>LN483370.1:842031-1208379 GCA_900002565.1 Culicoides sonorensis
AGTATTTGAGTATAATGTATGTGGACTAAACAGTAGCAAATAATGAGCTAATAATTCAACCAATGAGAATCAAATAAAAATTTATCGATGAAGTCCGACAAATGTGTAATACCTTCACAGGTGTTGTTTATCTGAAAAATTTGATTCGTGTTTTGAATTTTGATATTTATTTGGATTAAAATGTTTGTATACTTGAATGATAATTAATTTACTGTGTTTTAGTAAGTTTTCATCAAAATGCTTAATATTTTTTGATATCCATGTGCTTTTTAGCCTCTTAATTTGATTATATTGAAATTTTTACAATTTTTGGATATTAAATTGATTTGTGTACTACATTTGAAAAATTTTATTATGAATCTTAATTAGAACAGTTTATTTTTAAATGCAATTATTTACAAATATCGAACAACAATGCGCATCATCATTTGCTTATCACGAGTGTACAGGAATTGCTGATTCTTTTACAGAGGTGTCACCAAAGTGAGCTACATTCAAATGTTGTCTGAGCCTTAATTTAAATTTTTCTGAAAATAGTTTTAAACCTTTCTATCACTCAATTTCTTTTCGTGACAATCTTGTGACTTGCACGAGTTATGAAATGAATGAATCAAAAAAATAAATTAACATCGTGATATTCTTGATCACCACACCCTCAGAAAGTATGACGGTGTATATTTAAAAAGATCAGTTGATAGTTTTATTTTCATTTAATCATATTAAATAAGAATTACACTTCAATCTATTTTTGAAATGAAAAAAACAACAACACAAATATTTTATCAATGAATCAAAACAAAAATAAATGTAACGTCGTCAATATGTGATTTTAGTATTAATTTTATTTTAAGCCTCAATTTAATTTCTTTAATATTTTTGATAGACTATTCAAATTTTATAGTCAACATCTTGCGGTCTAATATCAAACAAAATGTTTATTCTTACTTGACTCAATCTCTTGTTTATGTCGGTAAATTTTCTTTGAAATAAGCAAATTGTTGCAAAACAAAAACTACGAATATTATACATTCCTTCAAAAAAAAAATAAAGAATTTTGTGTTGAATCAGAATTGTTAATTATTAAATCTCTTGATGATTATGATTTATATTAAAATTTTTTGATCTATTGTGTCTCAAATGAATGATTATTACTTGTGTATTAATTAAATTTACAACTCTTTGGTTCTTTTTTATTGCAAATAAATTTATTTTTCCGAAAAACTTTTTACCATGTAATAAAACAATAAAGTTCATCTAAAGAGTAAAATTCTCAAAGTGGTCAATTCGGTCGACAAATGGTGTTACCAATTCGATTTGGTCACATTAAGAGTCTCAATGACCACTTAAAAATTGTCACTCTATTGTTCTTTTTTATGATGTCTCTCTAAAATTCGTTAGCATATTAAAATTATTTGATTAAAAACCAATTAAAATCTCAATTTTTTTGCATGTGCTATTTATGATTTTATATAGCCTGGAGAACAATATAATTTTGCGAAAAATATCACATATCATTAAAGGTTTAAAATTTAAATTAATTAAGCATCAAAGACCTTTTTATTATGATATAATAAAAATTCCACAAATATTTGCATTGTCTTCCCAATTAAATAAATATCCATTTTTAAATAAAGGGAACCTGTTTCAAGATTTCAATAGAAATGGATCTTAATGAAAACAAAATTAAGACTTTTATGATTGAATAAGTTTTTTTTTTCATTTCATATTCTTAGACTAAAAATAAAATGTATTATCGTCTATTAATAAAATTACTAGAGCGACATTTTAAAAGTTGAGTTGCATCAACATATAAATTTAAATAAAAAAATTACTACGCATTTTCAAGGTGATCAACACAATTGTATGATAAATTATAACACAAGCGCCATATTATGAAATATATAACTAATAAATTGTGTTTTATTTATTAAATATTCATCGAAATAATAATAAAAATCATATGTTAAGTCAATAAAGGTGCAAAATATAGTAAATAGCTAATAAAAAGTAAAAAAAAAGTTATTATGTTAAATTTTTATGAGAAATCAAACAATCAATTACCTTTTTTTAGTTTCAGCTAAAACTCATGGAATATTGTTACCGGAGGACACACCATTACAATGGCTCTCTGAACATCTTAGCTATCCCGATAATTTCTTACATATTTGCTTGAATTTTGAACCAATTTCAACTTGAATTGAAAAAAAAATAAATTATGTATAAAAATAATAATAAATTATAATCAAATCAATTTCATGATTTTTTTAATGTATTGCCCAGAAAAATGAATTCACTTATAAATTAAAAAAAAATAATAATGATTACAAAACAATATTTTACTCTTATCACCATACTAGATATTGATATCATTTAATAATATTGCCATGTCATTGTAACATGAATTTCGATAAAATTCATATAAATTTGGATGGCATATAAAAAATATCAATCATTCTAAATTATTTATTAACAGTATAAGGTGTTTCAGCATATTTTAATTAAAATGTCATCTGTAAAACATTTATCAAAAGGTTAACATTATAATTGCTTCTTTTTTATTCAATTTAATTTAACATTAATGTCAATCTTCTACAGGTTCTAAAGTACCTGATGATCAAGGCAAGCTTATTTTATACAGTAATGTAATTTGTCCATTTGCACAACGTGCTCATTTGGTCTTAGATGCAAAGAAAATCCCCTATCAAACAATCTATATCGATATATGGAACAAACCAGAATGGTATACATCCAAAAGTGCGACAGGCAAAGTTCCTGCATTGAAAGTGTCTGATGAAACGACTCCCATAATTGAATCAGTCGTAATTGCAGATTATTTAGATGAAAAATATCAAAAAAATAAACTGCAACCAAATGATTTGTATCAAAAAGCTATCGATAGGGTTCTCGTTGAACAATTCTCGAATGTCATAGGATTGGTATCAAAAATCATGTATCCTCATCTTCGTAATAATCAAGAAATTGAGAATGTTCAAGAAGTTGCTGAAAAATTATTTGAAAATTTAAGTGTATATGAAACTGAACTACGAAAACGAGGGAGTAATTATTTTGCTGGAAGTAAACCAGGAATGATGGATTACATGATATGGCCTTGGTGTGAACGTACAATATTCTTAGCAAAAGTGGATTCCAGATACACTTTTGACGGAAAGCGGTTTGAAAAATTTGTAAGATTTTTCTATAAATTACTTTCAATTTTTAATTCCATTTAAATTTAATAGATTGCATGGCGTGACCTTATGTTAAAAGACGAAGCTGCTAAATCCTCTCATTTAACAACGGAATTCTTTTTAGAGTTTTACGAATCACTAAAATACAAAAGTTTAGACATGAAATTATTAGATGAGGCAGCAGAGAAACGTGAAAACTTTAAAAAACAATGACAGATTTTAATTAAAATAGACGTTTAGTTTACATTAAACATTTCCGTGAAAGGTTTTTCAAAAGAAAAAAAAATGTCTTTCTGTATTAATTATTCTGTAAATATAATTCTATTTATGAATAGAACTTGGTACTGTATTGTTGTTATTATTATAAAATAAATAGTACCGCTTGTTCAATTCACAAATTCTTTTTTAAGAACATGAATGAATAAATCATAATATTTATAAATTCTTTTACTTTTAATCACATTGAAATTATATGCTTTAATTTAAAAGTATTTTACTTTCAACAAAAAAAAAACATTGACGGTTGCTTGTATGTTTAAATTTTTGTTTTAATATGAAATTTATTAAAATACAATAACTTCAATGGAATTATTTTAAATATATTGTTATTCATAAAATTGTTAATTACATAGAATTTAGACCATCGAAAACTCTTTGGAGTACATGATACGCAACTTTGCAAAGCGGTCAACCATTCAAATACTAACTGTGCCCGAAGTTGCTTAACTTCATTGATTGTGTGATCGTTGTTTAACATAATTTTTCGAATATCATTTTTTGGTGTGAGAATTTCTTGCCTTCTCAACATAAATATTGATTGGATTACAAATTTTAATATTTTTATCGTTTGTTTGACCAACAAACTTGCAGCTGACAATTACAATATTCAAATCACGAAATAAATAAATATTCTTTATATTTTTTTCTTATTAAAATGAATGTTTACAATCTACATGTACATACTAATAGAAGGCTTCCGGATAAAATCTTATTTGAAATTGAATATTAGAAAATATGAGTTGTCGACTATTAACTATTTCCTTTTTGTTCACTGCAGTGAAGGTATTTTTAATTTTACATGGTTTGACTGATCTTTTCTGACTCAAGAGAGTCAATTGAATTATTGGCAGAAAACTGTAATTTGAAAACTCTCCACAGTTTTAGGGAATTCACTTTAATAGAACGTTTAGAATATTGGAGACACAGGGGACATTTTCATGTTAAAGTGTGAAAAAGCATTTGACCAAGAACGCGAATTCACAATTAAAATTACGTCGTTTAATCGTGATGCACTATTTCATGCCGATTTCAATCATTCAATTTTTTTAAAAAACAACTCAACTCATTCAAAAATTAGCTACAGTAGCAAAACTTATTCATTATAATCTCAAAAATAAATTAGTCCGCTTGATTCGAGTAGATACTACTCATACCATAAACACTTTTAAGTGATTGAATATAGTGATCGAGATAATGTTCACGGCATCTTGAACTTACAATCGAAATAAGTGTGATCAAACATAATGGCGACTTTATGTCTAAAAACTCTCATGTTCACTTTTAAGCGAATATTCATTAAAGTAAAATGTCCTATAAATGCATTTATACATATTATAATAATACACATATTTACATAGAAAACATAAAAAGTCCATTTTATAAAATATTTTTTAAAGTTTAAAAGAATCTCTAAAGCATTCATGATCGTGAGTGCATCAAAATAAATAAATATCTATTTGGATCGTTTCGGTTTAGTTTGAAAAAAATAATTTCAAAGAGAAATACATAACTAAATGCGGCGACTTTCTGTCTGCTGAATTCCAATTAAGAATTTTATATTATATGTATTGTTGTTTCAACACTTATGAAAATAAAAAAAAACACTATCAAGAAAGGAAGAAAAAAGAGAAACGAAAACATAAGTTTATGTTACATGGAGATGCAGTTAATGATGTTAATGCAGCATTTTCGTTTTTTTCTTGTTATTTTTTTGTAAAAATATGAATATAAAAAAAATAATATTTAGTATTTAAATGAAATGAAACTGAATAAGAAAATTCAAATCAGATCATTTTTTGTAATATTAATTTGAAAAAAAATATCAATGTTTAGTGAAACAATTAATCATTGATTAAAACAGATAAACATGGATAGTGAAATCAAAAAATCACTTTAATTCGTTTTTGTTTTATTTTTTTTTTCTTATTTATAACATTTTAAATATGGTATCAGATGTTCTTTTAATATTTTTATTGATTTAAAATGTTTTCTTTTAAACAACATTTCCGGTCGGTAATGAATGTATAAAATTATAATTTTCTAATGGAATTATGTTAAGGATATGACAAACTGAGGATAACTCTTTATTGGACATTTTTCATATTTTAACACGAATGGGTCGGAAATTCAAAATGTTTCCACAATTCAATTTCGGATCAATGATTCATGTTCAGACAAAACATCATCATTATTGAATTAAAGCTTCCAAAAGTAATTTTAATGACTTTCCCACAAAAATACAATTTTACTAACTCAATAGCTAACATACAGAGAATAAAAGAATCAAAAAATGATAGAAAAATAGCCTTAAATTAGTATATCTCCATAAAATTTTGATTTATTTAACTGTAGTAATATTTTACACGCGCCATCGTTTCGTCTTTAACAATTGGTGAGAACGAAAAGGCGCACCTTTTCAAAAATCTGCTAATAACTTTAAGACAATATATTCCTACACGTTCTCATTCACATTTTAAATTATAATAATAAAAAAATACATATAAAATTAAAAATATAATATAAACGAGGTAATATTTTATGTATGAAAATTAGGTAGAAATGTGACATCTTTGAATATATTTTTTTGAACCGTAGATGTTGGCAAACAAGTAGTTTTTTTCTTGATTTTTAAGCGTGATGTATAAATTTAGAAAGACACAAGAGACTGAAAGACGCGTGAAATGATAAAAAAAACTTGGCGTTTGGCTTTTATTCAATCTGAGCAAATGTGTTAGCATGATCAATATTTTATTTATTAATTTATACTGTGAATCGTTATTCAAATTTCTATCATTTTATTTCTAGTTTCAGCTATTTTCTATATAGATTCATGCCCATTTATGATAGTAATTGACAAGCTGGTTGTTGCTAATCAATGTTTGTGTTGAGGTTTAAGCATTTTTTTACACATTTCAATAATAAAACTCTCCTATATATGAGATACAATTTATAAATTCCATGAATATAAATTATTAATATAAAATATGTATAATAACTGGTTTTTCTTTAGATATTTGATACATATGATATGATTTTTGGAGCAGGGACATATTTAATATTGAATATATAAATTTATAAGCGACAAAACTGATTGGTGAAATTTTACACGTGTTGAATATTTACCTGAATATTTAACTGAGATGTTTATAAAATATGACAAAAAAATGTGATGATAACTAATTAAAGTCTGATTCATAATTATTAAAAAATGTATATGTTATGCAATACAATCATCGGAAAAAAACAAATTATAGAATCTTTCTAAACCATTTCTGGTCAAAATTCACATTCATTAATCGATTTTACTAGAGGAAGATGTCAGTCAATCATTTCATTATCAGTCTTGAATTCCATCAAACACATAAGTGATAAACATTTACTGTAAAATAATTTTAATCACTATCGAAAATTCAGTAAGTTAAAGTCAAAACATTTTACATTCGCCGTTATTACTAACATTTGAACTCGTCTTTTTATTTTAAGATTGTTTATACACTCAAGTCAAAAAAAAAAAAAATAACGCGTCATTATATATAAAAAAAGTTCAAGTTTTAGTATTGTATATGGTATAATAGCTTCAAAAAAAACACCGGCACCGGCATGTCTGTCAAGATTTTTCATTTATATTATTATTTATGATGATAAAAACAAGCAAATATATTTGACGGCATGTTTAATGTCACTTTTTTTACTTTTTTATGTAGTAATTATGATTTTAACATCTTTTGAATGTATTTGTACAAAGAAAATTCATATGTATTTTCAATTTTCAAAAATGAAATAATAATAAAATAAGTTTTCTCTAAATGAAACAACCACACAAGAATTGAATAATGAGTTTAAATGTGTGGAAATCTTAGTGCAAAAATACATATAGATTTATAATATTATACAAAAATGACATCATCTCTAGCTTGTTGTCTTTTCATGTGTCAAGATACTAATTAATACAGTTGATTGTCTATGTTATTTCTTGATTTTTATTGTGACAAAAGAGTTATGATACCACAGTAGACAAATATGTCTTCGAAATTAATTCCACCTCTTAGAAAATCTGAAATCTAATTTTCTGAAATTTATTTTTATGAAAATTTATAAATTTTTGATCAATTTTCAGTCATATTCGCTTACCTTGAGCGAGCCTTTAGTTGTAAGAAAAGTCAATTACAAGTAAAGTGATCATTTAAAATCTTACTTATTCATTTTTTAATTAAAAAAAATAAATTGATCATAAAGTTTTGTAATAATCACCTACATCACGCCACTAAAATGATTCATTAGAATTGGAATTAGTAACCAACGCAAAAAACCTCAATAATATGTTTTTATTGCATATTGTTTAACTTGCAACATTGTAATTCTATTTATTATTATTTTCTGATAATTTTTCTACTAACATATTCATTCAGAGTCGATGCAAAATTCAAAGAAATCCTGTTATGAATAAATGACGATGATATGCTTAAAGCTCAGATCATACGAAATCTAGAAGAATCGTATTTCATGACAACAACATATTTTTTTGCGTTTTTATTTTTTGTTATTTGTTTAAATGAAATGGAATTTAAAAAACAAGCGAAAATATTTTCACACGTATGAATAAACATGCAAAAAATATCAAAAGCATCAAATGTTAAGATATTTTTTTTACGATTTCTTAGAATACGATCACTTGGTTAGTTTTTTTCCGTGCATTATAATATACTTAGATGAACTGGAAAAAATAATGAAATGATAACGTTATGTAACGTAAATTTTTGATGACGATAGGTTTTCAATTTAATAAGTTGACTAAAGTAAGTTTTTTTTAATATTAAGTACAGTGTTAATTATGAAAACTTATAAAACACAGTACTTGCGTTTTAATGCCTTGTTACATATTCTCGTGAACTTTTATCGCCTTTAAAATGTAATGTGAATTGCAAATAAATATAAGAGGATTCAAGAGAATTTTTTTTAATAATAAATATAAAGTAAAATAAAATAAAGAAACATTTTAAGATAAGCATATAAACGATTTTTTCTTCTTTTTACATTGCATTTTACTCTGTTTTTTTTTCATGTGTAATAAAAGTCACTCCTGTACTTCTTTATTTTTTTGAAAATATAATGGAAGGTGTTAAAGAAATACAAAACTTATTTTTGCTTTGGTTTTCTCGTAAGAATCGTACCTGAATACTTTACAAAAAAATATGGTTTGTTAATACATTGTGAAGATCAAATCACTTTTTATTTATTTTCTACTTATTATTGTAAGCTCTTGTACCTTTGAGTTTTTTATGTGCATTTGTAAAAAATAAACATTTTTTACACTTATTTTTTTCCCTTTTGCTCGTTTTACTTTATTTGAAAAGTACATGCATGCTTATTTTATATGTGCTATGTATGACAAAAAAATAACGAATACAGATGAGGCGACATGCTGTCTGGCCTGACTAACAACACGTCGTTGAGTGAAGTTTTTTTTTTATTATTTATTAAAAGTTTAATTTAAATGTGATTTTTCTTTCTTTCTTTAAACCAAGTGTTATTTGATTTTTTTTATGGTTTGCTTTTGTATTCAATTTTTACATTTATGTATGGACTACACGTTTCATTTATTATTATTTTTATAAGTTAATGCTATTAAGAAACGATCGAATGTGTAAGGTATGTTTATGTTTCAAATGTTTGAACATTGAATACATAAATGGCGATTCTCTTTATATGCTTTTTTTAACATAAATAAATAAATATTACTTTTTTGTTTAGTTAGTTTAGCTCGACATTTATAAGAATAAAAGGTTATTGAAATTCCAGTCTTGTCATCATTAAATGGAAAATGAAAAAAATGAAGAAGAATGGAATAATAAACAAACATATCCAAAAGTTCTACACTTCCAATTTGAAACAATCAACCTATTTTTTTATAATGTATTTTTATTTTCATCATTACACAGTTTGATCATTTGATGTGTCTTTCACGAACGGTTTCTTCGATCCTTCGCATTTCTTTTTAAGGTAAAGTTTGACGGTTTTCTTCCTATAATGAGATTCAAGAAACTTGATTGGCATGTGTTCAGCATTTTTTTTTTGCATTTGACAAGTCAAAATTTTAATTTAAAAGCCCAAATAAATGTATTTTTCAGTCGTAAATGGTAACTTAACTCTGCCTGGCGTTCAAGGCTCAAATAAAACTAAGACATTTTCATTTCGGTTTTATAAAGATCTTTAAAGCTATTTCCCTCTATATCTTAGGAATGCAGCTTAGCTCAATAAAAATGCATTTGTTTATAAATTCTCTAATAAAATTTAATCACATTGTCACATACTTCTACATTACAACTGCTTAACAATTTTATATGTTCTCACACAGGCAAAATATACAAATACAGCAAAATGCATTAAAATATCATTAAAACACCAGACTGCTTGGCGACTTTGCTGATCAATGCATTTTTTTCATTGTTAGTATTTCTGCTGATAAAATGCATGCTATTTAATTTTTTTTAATTTATTTAATATGAGATTATATTACGTTTCATATTTAATTTCAAAATGTGCTCTTAATTTTTCATTTTATTAAAATAATAACAATCAAGATTTATTATAGTGAGTTTTACGCAAAAAAAGCTGTAAGATATGAGAAGGAAAAAACAAAATTTTTAATTAATTATAAACATTAATTTTTAAAATGCAGTTTTTTAAATATATATTTCAATTCTACACAGATGTATGTGATAAAAATCACGCACCACTCCAAATATCTTATATTCAATTTCATTCTGGTTTTTAAAAATAATAATAATAATAAGAAGCACATGCGTTTAGTTCACTTATTTTTCAAAGGAAATATTAATTGATGCATGTTGAAGTATACAGTCGTTCAATGTTCTTCTTTAAATGAAATTAAAAATGCAACAATAATTGAATTAGCGTTTAAAGTATATCAATTTAATTAACATTCGATTCTATTCGTGGAAATAAAAACAGGACAAAAGAAGCATTTCCTTTTATTTAAATCATGGTTTTAAGCTTCTAGTGTTAAACAACGTATAAAGGTGAATTGATTTGTTCACTGGTAGTCACCAAATTATAATAATATTAAACTTTTTCATTTACTTACATTATATATTTATAAATTCTGTTGTAAGATGCCATAAAAGTGCATTGATCAAACGAACAACTTTTGTCATTATTTTCTATTTCTTACATTTTTCTTGGAGTTTATCCTCTTACTACTCATTATTTTATGCTTCAAATACCACATTTCTGTTTATTATTATTAAACAAAAGGAAATATTTACAATTAATTGAATTTATATTTATCTGAAAACTCAAATACTTTGAAATCAATAATCATATTGAATTTCTTGAGATATTTTTTTAAATAGAACTACTGACTTGATATGTAATTTGAATTGTTTTTACTCAAGCCACAAAAAGTTATTGTAGTGTAAAGTGATTTTAATGACATTTATGATTTAAAAATAATTTTATAAGATTTGCAATTCAAATAAAGTGAAAACTTAGGGTAAAAACCAGCAGATCAGTTAACATTTGAATAGACACGTGAATAAGTCGCCAAGCTGTCTACTATAATCGCTTAATTTTGTAATTAAAAAATTATAATATAAGAAAAATACGTTATTTGAATAGAAATTTAATTAAAATTGCTTTTTTTACGTAATTTGAGTAAGATTGATAAGGATTTCATCATGTGTGGGCCAGTTCACTCGTTTTGATTGAAGTTTTTTTCTTCTGTATTTTGCTTTTTAACCTGTTCATATTGTTTTTTGGAAGTAAAACCGATCATTTTCAAAAACTGATCATTTTTAACGATAAATATCGAATGAAATCATCAAAATCATAGATTAAATTCATATTCACGTTCGTTTACCATATCAAATTCTTATCATCACCTATATAAATATAAAATATTTTTATCGGTTCATATTAAAAAAAAAATGAGGTGACTTTCAAATGTCTATACAAATGATGATAATAATAAAACTTTATCAACTCAAATATTATTCTACAACACAGTAATTTCTATACATGTAATTGTAAGTAGAAAAAAAATCTAAATACATCATTCATATTTTAGTGTGACATGCACACAAACATGCAATAATGACTACTATTTCCTTATCAATTATAATTTTAATTTTTGTTTTATTATAAAGACTTACGGTATTTCATATAACAATAAAACTGAAAATTCCAAAACTTGGAGCAAAGTCCGTTATCAGTTTTAATACTTATCTCTAAATATATAATGATTGAATTTCAATGCGTTTTCAAACTCATAAATAAATTAAATAGAAAGGCTCATGACTATCTCACTTAAGTATGTTAGTTAACCTTGTAATTACTAAACAAGTATAATGCTTATTTTTCATATTTAAATAGATTCAGTGAGTGATTCAACGATGCTGATCTAATATGTTTTTTTTTTTGCAATATAATCAATTTGATTAATTTGATTGGGGTTCTTATCGTTAAATTTATAATTGAGATAAAAAAAAATTAGGTACACGTTTCAACATGAAACTTTAATCATGCGTTTGTCATTCGAATCAACCTCTGTATCATGAAAATAACATTATTCAAAGAATTTCAATTTAATTTTGTGACATATTTTAAAATATATTTCTTTGGCGTTATGATTATTTTGCTATCGGTTAAATAGACACCCATTCAAAACATATGTGGTTTTTAAAAGATTGAAATTAATGTGTCAAGACTAAAATTCTATAAAATATGCAACTTTTTAAGATATTTTAAACGTTATTATGCAACTTCATCCCATGCATTTCTTATTTGACTCAAATTACAAAAGAATCGTAAAATCCACTGTTGTAGAATATACGATCAAATAATCATCGAAATGGGACCCAAATAATTCATAGACCATTAATTTTTAAGAAATTTTAATGCTTATTATAGTTAAAGGATGCGAAAGAAATGGACAAAACCTTTTTATTGAATAGTAAAGTCATATTCTTCTGAAATAACTGAAATAATAAAAAATGCTTTGAAATAAAATCGTTTTTAAGGAAAGTTTCTTTGTTTAAATGCGTTTTGAGTCAAACAAAAGATTATTGCACCTTATGTTCAAATTAGAAAGAACACATCAAAAAGATTTTTTTCCAGGAGAGCGTCTTAATGTCTGATCTGGCAAGTAGGTAAATTTTTAGAAATTACACACAGAAAAAAAAACAAAGCAAAGTGAACAAGCAAACATGTATATAAAATCGGCGACGATGTGTCTGGCTGTCCAATATTTTATGTGTCTATAAAACTGCATACAAATTTGTTGTTGTTCAGATCGCTTTAGTTTAAAACTACATTCATGAGTGTGTTACTGATATGTATTGTAATGTAGAAGCGTTGGCATTTTTTTCTTTATTTTCTATAATAACACATATATTTAAAGACACACATGTTAGTATGGGTTTAAATAAGTTTTTTTTTTGTATAGGAATGTGTTTGTTTGAATGATCAACTAAAAGAAACAGGTATGTATTTATACAGTTGGATCGTGTTTTTCGTTTTTTTGTGTGCCTTTATATTTAATTCTGAATAATATTATTAAAAATGAAAAAAGCTGAATATACACACAATCTGTTTCTTAAACGTATATCAAGAACGACATTCCAATGTATGCCAACGTGTACTAAGTTTTATGTGAAGTACGGACCGTATCTACATCAGAAATTGTTGAACATGCCTTTTAGTTCACTTTGTTAGAAATAAGAATTATTTCGTTTCATTAATGTGAAATCAGGGCCGGAAATATTTGAAATGACTCATAGTATAATCATCAAACAACTTGACCATAGAACTTCAAATGTAATTTAAATATTTATAAATTGAATTTTCATAAGCAAGTCCTTAAAATATTATAAACATGAGATTCTTTAACATGAAATTCAATTTCCATCCCTGATTAGTGTTTTTTTTTGTTCGATGTTTCATTTATTTTAAATTCAAACAACAAAATAAAAAAATAAAAGGAGGTATACAGCCAAGTTTTTAATCTTATACATTAGTATCATACATTGATATTTAGATTTTAAGAAGGTGTAGGAATATGTATAAATATACACATTTTTTTAAAAAAGAAACAGGTTTAAGCACAACACACTTCATTCAAGCCAAGAGTCGATGAGTCTACAAAAACCATTTGAACGGATGTTAACTGTGGGCGTAACGAAATAACCTGTGTTGCATGTATACTCAAATAATTTTCTTGATATATGCATTTTGTACAAGCGAGACCGAATTATATATCTGTACTCTTCACCTCATATTCTCAAAGTACACTTGATCATTGTTTCTGTATTTGTTTGTGTGAAAATGTATGAGTAAACGAAACGAGCTTAAAGAAAAAGATATGTTACATTATAGTTTTCATTCAAGTCAGTTTATAATAGAATGAGGTCTCAAATGTAACACACTCTAAAATTTGTGAACGGTTAAAATTCTTAAAATATATTTTCTGTACTTTATAATTTTAAAATTTGATTTTAAGTTTTTTTTCCCTGAGTTAATATCTCTTAATATTATTTGTGCAAAGTCAATTGTGTATTTTAATTATTTAATAATAAAAAAAATATTTACACGAGAGTTACCCAAGTGAAATGATAATAATTTAAATCGAAAAAAGTGATTCAAAACAATATTGTGTAAGAACAGAGAAAAAAAAATAACTTGAATCGAAATATTGAGATAGTCAAACAAAGTATGATTCAATAAATAAAAATTGAAAAAGAAAACTACTTAGTGATCAGAGATATTTGAATAAAAAATGGCACATGGACTTAATACAGTAATTAAAAGTGAAATTGAGTGCAATAGTAACAAGCCTAAAAATTTTCATAACATGGATCAATCTGCAAGTGCAACATCAGCAAACTCAAGACCAGCAGCCACAAAAATGGGTTCTCGTCGTATTTTTACACCACAATTCAAACTTCAGGTATTGGAGTCATATAGAAATGATAATGATTGTAAAGGAAATCAAAGAGCGACGGCTCGAAAATATGGAATTCATAGACGTCAAATTCAAAAGTGGCTACAAGTTGAAACAAATTTAAGAAATGTTGTGGCAAATAGTGCTAATCACCATCAATTTCATAATAATAATAATGGTACTAAGCAAATTTTACTGAATAATAATAATAATAATTCCGAAATGATGAAAATAATTTCTACATCGACGGATAGTGCAATGAGTAGACATCGCGTCGTCGTTGGAAGTAGTGTTAACAACAACATTCATAAAAATTCTACTCCAACAACGAAATACATGAATAACATACATTCATACAACAATAATAGTAGTAACTTAACGAATGTTGGTGGCTTTATTTCACCCGTTCATTCATATGGTTGTGATCAACCGGCTATTTCATTCACACAAAATCCACACCATCGCATTGTATCTACACCAACAAACGCGCAACATTACGAAGTATTATATGAATCGTCGTCGTCAGCAAGTCTATCATTATCGTTACAATCTTCTCCAAATATTTCTCATTATACACCAGGAACAACGATCGCTAATACATGCAATAATTCAATGTTAAATAGAAATGGCAACTCTTCACCTGTGCATCTAAGTCATCATCATCATACATATCCACAAATCCCAACATTTGTAAGTCCATCCAACAGACATAGTATTGTTAAACCTGAACCACATTTACCAATCCCTACACATCATTTACTGTCATCAGCATCCCATTTCATATCCGAGCCACATTATTTTCCGACACCTTTCCAGTGCTCACCAACTATGCAAATGCCCTTATATCCAACTATTTCACCAAGTGTTGCACCTGTAACTTCCCTTCCTTCACAATCCGAAATCAACAATGGAGATGCAGCAATTGATCTGTCAATGCCTTTGCATCAAAAACGTATAATTAGTAGCAGCAAATATGTTGAAAGTAGGACACCATCACCATACGATGCGAAATGGGTGAATGTTAACAATAGTTGTAATAGTGCAGCTAACAGTGCATCTGATGCAGTAGATTTAACATGCAAAAAACGCAAACACAGCAGTAGTAGTAACGATGATGATGAAGATCATGATAGTGCTAGAATACAACAAGCAAAAGTGCCAAAATTATTTAAACCGTACTTGTTAGGTGAAGAAGAAAACAAAGACATCGAAAACAATCAAAATACAGAGGGGTTTAAAAAAAACTCCATGACCTCTGACGATGGTCATCATCGTCAGAAAAATGCCATAATTTGGAACAATCATTCTGCCTTTAGTCAGTATGATTCCTATCGTACACCAGATTTTTCTCCATCTTCATCAATTTCATATTCAAGTCCACCATACTCAATGAGTCCATATATCGAAGTGCCTTATACACAACAACAACACTTCCCACCGCAATCAAGTCCCGTCTCTGGATATGAGAGCTCAACTTCAGTTTACAGTGACGAATCACCACCAACTGGTTACAATATCGCTTTCAAACTACAGGAAGTTGAACATATTAACCAATATCAGACAGGACATAATATGATTTTCGCGTAAAAAACAGTTAAATGTAAGTTTAAGTGTGTTAATTTTTATTAAATTGATAACTTCCTTTCAAATTAAAGTTTAAAAAACAAACATGTGACATACATTAAAAAGTTACTTTAAAATACATATAACATATCCTTATATCCTGTAATAATTGTAATTAAAAAAATTATATAATACAATATTTTTAATTCTAAGTAGCTTTAAATCAATAATAATTACATGATAACTGAAATTAAATTAAATATTAGAATATAGTTAATTATAGCAAATATGTGATAAACTTTATTCAATCAGTAAATATAAAAAAAAAACATTAAATATAATATTTTCATATAAAAAATGATTAAATTTATGGAAAAATAATTAATTAAAATAATATTTTACAAGAAAAATATAATAAGTACCTTTATAATTAAAAGCAATAAAAGTAAGAAATAAATACCCCAAGAATTTTTCATATACAAAAAGAAGTAACATTACATGAGTTTAAATAAATTTCTTGGATCTTAACATTATATTGTTAATTATTATTGAAAAAAAGTACATAAAGACGCCATATTTAGTTAAAATTATATTTAATTACATTTTTAAGATTATATTTAATTAATTAAGAAGTCCTTATTTATCTTATCTTCCAAATTATTGTTAATATTATTTAATAATGTAAATAGTTTATGTTAAGATATTTTTTATTATTGATGTATAATTTTTAAATAATGTTTAATATACTTATTATTAAAAATCTGAAAATTGAACATCAATCTCAATTGATGAAAAATAAAACAAGAGGCCATTTTCTGTTAAAAAAAAGTCATTTTTTTATTTTAATATAAACATAAGTTGAAAAATTTGAGGTAAGATCAGATCAGGTTTTAGGATGCTCACACAAAACAGACGGTCAGATTATTTAAGGGAAATCGCATCATTTGTCCACCATGATAAGTATCTCTGACAAACATGATAAAATGTAGTATGATATTTAACGATCCAAGGTTACTTGTAACTTGCTACTATGCCTAATAATTGTTTTTTTCAATTTGACCTGTTTTACTTTCTTTAAACAAATTTTCCAAAAAAATATCTATTTGGCAGGTAAATTTTATTCAAAAACATGTGAAATATTCCGGAATTCCCCACATTTCAAGTTTTCAAAGAAGTTTGTCCATTCCCTTTGTCACAATCTTTTGTTCTAAAATGTGTTTTAGTTATTAAAAAAAAATTTAAATAATTATTCAATTGTTTTTATTCATCAAATATTCAAAAATATTGTTTGATTTATTTTTCTATAAATATTATAATATCTCTTGATTTTTTTAAATATAAGATTGGGTAAAGTGAAAGGTTTTATATCTTTTATCCGTTTATCTTTGATGTTCTAGAAGATCATCTTAACTACTACCAGCATCACCTTACTTAAAAAAAGCATCTTCTTCTTACATTTCACTTCTATGGAATTTTTACCTGTGTCGTAAAAAAATCTGCTAAATATAATTTTTTCTTATAATATTCATATTCTAGTCGACTACTAGTAGTGTCATATTTTAATTAACTTTTCACAGAAAATGATTATGAGTGAAGTTGAAAACATTTTTACAAATTTAAATTTACATTTTTTTTTTGAAAAAAAAACACAAGTGATTCTTAAATTAATATCCAGACATATAGACGGCATGCTAAAGCTCTCTTTTATTGAATAAGCATGAGCTTTTAACGGAAAAATAATTTAAATTGAAAACACAATGGTAAATGAAAAATAAATGAATTTGTAAGAAACGATCAACCCAATTTAATGTTAAAATGATTTTCTTGCCTAATTTTATTGTTTTATAGCTTACTACAATCTCTTATGATCTATCTTTTCCAACTGAACCAAAGGTTTCAATTGTTCAGCAAACTGTCGCATATCCTCTCCAATAGCTTCTTGACCGTTTGGTGCAAGTACGGACAACTCAACCAAATAACTTTGTGAAATTGTTTCAGTTCCAACTGGACAATTTGATTTAAATAATTTTGCTACTGTTATCTTCATCCTACCTTTTCGGAACATGTAACCAGCAATTCTGTACTCAAAATCTATACGAAATCCTAATTCGGTTAAAAACTCGACAATTGATGCTGTACATGCAATATCAATGCAATTTCGAACTAATGTTGGACGATTTCGATCAGCTTGACCTTCTGATTGTCCAAGATAACGCAACTGGTATGGAACATCATGGTCAACCGCTCTCCTTACACGGAGTGATAAGGGAACTTGTTGATTGGGTAATGGCAATACAAAGCAAACTTCGTAGTCTGAAAAGTTTTCGGGTCCTGATTCAACGTTATCACATAATCCTCTTAAACTGTAAAAAAATTTATAAAAACATAAAAATTTCATTGAACCAAAAAGGACTATCACAGAATACATACCGGTGAAGTAAATTCTCAACACTTGTGTCCATAATACTGCCCTGGAGTAAATATTCTTGCATTGGAATAATGTTAGCTTTTAGAGCAGCTTGCAAGGAATCTAGACTCGGTTGTTGCACCATTTTTTTAGATTTTTATTAAATTGTTTACAATCTGTAATATTTTTTATTTTTTAATAGAAACGTCAAATTTTATACCCTTCAACATAAATAAATATGAAAAACATGTATTTTTCAGCATTTGTTTATTATTGAAGTTCAAACAAATGTTCATTAGGGTGAAGAAAACATCGGTTGATAGGGTTTATCAATGTTAATCACTCCAAGAATCTTGACGAAAGTTCAGGTTCTGGGATCCTTTCATGGTTCATACAGGTTGTTAAAAAAATATATTAATAACAAATACAAGTTTAATTTATTAATATTTTTTCAGATTCCATTACATCTTTTTGAATATCACTGGCCTTTCATCTTCCAGTTCAATTGTATGGATGTAAGTCAGATAAATATTAAATTCATGTACATAGCATCAAGGTTGTTACATTTTTCGCCTGATTGGCACAACAAATACTCATAAATTTTACTATTTTTAACAAGAAAGGTAAGTAAGCACCTAAACTAATTACAAAACAATTAAATAATGCAAGTGAATGAGTGCAAATTTTTAGTAATATATGAAATAAAATCACTTTCCATTTCATTTGCGACTAATAAACCATAAAATTTGATTGAGTAACAAGTTGATTACAATAATAATAGTATAAAAATTTTATAAAATGACTTAGACTATAGTTAAAACAAATATAAATCAAAAGTATGAAAAGATAAAAGAAATTCAAATTTTCATCTTGTGTATGAAATAAAAACAAAAACAAAAAAGTTGATAAATCAAGATTGTGTAATACATGAGCCCAATTATTTAATGTACATAGTTTTATTTATTCAATATTTATATAATCAAAATGTAAACTGGATTTAGTAGTTATTTATTTTGCGTTCCTATTGTTGTACAAACAGAGAACGAGATAATTTATTATTCTAAAAATAATAAAAAAAAGAGCAATGACCAAAAAAATTCATTGATAATGAAAAAATAACAGTTTTTTGTTCAAAATAAAAATATATGGACAAAGTGCTTAAATCTATCTATTAAATAAAATATAAGCTATCCACGTTTTTTTCTCTCATAAAACTCGTTTAGGATATAAAAGTATAGTTATGATAGTCACGCTCCATAGTTTTGTCTCATTTAAGAATAATATTTTTTTTTCTTCATTGTAGACAGATCGCACAACATGATGCACATGTCGTTTTGGTTTGGTTACGATATCGGAGATTTTTTCTTCAAAGGACTAGTAATTGATTCAACTGGAAAGCTGATCGTATTATGTGCCATATTGATGATTCTCTCAATATGTTTTGAAGCAATGAAAGTTCACAATGCTCAAACAAGGGCAAAAGCTGCAAGAGAATTAAAAACTGGAAGAGTGATGTCCGAGACAACAAGTGATAGTCCACTATTAAATTTACAACCAGAGAATCCAAATAATAGCAGGCCTTGTTTAAATAAAACTTTGAAAGGTTTGAAAGAAGCAGCATTTTTTTTAATCCACAACGCTCTTGGATATGCGTTAATGTTAACTGTGATGATTTATAATGGATATTTATTTATCGCTGTTGTTGCTGGTAAAATAATTAATATTCAAATAAATTGTAATTACTCTAATTTACATTAAATTTAACTTATTAGGAATGACGATCGGATATCTATTATTTGGCCATATTTCAATGAAAATCAATATGGAGAATGTTCGTGCTGTTCAATCAAAAGTTGTGTGTAACACTTCGTGTCCAGATGGAGGTAAAATACATTAATTTATGATCATTTTTATTGTAAAAATACTGACTAAGATCTATTTTTTTCAATTTTCTTATCTTATTTTGTCAGAAGAGTCTTGTCTTCATAGTCCAAACAATCCATGTTCTTCCCAAGTTTGTGAGAATCACATGTAATAAAGATTTTTCTCATAAACCAGTTTTTGTTTTCTTTGATTTTTACTTTTGGTTACTTTAGTTTTTTATTTTTTTTTTTATTTTAAATTCAGCAAGTATTGCATCAACTCTTCCAAGTGTTTCAGAACAGCCATTGAGACATGGTGAAGGATCATCTCATCATCAATGTTAAATTGATTTCATCATGATATTTTTTATTACTAAATAACTTTTAATTATTTTAAGAAAAAAATGTTTGCAATAATAATAATAATTATAAGAGTTACCAAAAAAAAGAGAAAAGTATTTAAAATTTATTTGTGGACATGTGATATTTTTAAAATATTGATTTGGGTTGTTATTAAAAAAAAAATATAAAATTAAATTAATGTCTCTCTAAAAAGAAACAACATTGTATATTTTATTAATTTTAATTATCAAAATTAATTAAGGTTTATCATTATACAATATATACCTAAACTTCACCATGAAGTAAATGTGAATTCTAAATATTTTTGAGCCAATAAATTCATTTTATGGCAAACTAAAAAATGCCCAGTTTTACAAAATGCTTCCATTCCCTTTCATCCAATCCAACAATTGTGGCACAAAATATGTGATTATACAATCAGCGCCAGCTCTTCTCATTCCGACTAGCACTTCAGTTAACATTGACTTTAGATCGCATGTTCCCAGTTTAGCAGCATTGTAAATCATGGCAAATTCACCTGAAACTTGGTAAATGAATAGTGGAATGTCGGGAAATTCATCTTTTGTTTGTCGAACAATATCAAGATAAGCCATCCCGGGTTTTACCATCAACATGTCGGCACCTTCTTCGACATCGCGTTTCTATTGTTAATTGTATAATTATTGTCTGTTTTTTTTTTATGAGATATGATGTTATCTTACCGCTGCTCTACGGGCAACACCTTTTGAACTATAAGGTAGTTGATAACATTTTCGATCACCAAAAGCTGGTGCACTTTTTGCTGCATCTCTGAATGGACCATAGAAACTTGAAGCAAATTTAACAGAATAAGATAAAACAGAAATTTTTCCCTCTAGTTGATTTTTTCTAAGTATCTCTTTGATAGCATATATTCTGTTATCCATCATATCAGAAGGAGCAATGATATGAGCTCCAGCCTTTGCATAGCTTAGTGAAATTTCAGCAATTCTCTTGATACTCTTATCATT
Organism: Culicoides sonorensis; assembly: GCA_900002565.1. Taxonomy (NCBI): domain Eukaryota; kingdom Metazoa; phylum Arthropoda; class Insecta; order Diptera; family Ceratopogonidae; genus Culicoides; species Culicoides sonorensis. Next base: position 863,640 of record LN483370.1, read on the forward strand.
ATCGATTGTTCCATCTTCATTCAACACACCACAATGACCATGACTCGAGTAAGGACATAAACACACGTCACATGCAATCAAAAGATTTGGAAACCAACCTCGCAAAAGTGGTAATGCTCGAATAACTGGATTATAAGCTGCATCGGCACAAGTTGCAGTGTCATCTTTTTTACTCGAATTATCAATAATGCCAAATAACAGTATGGAAGATAATCCATTGTGGACGAGAGGTTCTAAATGAGCTTTTAAACTGTTAATTCCATAACGAAATATTCCAGGCATACTTGGAATTTCTTGAACATCGTCATCCTTCTCACTTTAAATAAAAACCACATGACCTTAACCCTCTTAATTTATTCTATAAAATTTATCATGACTTACACTAGAAATATTGGGTACATTAAGTTATGTGGAAGAATTTGGACATCAGACTCCTGTAATTTACGTAAAGTAGGATGGAAAATACTCGAATGAAGTTTTTTTAATGACATTTTTAATTTAAAATTTACCGGCACGAAATATTTTAGTCTTTTTTGAATGAAATTTAGTAAACAAATGTCAAATTACTCGTTGTTATATAAGTTTATATACATCAATGAATGAAATCATATGTATTTAATGTAAATATAAAAGAAAAATACTGTTTTCTCTTTTATTCTCATTCATTCAGCGATTCAAATTTAATTGAACTTGAATTTCTTCCTGATAAGTTTGTATAGTAGAATTTAACTCAATAGATGTATCGACATCATTTCTTTTCACTTCATTTCAGTCGGAATCGTGTAGGCTTCGACTAGTAACCATTCTATTTTTACTACGTTTCCATAAAATGTTCAGTACACAATTTGCCTTCGGTTGAGAAGGAATCATGAATTTTTTTTTATCTCTTGTGGATTATATTCAGCAATGTGTGATAAAAACCAGATAAAGGATGCGATTTTCCTTTGTGTTTCCTATAGTATTTAAGGAAAATTCAGACTAAAATCTAACATTAGAACAAGTCAAATTATCATACTAGTCGGTAATCACAGGAAAAATTATAAAATAGTCAGTGCACAAAATTTGTTAAAATATTTAAAAAAAAATAAAGAGAAAGATTGAATTTTAAGTGAGACAATCAAAACAAAAAATTGTTTTTAAAAACAAACATAGGCAAACAGGTTTGTACAAAAATACATTCATTGTGCTAAATCTCATTCAATAATTCATTCATCAATGAACGCTGTCTTTTGATATTTAATTTGAGAAATAAAATGACCACTTATCAGTTTTTTTTATCATTCTTATTCAAAATAAAAATTATGATATCATATTTGGTTCATATATTTTTTTAATTTGATTCAAATTGGATACCACTCTCAATATATGAAACATTCATTGTATGTTCAATGATATGTGTTTAACAAAGACATGATACATTTCGGTTTTTATTTACATATTTGTTTGCTTATTTATACGCGAAATAAATAAAATGTTATATTAAATTAATCTATACATTATTCGTATGTTTAATATTTTTTTTGCATATATCTTTTTATTACATTTTAATTGATTAAAAATTATATTTTTAATTTTTTAATGCGAACGTCTGGTAATGGGTTGGATGTAAAATAATTTATTGATAAAACAAGATTTCATTGTCATGGTACCCAGAAATTTCATAGACAATAAAGGATATGATAATAAAAAGGATAAAAAATCCTATGAATAGAAGGTACCGCTGAATAATCAGCTGTTCAAAAATGAGGGAGATGAAAATTTCTTTGTTTATGTTTTTTTTTTATTGTAAAAAAGGAAGGTCGGATGCTGTATGATTTTAAAACATTACCAATGTAAAATTGTGTCAAGGAATTTGTTTCATTTAAAAGTAATCTCATTTAATGTTTTCCCTTCTTTAAATTCTGAAATGGATATGAACATTTTTTTAAAAAGAACCAAGAAAAAATGTATATAAATAGATCGATACTATTATTAGAATGTAGATGCATCATGATACAAATAATTGTAAATGTAACTCAAACTTCTGTTTCTCAAATAAATTTATCGTCACGTGATTACTATTTAAATATGCATATTGACCGTATATATAAAAAAAGTTTTTGAATGTTATTTAATTACATTTACATTATACTTTAATGTTACATAACAAAAATATCCTTTTCAACTAGACTTCCCGTTTTGTTATATATATCAGAGTCATAATGCCACAATCGAAAGTACCGCTTAGTGTAGTGTAGTAAAAAAAAAGGATTATTGCATGCAACGATAAAATATAAAAAAATTTAGCGTGATATTGAAGGATTTACACGAGCGCATTTCCATTGATTGAAAATTGTGCCATTTCTGAAAACTCGACTATTTGAGGAATTCCGATTTTCCACGATTTTGACGAACGGACATTACAAATGACTACAAAACTCGTTTTTTCTAAATTTACGGTAAAAGCAATATAATTTTTTGTTGTAGAATTGCGTGTTTATGTAATAAAGTTTCTTGCATTTTTAATAGAATCCTATACAGACCCTTTTGAAAGTAAAACACATTCTAATATATTAAATTCAACCATACCTTAAATTCAAAAGGGTCATTTTAGTTAAAGGTATTTCACAGTAAGGATACATTTTTATTTTACTTTACCATCATAATTTTAACTGAAGTCATAAAAAATGCAATTTCAAAATAACAGAGAGGTCTTTGATCCCGTTATTGATCGTATTTGCTGCATCAGGTTTGATTTGATTGAAACATCATACTTTTTAAAAATATTAAATTAATTCCCTTGATAATAATTATTTGGTTTCATTAAGCACAATATATTCATTTAATTTAATGACTCAAATTGGTTATCAATGAAAAGTCCATAAAAAAACTACCCTTTAGTTTACGATGAGTTAGTTACCTTGCATTACCTTTGAAATTCAATGTAAGAGTTAATTGACATTTGTATCCTTGTACCATTTCTAATAATGTCCAAAAGCTTGAAAATGTATTAGAAAAAAATTTACAATGACACTAATAATGTGTGACCTAAATTATCCTTTTTGATTAAAATTAGAAATAAAATTGACCTAATTATGCTATTGAAAGTGATTTATTATAATTTATAGAACATTTTTACTTTCAATTTGACATAGACAAGGAAAGTAAATATGACTTTTTCATGTGTTGTTGATATTAATAAACATGAAAAAAATAAACAAGATTAATAATGTGATAAAACAGTGCTTCAAATAAAAATTTATTACCATTAATGTTAATTGAACGTCATTTTGGCTACTAAATCAAATAATGACACACTGTGTTAATGACTCTTGTTTGGATTGTCACGTGTTGCATACTTTCATATTAATTATTAATCATAATTCATATTGTCTGCATCGACATTTAACGTGACTTGTCAATCAAAATGCATTCAATTGACTTTTTCAATTAAAGGTATTAATAACGTAAACAAAAAATATATGGAAAAATTTTCGTGGAAAGTAAAAGAAAATAAAAAGTAGGTGAAGGTAATTTCGTTTGTTCAAAAAGAAAGAAAGGTCAAATAGTTAAAACAATAATTTTATCATCATCAATGTTAAAGACAATTATAATGCTTACAAAATTGTATGACAATGGCATTGTGAATGAAATTATTATTTTTTTGATGATCGATTTGTGAGTCATAATTGAACAGAAAATGTAAACAAAAAAAATTGCTTTGTTTTACGATGAAACTTGTGTGTAATTAAAAGAATGAATGAGTTAATCAGATAAAGTGAATTTTATTTAATAATTCGGTAAACATTGTTCCACAATTAAAGGTAAAATTTTTCCTTATCAACAAAAAGTTTACTCGTGTAATTTAAGTTTTGACTTTCAACACTGTTGATAATTGTTTTTTATTATTTAACCCATTCAGACAAAATAATTCACATATGGAATCTTGGAATGGAATTCGTTTAAAAACGTAAATGACGATTGAATGGTGTGAAACTTCCAACATTTCACCACCAAAATGACTTTGATTGGTCTTTTTGTTTAAGATTTTCTTTTGTGGTCAGCTACAGTAACTTGAGCATAATATTTTTTCTATAAGTCGTTGATAATGAGTTAATATTATATAAAATTATATAGCATATTATTCTGTTTGAAATGATTCTTCAGTTCAGTTCTATTTTAAGCATGTAATTGTTCACTTACGCCAGAAGACCAAACGATTATTTTTCTTCAATTAATTAATCTTAACGTATTTTGTAAAAATAATAAACAAAAATATTGAATAAGTATGATAATAATAATATAAATTTCAATAAAAAACCGGGTAATAAAAAAATTAGAACGGGATTGTGAACGATGAACGTTTGCGGATTTCCATGGAAATCGAATGGAATTTTTTTAGAAAATTGAATGATGACCACGGACTCTCACAATCCAACAAATATTATGTTAAATTGTAACGATCAGTTTTGCAAAAAAGCTTTTTATTCTGACAGACAGACGGACAGATAATACGAATAGCCACAACTTATTTTCATTAAATCGTCTGGAAATCCGTAAAAACTAATTCATACATGATAAAAATAAACATGTTTCATTAGAACAAAGATACATTAACTTTGAACCTACTTACACATAAATTATGATAAACGGAAAATATTTGAAGATACTCATCATAAAAATTTAATTACATGTTCCATTCATTACAGATTCGCTCTAAAATATCTAGTTGTAAAAAATTTGTTCAAATGTAAAATTAATGTGTGAAATATTTTCTGGGTGAATTATTTTCAGGAAATCATCAGCACACTTATATGAATAATCATCAGACTTTGACTTGAATAATACTTGAATAAAATGTCGGACAAAAAATATGGTAAGTCAAATTTAATTTATTTTTTATTTTTAATAAAGCACATTACCAAATTATGATAATTTTGAAGCAAAGTGTCATCATATGATAAAAAATTTTATTTGCTTTAATGACGCATTAATTGAGCTAATAAAATAAGTTTGATAAACGCTGTTTTTTTTTTGTTTTCTTATTACAAGTTTTTTTTGTTTACTTTTTCACTATGAATTTCTATATTTCTACGGTTGAGTGAATAATATTTTCATGTAGATACATTACAAGTAACAAAAGAACAAAAGATACAATTGATACACATACAACTTTGAATTTAGTTTCACTGAAATCTCATATCATTTTATCGAAAGTAAAATTAGTTTAAGTGTTAGTTGCATTAGGCTGACAATTTTTATAAAATTTAAATGTTTAATGCAATATAAACAGATTCAATTAAACAGAATACATACAGACTTCATTCATAATAAATATGAATAAGCAACAGTTTGTCTTATAATCAGCTGTAAAATACTATTATAACATCTGTTTATGTATTTACTAATATACACAATTACTTAGTGTTTGTTTATTGTGTGATATGTAAGTTACTTTTCCTTAGTAGTAAATTTTTTGATTTAGTATTACTTTGGCCATCGATCGTCATAGTGTCTCGGGTATTAAAATTTAAATTCGCTTATAAAAATACGTAAAAACCAAGTAAAATACGAATGTGAATCATTTCAATGAAATAGATAATTAAAGTTTCTAAAGAATTGTATTTAAATTGGTGCAAATTTTTTTCTACCATAGAAGATTAAGTGAATCAACAAGTGTTTATGGCAACAATAATTAAATTCAAAGTTATTTAAGCTGGATTGCATCGAAACAATAGCAATATTGTGTAATTATTAACTGTTTATTTTTTTTTTGTTACTCGTTTTGAAATATCAGCAGAACCACAATTGTCAAAAATATTTTATTAAAATAACATTATGATGAAATGAAATTTTGTATGAAATAAAGCACTGATATTTAACTTAACCCATATCGGCCGCACGTGGCTTATATGAGATAATTTTATTTAAAAATCTAAAATAGAGTAATTGATTTAAAATTGGACAACAATGTCAAAGTCGATTTTTATTTTTGCTATAAATTTTGATCTAATTGAGCAAATTCATTGATCTTGGGTTTAAAAGATCACAAATGAATCAAATTTTGGGTTAAAATAAGGATATTTAACAATATGTTAATGAAAATAGGAAAAATAATGGAAAATAAGGTTGATTTAAATTGGCCACCCATTGATTTAAATTGGCCAGTGTTCTGATTTAAATTGGCCAACTCGAATTTTGGGTCAACTTTGCATGGAAAATTTATGAATATGTGGTTCATAATTTTTTTATTTTATTTTTCCAAAGATTTTGTCTAAAATAAAAAAATTATATGATTTTATTCATAAAAAAACCAATTTGTTTATGTAAAAATACCTAGAAGTGTTAATTATTATGTAATTACATTGGTTTATTTAATTTTTTTTAAAATCCTACTACCATTGTAAATATTTTGATTAATTTCATATTAATTGAAAGCTTTTTATTTGTGCTAAATATTTCTGGTGTCTTACAAGTGAAAATATAAAGAAAAAACAGTTTTATCTATTATTTTTCTTGATTTTTAGAAGGTGGCCAATTTAAATCCATCCATATGGCCAATTTAAATCAATTCCATATCACACGTTTTTAGTAATAACTTTGTTAAAACTAAAGATAATTAAGTATATTTTAGCTTGTTTTAAAGCTAACACTGTAATCTTGAAATATGTAAGAAAAAAAATTAGGTTCCTTACATATTTGCATTTAAATAACTCAATTCAAAAATGGGGTTATTTTCATTTTTTTAAGTCAAAATTTGGACATTTTTTAAAACTTAATTTAAAACTATCTATATCGATTTAATTCTCGATATTTTGATTTTAAATGATAAAAGACTCTTTAAATTTAAGATTACAATGATCCTCCATGAGAAAGCAATGCTTTTTATTTTCAAATTTACCGAAATTCAAAAAGGTGGCCAATTTTGATCATGGCCAATTTAAATTAAAGACTCTATTATGGTTAAATTTCGTCCTAACCACATCAAAGCTATAAAAAAATTCCAATTTATATATTAAATTTAAAATATTTCACCCATTATGGGTTAATATGAGATTTAAATTTCTTATCTTTGTTTTGTTTTGAAACAAACATTTTTTTTTTGTTGAACCAGATAAACGAAACATTCTAAATCAACCTTACATAAAAGTTGTGCTTAGATTGGTTTTTGATTAATTTTAAAGGAAATGTTTTTGCATGGTTCATCATGTTTGAAAAATAATTTAAACTAAAAATGTCATATTCATCAGTTTTAATTACAATGTGAACAAATGAATTCAACAATTCTCATGTATTTGGTTGGGTTGAGAATTGCATTTAATATAAAATTTGAGAAGCATATAGAACAACAAAATTACAGTAATTTTTAGACCAAAAAGGTAGCTGACCTGTTAATAAATTATCATATTAAATGTCATTTATCACATTTTCTATGCAATTGCATGATAACAAAGCATCAAACTCAATTGTTCTTTATTCATTTATATTTGTTTTGAAAATTTAGACATATGTTTTTATATATGTTTAATTATTGAGTTGTTAGCCCGCGGTTCAGCTCCAATTATTCTAATGAGACAAAATTCAATTTCAGTATAAAGTAATAAATGAGATAATTTTAGATGAATATACAAAACTCTTCCCACTTTCAATTTTCTTATGAATTTTTTATATGAAATTGCCTTAATTAATTGTCTTTGTTCGCTTTAATGATTATTGGTGACCTGCTATCAGAACACTTCTGTACAAAAACACAATGGAAGGTTCAAATTAAAGTAATTTAGATTTAATTAAATGAACACTTTTTTATTATAAATTATTTTCTAAATGTATAGATGATAAAAAAGGGGTTACAATTTCCTTATTCATGATAAAATTGATTATATATTGAATTGAAATCAAATTTCACTCCAAATCAAGTTTATAAGACCTATAAAAAGATTTTGTAAGTCTTTTACTTAATAATCACAAATTTCCTGAAGCGAAAAATATGTTATGCAAAAATATGTTAAAATGTAAATACTTGTAAGGCTTCTGTAATATCGACTTAAAATCATTTGAAGAAGAAAAGGATTACACACATTCCATCAAAGCCTGCATTCATGACATAATTTAATCACATTATTGCCAAATTGGTTCTTTTTGATTTTTTTTTTTTGAATGAGTGTAACGTACTTATATTGTGTTTACAATAACAACTTTGATTGTATATAAAACAAGAAAAGTATGCGTATCCTTAAAATTGCGTGATAACAGTGTTCTTAATGAAAAGAGAGAGTTTTCACACACACACACACACACACACACACAGGATGGAAAATCCTATTGAAATTCATTGAGAGGCTTACGTATATGTTTATCATGTTTTATTATTACTGATATTTTACTCATAATATGTTCAGAAACTACTCAACACACACGCTCAGAGTGGGATCGATTTTTTTTACTTTTCTTATTAGATTTATGCATAGATTTGTTTTCAGTATATATACTTTGGTGTACAAGGAATTCTTTCCCCAGTCACTATCGAATGTTCATTGTAACAAGATTTATTTAATACATTTATTTTAAATTTAATGCATCATGTGCCTGTCTTCTAGTCATACAGCATTTAAAATAATAGAAAAAATATATAATTTATCACTATAAAGTTATGAAAATAAAAGAGAATTTTATACAAACTCAAAAAAATATATAGTGAGATATTCTGATTTTATTTATTGAAGATGAATAGTGATTTATTTTCTTTATATTCCTTTTTTAGCTTATGAATACCGCAAAACATTACAATTTTTTTTAGAAAAAAAAGTTAGAAAGAAAGGTTAACGAAATAGCTTTATAATAAAATTAAAAAAAAACAACTAAATTTTAAAGAAAATTCTTATCAAAAGAAATCACCGTCCTTGAAAATGAGTCATGACTTTCACAGTAATCATGATCACGAAAAAAGTAACTTGCAACATCCTTCAACTTCGATATCTGTTGTGCATATGGGATTCACAAATAGTCGGAGGCCATCACACAATCCCTCACATGTAGATCCACAAGATAACATCGGAGCAACGAAAGTCATTGTAGGATTAATAATTATTGTTGTACTAATTTTCCTATTCTATACGTTATATCAATTTAAGCTTTAATAAATGTGAAAAAAAATATACAATCAAAATCTTTGTTAAGAATTTAATGTTTATGTGATTGAATTGAATATTTTGTGAATTGGAATCCCAATATGATAATACGCAATATTTGTGCGGGTGGAAAACAAGTAGTTTGGGTTATAAATCCAATTGTATTTATTACTGTTGTGCTAAAATACGAATATTTTTTATTCCTATGGTTCATATTTTTCTTTAATTCTATACAGTTGTTATCAATGTTGAGCAAATAGAGCTCTCTCTAATGCTATTATACTGTTAATTTGACAGAATTTCCCAAGAGAGACTTCTATTGTACTATTTCTCTATAATTTAAATGTTTTTTTTATCAAGTAAAGGAATACAATTTATTTGAAATTAAGTATGGTGATGTTCTTACAATAAAGACAATTGAAATTTATTGTCTTTTGAATATCAGTGCAGATTTAGGTTTTTGCGAAACTGATCCTAAATACCTCAAATTATGAAAGGAGTTATTTCGTCTTATTTTTTTTATAACGCTTATGCGATATTAATTTTTATATTAAAATTTCATTATGTTTATCATTCCAATACATTTTTGTTGTTAAATGTATCACATCTCATAGGAGTTGTATAAAAAATGGGTGTGAAACTTCACTTTTTTATTGTTATGACATGTCACAGAACTTCAAGCTACCTTAATGCACCAGTTGGAATACTAAGTCAGTATCATATTTTTATTCATTCAAGCTGGATCGAATTAGTTGTGTCTTCACGTAAAATTACTACATAGTTTTAACAAGATATGGGGTCACGTCTCTTAGATTATTCATATAGCATTGATAATGAAGTTATCACAGTACCTGCAATAACAAATTTTCCAGAAAGTAGTAATAATTCATTTTTTGAGAAAAAAGTGTGGCGGAAAATATTATTTTTTACAAATACGATTATAGCGTTAATAATTGTGATTGGCATTTTAGTGTTTCTATTACACCGATTATATCTCAGCATAAGACTTTGAATAATAAGTGAAAGGGATATAAAAGAGATATGAATACAAGGATATAGATATAAATTGAATATATTTTGATGTAATGTAATGTAATAATAAGAGGAGCAAATTCATTATTTTTGAGAGGATTATGAAAGGTTATCAAGGTTGAGATTAAGCATGAGTGATGTTTCTAATCAGATGTCGTTGTTAATTAAAAATATTTCAAGTTTATTGATTGTAATTTAATAATGTAACACACAAAAAAAAACACTCGTTCTAACGTATAAATTCTTTAAATAACTTTACTTACTTGTTACAACGCTAGGCTACATTCAGGCTCAATATACACAAAGGACATAGCTGTTTTTTTTCATTATACACGCAAAGATAGTATGAAAATTCTCATTTTTATTATTTGATTTGCTCAGTAAATGCTCATAAAAAGGACTATCTCTCTAAAATACAATGTTAGTCGTGTTCAAACACCCAACGCATAAGGATCTTTTCGTTTTGCTTCATATATACATCGTTCATATCAGTTACTTATTTCGGCATACCGGTGAAAGTAAATTTTTATATTGTTTTAAAAAAACAAATTTTTTGTCAATACTTTTTAAATATGCAAAATGAAACTTTGAAAATAATAATAGCAGAAGAAGAAGAAGGTCAAAAAAAAAAACAAAGTGCATTAAATTAATTTACATATTATATGAGTGTGTGTGTGTTTGTCCACACACAAGGACCATATTAGAAATTTATTTTCATATCAAAAGTACAAATAATTACAAATATCATCATAATAATAATAAAAAGAACCAACAATACTCAAACATGGCCTTAATATCATTATTATTATTTGGTTTGTGTTAACTTAAACATTTGGTAAGGATATTTTGTATTTGAAGTCTAAAACGTTGCTTTTATAATTCAATTATTTACAAAATTGACCAACAGAGACAATTTGTAAACTAAAAATAGCAAGTATGAAGACGTAATTGATAAAGGACAGCAAAAAACGAGAAAAAGTAAAAGAAACATGCAGGCATCAACCGCTATTTCTTTATATCCAGAGGATGAAGTTGTTGAGATATATGACAATCCTCCATCGATGGGACGCAAATTATTAACCATAATTAACTTTATATTAATCATAGTTGTAGTGTGTGTTGTAATTTTTTTAATGTATCTTCGATTTTTTTCATAAAAAACCCTAAAATAATTAATCAATGACGGAATAAATTGAGGAATTAAAAACAAATCCAAAATTGTCATTTAATATTTATTAAATTTTTTTTTACTTTACTTTTATAATCGTTAATCAGCTGAAATTATCATTAAACAAAATCGACTAAATACTCCATTATTCAAATTAAAAATAATAAACCCAATAATAAAAAATACCAATAATTTCATGGTGATATGTAAGTGATTGGTACAAATTCCTTTCTTACATCACATCATAATAATATTTACTTATTTCATTCCTAAGCTGTGTGTGTTTATGTGTGATGATTTGTTGACGAATTTTTTTTTTGAACATGATATGTTCCTGCGTAATAATCATCATTCAATGTAAACATAAAGAAAACCCAAAATCATGAAAAACAAAAGAATGTTAACGATTCACTTAGAAATTAGAAATTAAATAAAAATATAACTTACTAAGGTATGGGCATGCGTGATGATTGTATACAGCTTTAAAAAGGCATTCAACTCCTACGATTTTTATATTTTTTTTCATTAACTTCTATTCTCGGGAAAATGACAAATACAAAGTATATTATATTGCAAGAACCCAAGTAAATAAAGACAATGTTTGATGATGTTTTCCACTATCAATCATGTTAACAACTTAATTATATACTTTTTGTAAATGTAAAAATTTTATCCACTTACAAGAGAAAATTGAATTACTATTAATTTTCATTTCATGTGACGTTAATTTTTTTTTATGTTGTCAATACATTTTAATGTTTCCATCAATAATTTTTATATTATCCTTATGACCTTGACTTGCATGTTCATATAGTTTTTTTTTTCAATAACATAAATAATGATTCTGTTTACTTTAATTATGACTTGTGCTTTGATTTTCATGTTAAATTGTATTAAATTATTATTAGATTCAAACAAAGTTATTATCAAAATAAGAAGTTTTAACAAATTTATTTGAATGTTTCATATTTGTTTATTTTCGAAAGACATGGTAGGATTTAAATTATACAATGAAAGTGTAAAATTTTTGGCAAATTTTTGTTTATTATCAAATAATTTTTACACACACTTGTTGATTTCCCATTTTAATATTCATTCTGTATATTTGCCGGTTTCGTTTTTTGCTATAAATAGTATATTTGTACTAGTGAACTTATGTCCAGGAATGTCATTTAACGGAGTATTCGGTTCAATAGAACCAGCAACTTTGCTTGAATTGTTGAATTTTTGTTTGAAAAGTTAAAATGATCATCTATCTCGCATTGAAGATTCAAAAAGTATAAGAAAAAGATTAAACGTTAAACAATTTCAAAATTTTTATAGCTCTAATAGAGGTAAGTACCGGTAGAGCAAGTTTGAATAGAACACCACTGCTCATATCCATAATGTGTGAAAAGCATACGTGCTAATTGTTTCAGTATTATACAGAAGCTATGTATGCTTTACGAGTAAAATTGTGAATCAAGTTCTTAACTTTGAATGGCTTTCGATTAGTTTTTGAATCAATTATCTTAAAATCATTATTAACATAGCTCAAGTAAATACTTATAAGTAAAAATAATTATTTTTCGTTAAAATAATGTTAAAATTGTTTTTATTTCATACAATATATTTCAAATTGAATTTAAACACCACAGCATCTTAAATCCCAAAATTTTAATTACACAATATTGCCATGTTTTGAATATCCAATTTCATCTCCTAAGGACTTTACAAGTTTAATGATATCAAAACTTTTGATGACTTGAACATGAAAAGTTAAACAAAAATTCATAATCATAATTAAAAAAAAGAAAAATGGGTTGTTGCGGTGGAGATGAACAAGTAACACGTTCATCAATGCGAGTTTCAGATAAATTTGATGAACGCTACAGATATTCACCTGAAAGTAAAGCTCAACGTAAGACAATATTTTTGTTTCAAACACACATGAGAAGTTTTATGATAATAATTAAAATTTAAAAAAAAAATAATTATTTTTAGGTGAGCCATTACGATACGATCCCACCTTTAAAGGACCACTTGCAAAACGTTCTTGTACAGATGTCATATGTTTATTAATATTCTTACTTTTTCTGTGTGGATGGGGTTTTGTCGCTTATTTTGGTAAGGCTTGAAATTGAATCAAATTAAATTAAAATAAATTTCATATGACATATATTTTAATTTTTATTAGCATATCAACATGGTGATTTAAATCGACTGCTAGTACCATCAGATAGCAGTGGATTGCGATGTGGAGTTGACAGTGAAGTACTCGACAGGCCGTATCTCGTCTTCTTTGATTTGGGCAAATGTGCAGATCCAAAAGTACCACTTACTGGCTGTCCAACACCACAAGTAAATTTAATTTCCTGTTTCCCCTCAACACAAAGATTGATTTTTTTTGCATTTTAATTTATTTAAGGTTTGTGTTGAAAAATGCCCTACAGAAAAGTTTGTTTGGGATGTTACGCAGTGTAACACATTGAATAACTTTGAATCCTTTAAAGCTGGACTTATATGTGATATTAAAGTTAATAAAAATAACATTAAGAATTGTAAACAAATTGATGAATTAGTTGAAGCTGAGCGATGTGCCAAATGGTATTTAAATTCACAATCATGTAAGCATCTTTGAATTTTATTTAGGTTTTTGTGTTGTTTTTTTATAGAACAATGTAATTCTATTTTTTGGTTTTTGTCCTTAAATTTATACATATTGCCTTCAAGTAACTGAAATGATTTGATTATGATTTATATGCTTATTAATAATTCATTTATGTTGTAACGTTTCTTCCTTTTTTTATACTGTCTACTCTCAATTCTTTTCTTTCCTTCTCTTTCAAACCCATGCGAATAATCTTTTTCTTTTTTTTGCTTGCTATGTTATTTGTTACCTTACAAAAAATAAAAATAAAAATACACTTTAAAATGGGTATAAAATCAATAAAAATTATTATCTTTCAACTTTCTATTTAATATTTAATGTGTTATGCTAGTCCTATATCGTTGTATTTCCGACTTATTGCCAACTGAGTGTCCATTGATTAAGAGTCGCAAATACAAAACAAGCTCATTTGCTGATTTCTTGGGAATTCCAACTCGAAGTAGTTTGGGAAATATTATACGATTTCCTGATGATGATGCTACAGCAATAGCAAGAATTGCTATAACAGAGCCCAAAGTTAAGAAAAAGTGTGATGATAATCGTAAATTGGGAAAACAAATTATTGTAGATAAAATGCACAAAGCTGATACATTTATTGGGCGAGCATTTACAAACATGTTTGTATGGGGCAACTTTACTGATAGTGTACAGGTGAGATATTAAGTGATCGAAATCGAATTTGATTACCTTTAAAAAGCAATATCTTAAATCCATTATTTATGTTTTATATGTGTTATATGTTGGGGTACTTAAAGTAACTAAAATTAATATTAATTCATGTATTTTGTGTCATAAATTTTGTTTTGGGTTTTTTTTGTTTGTAACTTTTTTTTAATTCATCAAATTATGTTTATTAGTTTCACGCCGATGTTTGCTCTCTGACATAAAGGATTTAACAGAAATCATTGAAAAAAACCTAACAGTGCTTCAAATTGAATCAGATATAAATCTTGCATTAGAAAATCTTGAATTCCTTTCAAAGGTTAATGGGGTAAGCGGAACATTTATTATTTATAACCAAACAAAAAAAATAAAATCAAGTTGATCATTCAATTAATAATTCATTCGTTATTTGTTATTAATGACACAATGTTTGAATAGAGAATAAACGCGACATTTAACTGCTTTTAATCGAAAACCAGGTTTGATTAGTAAATTTTCAATAGAACATAAATCATATAATTTCATATAGAACTGATTCATTTTCATGAATTTTTGATCAATTTTTTATTTTATTTAAATTTCACAGCTTGGACAAATGGTCGTAGAAGATATAATTGATACATGGCCAGTAATCCTTGCAGCTTTGGTTGGAAGCATGATAGTTTGTTTAATTTTCATTGCAATAATGCGTTGGTTAGCTGCTCCCGTTATTTGGTTTTCAATATTTGGTGTCATGGCTTTACTAGGAACCGGAATATACTTTTCTTACTTAAAGTTTGATTATTTGAAAGAGAATCCAGTTGAAAGACCACCACCAACAACAAATGTTTCTGCATTATTTGAATCGTATTTGCTTAGTAAGGTGAATTTACTTTTAAACTTTAATCTTTTTATATGAAATTATAATTTTATTTTTGATTTCATAGGAAACATGGTTATATTTGCTTATAGGACTATCAATTTTATTGGTCATAATTGTTCTTACAATTATTATTCTGCGAAAAAGAATAGTTATAGCAGTTGCACTGGTAAAAGAAGGAAGTAAAGCTGTTAGTTCAATCACTTCGACAGTATTTTTCCCAATCTTTCCATGGTTATTACAAGTTTGTGTAATAGGATTCGCAATCATAGTCGGCTGTCATTTAGCTTCAATTGGAACTGAGGTTTACAAAGTCACCGGAATGAATACCACTACAAGTTGTGTTTGTACTGGTCGCACATACAATGATGGTGATATGTGTACACCAGAAGAATTTAATCAACATTGTAAAAATACGGGAGCATTTACTAATCGGGCAAGGTCTGACCTGTGTATCGATGCTGCATGTCATTTTATTCAAATTCAAAATCCATCTATCGTCACTTATTTCCATGTAAGTTACATTTCAATTTACATTTTTTCCTATTATTAATTATTTTACATTAAATTTTAGGGTGTTAATATACTTGGATTCTTTTGGACAATATTTTTCATCTCAGCTTTTGGTGAAATGGTGTTAGCAGCAACATTTGCAACATGGTATTGGACATTTAAGAAATCTGAAGTTCCCTTTTTTACACTTACATCTGGATTAGCAAGAACGATACGTTATCATTTGGGTACTCTTGCTTTTGGATCATTAATCATTGCTATTTGTCGTATTATACGTGTCGTTTTGGAATATGTTGATCAGAAATGTAAAAAGTATAATAATGAAGTAACTCGAGCAATTTTATGCATATTTAAATGTTTATTCTGGATGTTGGAGAAGTTTTTGCGATTTTTAAATAAAAATGCATACATAATGTGTGCCATTCATGGCAAGAATTTTTGTGCAAGTGCTGGCGATGCATTTAACTTGTTGATGAGGAACTTTTTGAGAGTTGTTGCTTTAGATCAAGTTACAGATTTCTTGTTCTTCTTATCAAAGTTACTTATATCATTAGGAATGGGCACATTGATGTATTTCTATTTAACATTGGAATACAGTCAAATAGATATTCATTATAATTTAGTACCATCGATTATTGTTGTTATAGGCACATATCTGATTGCATGTGTTTTCTTCAGCGTTTATTCAATGGCAGTTGGAACACTCTTTTTATGTTTTTGTAAGTATAAATTTTAAAAATTTTTAAGAGATAATTAAAACTAATTCGATTTTTACCTATAGTGGAGGATTCGGAAAGAAACGATGGAACTCCAGCTAAACCTTATTATATGTCAAAACAGCTCAAAAAGATACTCGGAAAGCACAATAAATTTAATGACTCGGAAGCTCGTTAATTTACCATGAGCCGAACAAAACAAAGAATATTTATCAAATATATTAAATTAATATACAATTAAAAATATGAAGAACCTCTGAATGGCCAAATTAGCAATAATTAGATGTGTGATACACATGTACTGAAGTAATAATTTATTAAGAAACGATTAACAATTTATGAAATAAAATTTACATTTTTCAAACATTTACTAAATTTCTTACTTATCATTATAAATCGTTCTTTGATCAAGCAAAAAAGTCAGCACCTGTCAGTCCTTTTGAATCAAATTGTTTTTGCGAATGAAGTATTATCAACCTTGCATGATTTACGCTCAATTAACTTTAAAAATCATCATACATGTTTATTTTGGATATCATATTTGTAGATGGATAGAACACTTCATTGATTTTATTTTACAAATTTAAGTTTTTTTTAAATCAGTTTTAGTTTTATACGGTCAGACAAACGCGAACGTTCATCAAAAAGTTACAAACATTAATTCGAGCTCAGTGAAAATGAAGATTCTAAGTACTAAAAATAATTTTTTCAAATATCTAGAAATTAACCAGGCGTCTCCATTATTTCTTTTTAGCTTTATTGGAGTCAATTCCATACAAAAAATATTATTTCATCATGATACTCATTTTATCAACGATGGTAATTCTTGTTGGGCATTTGACTATTCAAACCGAATACTTGAAAGATATATTGAGTTATTTTATGAAGGATATTTTGGTAGCCAATGTTTATTTGATCATAATTCCTTCGATTTTAACCTCTATAGCAATCATCATATTTCGTTATAGCAATACAGATTTTTTTACTGAAACTTCAAATTTTAAACCGTTTTATAAAGTACTAACATATGGATGTCGGTTAGTAATGTTTCATATAAAATCAAGATAAAAAATATAAATTAAATATGTATAATAATTACAGAAATTTATTATTGTCGTGTATCATCATAATTATCATACCATTTGTGATCATCTATATAATTTTGTGTGCACATTGGACGTTGCTGTACGAAATTTTAACAGACACCGAAGGAGTATTATATCAAAATGTAACACTGATCGAAACATATGAAATTTATGTTTTGCTCATAATAGAGACATTTATGTTTCTTTATATTCCGAAATTAACAATTATGATTATTGCAAGTGTTCACCATAAAAAATTGGAGAATCAAAAAAATGGTTCAGTGTTCAATGGTACAATAGAATGTTTCAAATCACTTTTCCACATTTGTTTTTTTCAACAAGGAATGGCATTAGTTGCTTGCATTGTGATACCATTCCATGGTATAAAAAAATTATGTTGTTGCAAAAACGATTTTGATGTATCTGATCAAAGTTTGATTCTGGCTACCATGAAGAAGGTTACTTTGAAAGAAGCAGGAGAAAATATTATAAAACAAAAACAAAACTTGGAATATTTTTCGTTTAAGGTGAATTTTTAAAATAATTTTGTTTTTTTTTTATTAAATTTCAAAATTTTCACAGAATTTTGATCTATACACAAATTTATTGGTAGTACTGATCATGTGCATCTCAACCACAATCTACATTTATTTTGTATCAATGGATCCATTATTCATCATTTTTGAGCTCATCATTGCCTTTGAATTATCTAATCAGCTATTGAAATTCTCTTGTGTTGTGTATTATGTAAATGTATTGCAGGATATTTAAAAATAAAACTTTGTAATCAAAATAATTTCAACGATTTTTACCACGTTTTTTATTCAGAACTTAAAGATTCATTCAAATTCATTTTTTGAAGTTTGACAACTGTTCATTTAAACATATGTTTGAAATGTCATTTTTACAAGCAAAATGAAATCGAACTCGTAATCAAAACAAAAACTTTTAATTTATAAATATGTTGCAAAAAGACGATTCATATGTAACACCTCAAAAAAAGTTAAGATTTCGAGGAGATCTCAATTTACATCACTTTCACGATGAACGACTAGAAGATATTTTTGATGATGAAAAGAGACGAGACTCACTGAAAAATTGTGATACTCCATTAGATGTTTCGAGTAAAAAAGGTACATAATCGAATGTTATGTTCCAAAACTGACTTTTGTAATAATTCCAGGTTCTAAATCTAATTCGTCATTATACGATTTTGTAAAAGTTGAGCTAACAAGAGGATATGTATTGGAACACGATGAAGAACGGTATTCAGCCAGACGTGAAAAAATTTACTCATTTATGCGAATTCCAAGAGAATTGGAAAAATTCATGGCCTATGGTTTTCTGCAGTGTTTAGATTCATTTCTCTACATTTATACATTTTTACCAATTAGGTATACCATGGCTTTATGGGGTCTTTTAACGAGACCGGTGTTAACTGGACTTGGATTACGTCGACAACGACAAAGATTGCTAACACCTGCAGAAATTTGTGATCTTCTGAAAGGCACAATCTGGATTGCTATTAGTTTTGTAATGTTCAAAGTGTTTGATACAAATATGCTGTATCATCTGATTAAAAGTCAATCAATAATTAAATTGTATATTTTTTACAATATGCTTGAAGTAGGTGATAAATTACTGTCAGCATTTGGACAAGATACGATTGATGCACTTTTCTGGACAGCAACCGAGCCAAAAAATCGTCGATCAGACCATTTGGGATTAATTCCTCACATATGTTTTGCTTTATTTTACGTTGGACTTCACAGCACGTTGATTATGTTTCAGGCAACGACTTTAAATGTTGCCATAAATTCAAATAACAAAGGCCTTCTTACCATTATGATGTCGAATAATTTTGTTGAAATCAAAGGAAGTGTCTTCAAAAAGTTTGATAAGAATAATCTGTTTCAACTAACTTGCAGTGATGTAAGGGAACGTTTTCATTTAGTAACTCTTTTAGTAATTGTCGTAATTCAAACAATGAAGGAATTTAACTGGAGAAGTGATCAATTCCTCGTCATGTTACCATGTTGTTTGTGGGTACTTTTCACCGAATTTTTCGTTGATTGGATCAAACATGCATTTGTAACAAGATTTAATGAAATTCCATGTGATGTATATCGAGAATATACAATAAGCTTAGCTTACGATATGGCACAAACAAGACAAAAACATGCATTTTCAGATCATTCAGATTTAGTGGCTCGTCGAATGGGATTCATACCTTTTCCTTTAGGTGTTGTCCTCGTCAAAGCACTATATCATGCAGTATCAATCGAAAATTTCATGGCTGGTCTAATAATTTTTATCGTATCTTATATTTTCCTTGTATCATGTCGCATTTTGAATACAATTTGTGCATTAGGAAAGGCGTGTGATCTTATGACAAAACATGAAGAGGAAAAAATTGAAAAACTACCACAAACACCTGGACACAAAACATTTAATAAATCGTTAAATACATCAGATATGGCAACATCACCCATACATCAAGTAACAACATTACATCGATCTCAAAGTCAAATTATGGACAATATCTGTATGTCACCAGAAGATAAACATGGTCCAATTGAAAATGACATTATACGCGAGACATCTGACTTGGGTGCAACAGCAATATTATCAAATTCCGACGTCGATTTAGATGACGTTAAATTAAATGAAAAAGTATTAAAGAATTCTGGAGATGAGGCAATTTTAACAACAGACTCTGAAGTGACACGAAGTGTTCCAGATTTACAGGAAGGTGAGACTCCAGGAAGTGAAGAAAATAGTTCAAGTACAAGTCATAGGACACACAGAAGATCAGAGTCAGAACCATCGATACAAATTGAAGCTGTAAATGTTGAAAAGTAATTTTTAAATTAATAATTGCCAAAGAACTTAAATAAACTGACTGATTGATAATAATAAGATTTGTTTTGTTGTAACACACTTAGATGATAATTTTAAGGGATTTAATAATAAAAATTGTTTGTCAAAATCAAAGACATTTTTGTTCATTTTTATACTTATCTTTAATATATATTTATTATTTTTTATTATAATTAAATCATAATAAATAATGAAATGGATAAATGAAAAGATGGTTAAAATAAGTTTCTTTATTATCATTATTATTCAATTAAACACAAAATTGTTACAATAATTAATTTTTATTAATTGCTAGATTTCTTTCTCGCTTGATTTTTTAAACTTCAGCTGTTGAATAATGAGTATATGCATCTGTTAATTAGAAACGACAAAATTTTGCTGTGTTGAGTTCACTGACGAGAGTGTCACCAGTCTTTACTTTCTGCTTAATATATGTATTTAATCTATAATCAGCATCATCATGTTAAAACTTTTTAAAAAAATTAATGAAATGTTCAATTAAAAACGAGGGTTGATTTTTATTTTCCAGTTTTCGTTACAAAGAATCATATTTTTTTTTAAATCTACATTAATAATTGATTTAAGTTTAATTTTAATTGAAAATCTTAGAGTTTCTGTAGATTTAAGAAAGTTTACTGTTTGTGTAAATATTTTAATCATAATTATACTCAGCTTTTTTAATACTTTAATAATTTTTTTTTTCGTTATTATTATTTATTGTTTTTTTTTGTTTATCACACTAAAACTATATTTTTTTTGTTTTCATTAATTTACTAAAGTTGCACTGAATAATTTTAATTTGATTTTTCTTTATTTCAGTTCATTTATTAAAACACTTTATTTTAATAATTTTTACCAAACGAATGTATTTAAAATAAGAAGTTAAACATTGACATTTTTTTATTTTGTTTTAAGTTTTTTTTTAGTTGTATCAGTTTTTTTGAATAAAGTTTATTTATTTTTATAATTATATTTAGATCACTATGCTAATTTTGTTTTTTTTTGTAATTATGCTTTTCATGTTTCTTTTATTATTATTTTTATATTTTTTTTGTATTTAATAATCATTTTCTTGGTATGTTAATAAGTATTATGATAAGTTTATATATTTTAGATAAAGTTTTGAATATTTTTAACTTTTTTTTTGAATCGTAATAACTTTTCACTTTATAATTTTTTTATTACTTTTTTCAGTTTAATTTTTTTGTGTTTCAGTTGATTTGAATTGTTTTAATTGAATCACTTTATTTTTACTCGTTCTCTGGATCAACAGAATTATATTGAGGACGATAATTACGTTCCTGTGAAAGGACAAAACAAAATTAATTTTGTGATGAAATTATCAATCTTATTATGTACGAACCCTTCCTTCAGGACGACGATGATTATAGTCATTGTTGAAACCTCCACGATTATTTCGATAGTTTCCACGAGAATAATTATTTCCAGATGAGTATGCGCTTTCTGTGCGATCAGGGCCAGAACTTTGATCATCACGACGATTGTAACCTAAATTTAATAAAAATGATATTTTTTGATTCAATGATATGAAAAACACTTCATTATACTATACCATAATTACGAATGAAGTTACCACTAGTTGGCTTATTTTCATAACCACCTCCGTTTGCATGGTAGTTGCGATCAAATCCCGAGTTTCCTATTGTTAAATCAAGTAATAAAATTTTAATATAATTTTCTTATGTCAAAATATTACCTCTATCATAATTGTTACGGCCATTAAATCCACTTCCATTATATTTTGATTCGCCATCTCTGGTGTAATTACGATCATATGAATTTCCAGACGATGGCCCCATGTCACGAGGGTTATTGTTGTCCTGATATCCACCTCGATATTGATGTGGAGGAGGTGGAGTTCGAGGACCTGGCTGTCCTTGACCTGGCTCAACACGTCTAGAGTCTTCTTCTCTTTGACGTTGTTCATAGTGAACAAAATCATCAAATAGCGAAGTTGAATGTTTATATGAATGTATAATACGCCAAACTTGTTCTCCTTTGTCATTTGGAACTTCTTGCGTGTCACGCGAATTAGTGACCGGTTTATTTTCATTATTTTCCAAACGAATTGCACGTAATTGTGTATTTGGTACATCTTTTACATAGATCCAACGTACTTTGAATGAGCCCTTCCATTTATTTTGTGCCCAAACACTTGAATTTGAGGAATAATCAACATTTGAAATCATTTGTGCCATTCCACAAAAATGACCACTACCATTGACAGAATAAAATAAATAAACAGCACCACCTTCCTTTTCACGTTCATGAAAAGCTTGATCCAAACGTTTGTTACCATGTTCAGTGGAGCACCAAATATTATATTTGATACTTCGATGAATATCATCCTCTGAATACGACTTGATTACAAAGAATCTTGCCAAATGAATGTTATCAATCTCAAATTGTGCTGGATTATATTTACTCATGTCGAGTAATGTCTCGAGTGTTACTGGAGGTTCATTACTAACCGATTCTGACTGAATTGCATTTGCTGGGGCATTTGAACGATGTTGTGGCATATTTTGACTACTTTGTGGTCCATTATAATTGGGATAATCATCAGATCGGGGATATCTTGCATTGTTATGTTGATAGTTGTGATTCATGTTATTTGAATGATGATTCGAATTGTGATGAGAGTACGATGATGGACCTTGATTGTTGTAACGTCCATTGTTCTCTCGTTGTGCACCTGGATTATGATAACTCGAGTTTGACCCTTGATAACCACGACGATCATTATCCATTGAACGTTCATTGGAACGATGTTGTTGGTTGTGTTGTTGATATTGTTGGGATTGAGGTGGTGGTTGTTGTTGTTGCTGAGCCTGTTGTGCTTCCAATGAAGTTGCTTGACCAGGAGTTGGCCAAGCAGGGTTCTGATTGTTCAAAGAACCATTAGATCGTCCAGTATTGTGTGTATCTCCTGACGAACCAAAATCCGTTTTAGGAGTTTGTGGAGGAGCAGTTTGAACAATTGGGGGTGGAACAAGAGGAGGACCACTTTTGGATGGGGAATCCCAAGTTCCAATATCCATGTTATGTCTTCCAGGCACCATTGGTGGTGGCGGCATGCCAGGTTTTTTCTTAATACCTAATGAGCTTGTTGTGCTTACAGTCGGTTTAGGTGGCTGTGAAGCAATTGAAGCCCATGTCATCTTCCTGGCTGCATCTTTTTGTTGTTGTTGGTCCTGTCGACTTTGTGAATTACTATTATTTGCAGATGCATTTCTATCGTATGACGGTCGATTAAGCCCCTGGATTCCTCGTTCAATACTTCTTACGTTGCTCTCATATCCACCATTATTTTTATTGTAATTACTTCTTGTATGGTACTGATTATTCACTTGTTGTGATCCACTCCAGGCATTATAATCTCCATTGTTTCCTATAAAAAAATAATTTTAACATTAAATTTAAATTGAAATTGTACTCTTTTGATTTCTATTAATTTATTTCATTTTACCATCTGAACGATGATTGTTGAACTTATCTTTGTTAATCGTAATGTTAGAAGAAGAAGTGTTAGAACCTGCATTGGACCATTGACCAACTTTTACACTAAACGGATATTGTAAATTAGTTGTCGACCCATTGTTACCTTAACCACACAATTTAATCACAGTAATGTTTGTACGCAAAGAAAAAAAGAACGATACGAAAACGATTTGTGCTTTTATTTAATGTTTATTTTGAATGAATTTTTTTTAATATGACAAAACATTAAATTACTTTAAATTATAATAAACATTAATACAACTCTAATAATTCTTTCAATAGATTTTATAATAGATCAACTTTTTAAATCAACATATAAATTACAAACATTCTATTTGAAGTAAAGAAATGTATGTGGAATGTAATTCAATCCAAAGAAAAGAAGGATGAAAAGTAACAAAAAATAATAAGAACAAGAAAGAAAACAGTAACAGTGAGGTCAAGAAACTCCAAAGTATACCTTGCTCGAATATTTCTTTGAAAAAAAAACTATAATTTTTTCTTGAGGGTACAAAATAATCATGATCACATTCCTATTTGAAATGAAGGAAGGATACAAACATGATCAATAAAATAAAATTTAATAATTTACGTCGCATCTAGTTATTCTCATATAATCGTAAGAAATTTCTTATGAGAGGTTTTTTTTTTTTACTGTATGATACACACATGAATGAAATGTTATCAGAAAATTTGAAAGAAAGAAAGTCTTAAGTGTAAAATTTGTAATTTAATTAGAATTTAGAAATTACTTTTCTTATTTTAAAACTTGAATAATAAATTCAAAGAAAAACATCTCATGAAGATAAATCATTAAAATAAAAAGCAAATAACTGTAAATACGCCGCGACTCCATTTACAATAAAAAAATTTCATTTTAAACACACATATAAAAATTATACACATACTCATTGTCTAATAATGTAAGAATGAACAAAATAATGGGACAATGAAATAGGAAAAAAAAGTTATTCATGAAAAATTCTTACCTTGATTTCCTTGTCCTTTCATTCGCTGTAATAAAATTGGAATAATTGAATGTTAATTAAATAAAATATTTCTTAAAATTTATATTATAATTTAAAATTTCAATGAAATTCTTCGGAAATTATTTTTTTCTTCTTTCTTTTCAAAACTTTTTTTTGTATATATGGGATTGGCACTATTATATGTGTATAAAGAGAAATGTGTACACGTCGCTCACACATAATTCTTGTATGTGTGTATGTATTTAATTCATTTACCTGCTCGACAGACATTAGAAAATTATTTTACTGATTTTACAATTGTATTTCACTTCTTTTATTGATAAAGTCTTTCTTATTTTATTGCTATATAAATAGCTTTTGCTATTTTGCACAGTTTTTAGTTTATTTTAATGTCTTTTACTAAAAAATTCTTAAATAATTTCACTGCAAATTTTGGGAGAACCAAATGAAAAATCTCCAGCAAATTTATTTGACGCTTTAAATGAACACAGAGCAAAGTGTCATTTTTGACTTTTAATGAAAATGACAGTTTATTGATCAATTTTCATATTTTCTTGCGTAAACTTTCATATCATATTACACTTTGAAAAAGTAATGATGCAATTTAATAAAGTTTAATATGCTTCAACTATGTCTATAATTCAAATATATTTTAGGCTTGATATTCAAATACTTATGGAACAACGTTTTATATAGAATAAATTTCAACAATATTGTATACATTTAAAAAATATTTATGCTCTTATCTAATTTTATATAAAAAATACGTAGTTTAGAGATTATTAGATCACAAAATCATAAAATCGTTTGACAAAAACTTTAATCATTAAATGGATTATTTCTCAATTTGCCATCATAATGGCAATCTTTCATCAAAGGCACATCATGAGTGTATGAAGAAGTTATCTTAAAATTTTGTTAATTTCTGAAATTTTTGACATTTACTTTTAGTTAACGAGCAATAATGATTACTCTTTTCTTTTGGCGAATCATCGGTCTACGATACTCAATAAATTTCAAGAAAAACTTGAAAATTAAAGCATAATTCATATCATTTTTTTACGCCTTCACATTACACTCACTTTACGTTCTTATGCGCCTTTGTCATTATTATTATTTTTATCAACACATTTTATCAACACTGTTTTTGATTTAAACCGAAGCGAATATTTTTCATCACAAAATCATGGAAATATCTTCAAATGAATCCAAAAATATAGTTTTAAGGCTTATCACTGGTGAAAGCAATCCCACAGTTTATTATGAAACGTCGATAGCTCAAAATAATTCATTGGACGATTTACTACAAAACCTTAAAAAAGTAAAACAAACTACAAACGATGCATTAACCAAATTGGTAAATCAAGAAAAGGAAAATAATATATCAAAAAGTAAATTATAAACTATTTTTTTTAAATTAAATCCTCATTCAATGTTATAAATTTTTTAGACCAAGATGATGTTAGCATAGAAACTCAAAACGAGGAACCGGAAGACGAGAATTCAGATGCCGAACATACAGATGCAAAACGATCGAAGTTGAATTGAGTTTGTTTAATCAATAAAATACCATATCATAGAAATTTAAAACACAACTTATGATTTTATTTTATATTATTTCAGTTTATTGTTATAAAATATTTAATGATACATAATTGTTATTATTATTATTTGAGTTTGTTTGGATATTTATCATTCACAATTCGTCTAACTTTTGTAAGTGAAATGAAAATAAAGAAAAATGTTTAATTCTGTTCTTAAAAAAAAAAAACAATTGTAAAGTAATAAATAATAAGCAAAATCAAATTGTTTTAACGTATAAGGCAGTGAATATTTTCATGTGTTTCTGTTCTATTATTCGTCTTACCTTGTATTGTTATTATAAATATTTGTTATTTTCACTCAATATTGTATCATATTATAATTTTTTTTTATTATTTTTATAATGTATAAATTTAATCGTTTAATATTTATTTACATAAATCTTAATCTCTAAATATCTATGAAGATGTACAAAATATACCATAATTTTTTTTTAAACAATGACAAAATTAGTTTTTTCCATTTTTCTTGCAATAGCACCGATGGCCATTTGTTTTTCCAATATTTTATTTTGGTTGGTTAGTTTGAAGTTACGCATTCTTTTACAATCTAAGTTTTTTTTTTTTGTAATTTAACCTTACTGTCTGCTTTTGAGCGAAAACAACTTAATTATTTTTCAATGTAATATTTTTTAGAATATAGTAATGATTATTAAAACAAAATAGGAATTAAGTTGTTATCAAATATAGACATGTTTTTTTTAACTATTTCAAATAATAATAAAGTGGTCACTCGATGTAACATTTTAATAATTAATAATTAAATACGATATAATTTTGTCTATCCATTTCTATCCCATGTTTAACTATAATAAATCCTCATTAATTTTTTTTTAAATTAATTTAATTTAACTTCTTTTTAGTTGATGTTAATATTCTTATTAACTAATAGAGATAATATCACAGCTCATCCTGACACTTCAGGTGTTTGTTTTCCTAATAACTTTAACACTAGTAGTATTTTTTATAATTAAATTATTATTTAGGATAATCGTATGGTTTGTTATTATTAATTATAAACGTTTGAAACGTAAATGATGATGATTTATTTGTTTTTTGTATGAAGAAGGAAAGGATGAATTATTATTTCTGAGCGATTTAAAATGTAATTATAGACAAAATCAGCTATCAACTACTGGAGTGATGCCAGTCCTGTTGAACTGCCGATATATGATGAAGTTCCAAGGGTTGATGAAACATCCTGATAACTGAACTATTAAATTACGAATTAAATTGTATTAATAATTGTGATGTAAAGTTTTAAACTTGAGATGTTACCTGAGAGAAATGTGGTTCTTCTTGGATAGATGATAAATGTTGTCCAGTTGTTGCATCTGGCGGTGTAAGCTCTACTGATTCTCCGGTAAATTCCGAGTCAAAGTATCTTGTATCAGTATCTGATGTGACTTGTGGTTTAAATGGAGGCGTGATTTTCTTTAATAACAAATCTGTCCAATTTATACTTGAAAAAAATGCGTGTGATTGTATTTCTCGATAGTCATCGGGACCACCACCTAAACGTTTGTCAGGTTGTTTTATGAGTAATCCACTGAGTAAACTTTTGGCTTCTGGAGATATACTTCGAGGAAATTTAACTTCTTCCAACAAAATAAGTGTAAACAATACATCATGATCTCTATTGTAAAAAGGAAGACGACCACAAATCATTTCATACATTACGACACCAGTACCCCACCAATCTACAGCACGTCCATAGTCATTATCTTCTAACACTTCAGGTGCTAAATATTCGGGTGTTCCACAAAAGGTTTTTGTTGTTCGACCATACGTAATGTCTTCTTTACATAGACCGAAATCAGCTATTTTTATGTGACCATCTTTATCGAGAAGCAAATTCTCCAATTTCAAATCACGATAAATAATGTTTTGTGAATGCAAATAACCTGAATATAAAAAAGCAAGAAATGTAAAGAAACTTTAATTGAAATAAAGAAAAAAAATTCTCACCTAAAGCTGATATAATTTCTGCACCGTAAAAGCGAGTGCGTTCTTCGGAAAATACACGTTCACGACTCAAATGAAAAAATAGTTCACCTCCATTTACGTACTGCATTACAAAACATAATCGATCTGCTGTTTGGAACGAATACTTCAATGACTGAAATAAAATGAAAATTATTATTTAAAATAATTATAATGATTTATTTTGCCTACAATTAAAAATGGATGATTTGTTGTACGAAGAACTCGATTTTCTGCCATAGTATGTGCGACTTCATCTTTCTGTATTATCACTTCTTTCTTTAGTATTTTTATGGCATAGAGTTTTGCAGTAGACTTTTCACGACACAATATAACTTTACCAAAAGTGCCTTTTCCGAGAACTTTTAAAAACTCAAAGTTCTCCAATGTCTATTAAAATAAAAAAAAAAATAATAATTAAGTATGGAAAATTTAAAACAAAAGAAATATCTTATAAAAGTGTGTTACTTACCACTTTTTTGCGACCACTGATTTTTCCAGTTGATGTACCTTGAACACTAAACTTTTCATTGAGTAGTTCATCTTCGGCAATCGAAGCCATTTCCACATCATTCATATCCAATTCTGACATTTGAACTTGATGACTATTTTGACCTGATTGATCAGCTTCTGTCAATTTATTTGCTACATTTCGAATCGCTTCTACCCACTCAAGGCGCTCCTTTTCACTTTCTACATGAAACATACGTTCAATTACGGTAGTCCATTGTAAGCCTCTTATTATAAATGTAAATGGTCTAGGCCTATCAATTGACATAATTTGGCAATCTCTAACAGTAAAGTTGTTTGTAGGCTAAGGAAAGAATTGGAAAAAAAATTAAATGTCTATATATAACAAAAAAAAAACATCAATGTAAATTACCTCTGCTTGTAATGAGGCATCAGGGCGTGTTTTATATCCAACTAAAGTTCCATCTGTTCTTAATATAAAGTATCTAGATCTCCAATTTTTTATGTGCTCTCCACGTTTGTATAACCAACCCTGTTTAACTATTACTGCTTGATTACTATTACTACTGCTACTTGGTATATTAAAATTATCCGGAGAAGACATTTTCTGTATATTTATTTTTCCTTTGATATATATTTGATAACAATCAGGTTTCTTTAAACTTTTTTGACAAACAAATTTCTTTATTTTAATTTTTAATCAAATTCTTATTTTAATCAACAAAACTTATTGATGTTGTTGAAAAACATTCCCTGAAAAGAGAAAAAAGAGAAGTAAAATGAATAATAAGATATTACAATAACTCATCTGTAAAATTGATTATTTTGCTAACGTAAATAAATTATACACATATTAATTATTATGTAGTATAAGTTAAAAATTATGAATGAAATTGATAATCAAAGTTTACTTTTTGATAAGTAAAAAAATGATCAGAATGAATAATTTTTGTGTTAAACTACACTGTGAATTTATTTGTATTTATAGTTAAAATGTTGATAATCTTACCACTTTGAGGTCGAAAATAACTTAATTCTAAAGAGAGATTCTGTACAACAAGTCTATGATTAAAAAAAAATTTCCTATCACAGTACACAACATGAATGACAACAAAAATATTTTTAGAAGCGCCAATGGGTCAACACTGATTATTTGTCTGACTACAAACACACAGTCTTTTATTTGTGTCTCTTAAAATTAAATTATTTATAAAATCTTATTTAATTCTTGTTGTTTTTTTTTTGTTCACACAATGCTCAAAACATATTTGATACATTCACTGTCTATGAATGTGACGCTTTCTTTTTTTTCTTAATCACAATTTTTGATTCTCTGAATTTGTATGACATTTCATTTAACATAAAGTTTTTTTTGATATTATTATTTTGCACGAATGTAACGTCCTTCTTTCAACTGTCTCTTGTATATCTTTCATATCAGTTTCTTCGTTTGATGTGTGTGTGCAAAATTGAAAATAACAAATCCACGTATCGATTGCGTGATTAAAAAAGAAAATCAAAGGTTGATATTTGTTCAATATTTTGTTAAAGACTCTAACATATAAATAAAAATAATCATGATGAATTGTTTTTTAAAGCAAGAGTTTATTCTGATTAAACTTACAATACGGTAGTAAAAGGAATGTCGTTTAAAAATATTTTCATTTTAATATATTTTTTTTGTCATTACAAGAAATTATTGGAGTTAGAAATATATTTTTTGCTTTTAATTTAAAGATTACTTTTGGATTCAAGTGCAAAAATGAACTGAATTTCGACGAAATGCACTTTACCAAACCGTCCAGTTATAAAAATTTCTCATATTTTTTAATTTCGCTTTAGAATCCATTTGTTTTAATTTAAAACTTTAAATATATTAAAAGCCAAACAATATTCATTCATATCTATGTGTACGTGTTGTTTTCTTTATTATTATTTTTTTTATGACTCTTGTGTTGTTTTTATGTATTTTATTCCAACGTACTTTATTCTTTCGATACTTCTTATTATTATGATATATGTATATATTGTGATGATGATGAAAAATTAATATACAGATGTATATTGTTATTTTATGACCAT
Source organism: Culicoides sonorensis (assembly GCA_900002565.1). Lineage (NCBI taxonomy): Eukaryota > Metazoa > Arthropoda > Insecta > Diptera > Ceratopogonidae > Culicoides > Culicoides sonorensis. The sequence continues at coordinate 894,961 of LN483370.1, forward strand.
TTGGTTTATTTTAGTTGTTTTGGAACATGTAAATACTGTGCAAATATATTGATGACGATGCATGAGCAAATAAAACTAATAATACAGAGTCAATAACGCTAATGAAAATTTTTTGTAATACGATTCCTGAGAAAAAAAAATACATGGTGTAAATGAACTTATTTTTTCATTTCCTGTTAAAATAATAATAATTTGCTATTTTTGATATCACATTGTACATACATTTTGATATCAAATTCCCGAATAAAACATGAATCATTAAAAAAAATAATTATAATTTTGCAGACTTTTCAATTACATTCAATATAACTATGATTTTCTCAGTAACTTCCTGTTAATTTTTTTCTGATCTGTTTTTGTGTGAAACTGTAATAAATGTTTTAGACGTTCTTCATTGTTTTTCTACTTTTTTTCAAAACATATTTATTTTGCACAAACAAGTATGACGTAGACAGGTACCGAGAATTACGAGCTCTGCTATATAATTAATTCAATTATTACTTTTTACACACATTTATTTACATGATTTGATTACAATTATTATTTTTTTTCAAAGAATTCTCAATTATTTTCTAAAAATTTATTTTAAAACTTTTATTCAATATTTATTTTTATCACCACATTTATTTCTATATACGCAGTTTTGAATATTCTATGGTAAAAGCACAAACCTTTTCTTTATTTAACAGGTTTAAAACACAAATTTTCTTGTTATATTAACGTTTTTGTAATCACCTTAACAGTTTTTACATTTTACATCAAATTTTTGTACGTATTTTTAACATATTTTAATAATTTTAATGAAAATTGGATATTTTTATTTCAGCTTTTTTGGGGCTATTTGGTTTTTGAGAGAAAATGTAGCTCATAAAATATCTGTCAAGTTTATTGTGAAATTTCAATTTTAAATTAACAGTTGAAGAATTTTACATGTAACATTTCATCAGATCTTTATCCTTTTGGACCTTATATTTAAGTAATTTTGCATAATTTAATAAAAGTTTTCGCCAGTAACATTGAACGTCAGTTATTCTCAAATTATTCCAGATATGTTTAAAACCCTCCTCCGAGATTTTCTTTGCTAAATCATCGTGATCTTTAAAGAATTCAAGTAATTCTTCAATATCTCTTTTTGATGCATTAGCCTTAACTGGAACAAAGTGCACCCAAGGTTTAAGGGAGTCATAGAAAAACTCTTTCCATTCATCACCCACATGGAAAACTAAAGATTTGCATAAAAACAAATGTTTAAATCGAAAACTTGCGGCAACACCTCTGTAGTTGAATAAATATTTGTATTTACAATGATCAGTAAGACTGATTTCCGATGCTGGTTCTTCGCCAAGTGTATCTGCTTTACTTTTCCACGCTTGGTTTTTTGTATACTGAGCATCAACTAACTCAGGATTGTCACGCGATAGTAATACTAAATTGTCGCGTTCAGATGAAGTTCGTGATCCGCGAAAGAATGCTCTTTCAAGTTTTTGATTCCAAGGATATTTTTTTGCAGCTTTCGTTAAACTTGCACGATGCTCTTCCCATTTACCTAATCCAGTGGGATATAAACTGATTGCTGGACCACCTTCCCAAAATGACCATGCTGGATACATTATATCGAGATAATCGGGTGTTTTACTAAATGAAAATATCGGAGAATGAGGCATACCCCAATTTTTATTGATTTGTGGCCAATCACGACAATTTACAATTAACTCCATGTTCGGAAGTTGTTCTAATAATGGCTTAATAAAATACTCAATTCCAGAACACCGTGATGGAAACATACACTCCTTGTCACGATATAATTTATGATTAATGATTTGATACTTCACACCACGATCTCTGATTGCATCAATCATCGCTTTATGAATTCCTTGGGAAAATGGCTCTAAATCTTCATTTAACACTGGAGAATAACAAGAACAATTGTTTGAAGATTCGCATGGCTCATAATTTTCAAAAGCCTCATTTATTTTTTGAACTAAAATATTTTCAGCTAAAACCAAGGAAAGGTTAAAAAATAATAATGATAATTTTAACGAGAAAACATACTTTTATCATAATGATTTGTTTTATCACTGGATTTACATTCTCCTGAATTTAAATCACATTGCTCATTGAGGCTTGGTGCAACTAATAAAATTAAAAAGAATAAAATTAAATTTATTTGACTCAATTTATACAACATCATTTTTAATTGTCTGAAATATAAACAACTGTCGCACACCGGTTTTGTTTACATTTAAAAAGTGAAACATATGTTTCGTGTTATACAATTTTATCGTACTTCAAACATCAGCAAAATTCGATACACATTTATAAAAGTGAATTTTTTTTATTAACCAATTGTAAAGTCAATCATTTGTAAATAAAAAGTTATGACAATCACAGACTATGTGGGAGGATTAGCTGACAATCCTTATTTTGGAGCTGGATTTGGTCTTTTTTCAATAGGAGCTCTTACTGCTATTGGTCGAAAGGGACTTCAAGCTGGATTTATCTTATTTCGTCGTCATTATATGATAACATTGGAAGTTCCTTGTCGAGACAAATCATATCAATGGCTATTGCAATGGATAACTAAGAAAGGAGCGAGAAAGACTCAGCATTTAAGTGTTGAGACCACGTTCATTCAAAAGGATACAGGTCATGTAACTACAAATTATGATTTTATTCCAAGTGTTGGAACACATATCATGTAATTTTTTATTGATACGTACTTTTTGAAGATGTTTAATGGATAATTTATTTTAGGTGGTATGGTGGAACATGGATCCGAGTTGAAAGAACCCGAGAACAACATACTTTGGATCTTCACATGGGTACACCTTTCGAAACTGTTACATTGACAGCATTTGGAAGAAATAAAGCAATGTTTTTCACCATGTTAGAAGAAGCTCGTAATTTGGCTTTAAAGGAGACAGAAGGAAAAGTTGTTATGTATACAGCTTTAGGTTCTGAATGGCGTCCATTTGGTCAACCACGCAAAAAGCGTCCCATAAACTCAGTGGTATTAGATGATGGAATTGCTGATCGAATTGTTGCCGATTGTAAAGAATTTATTGGTAATCACAAATGGTATGCTGATCGTGGAATTCCATATAGACGTGGATTTTTGCTCCATGGACCACCAGGATGTGGAAAATCTAGTTTTATTACTGCACTAGCAGGTGAAATTGAATATGGCATTTGTTTGTTAAATTTATCTGAACGCGGATTAACTGATGATCGTTTGAATCATTTACTCAACGTTGTTCCACAACAGACAATTATTTTGTTAGAAGATATTGATGCTGCGTTTTTATCACGTGAAGACACACTACAACAAAAAGCAGCATTTGAGGGATTGAATAGAGTTACATTTAGTGGATTATTGAATTGTTTAGATGGAGTAGCATCAACGGAAGCAAGAATTGTCTTTATGACCACAAATTACTTGAGTCGTTTGGATCCTGCTTTGATTAGACCAGGAAGAGTTGATGTCAAAGAATATATTGGATATTGTACGTCGTCACAATTAGAATCCATGTTTTTACGTTTCTATAATGGAACTGAAGGTGCGAATAACGCAAAACTGTTTGCCGAGAAAGTAATGTCATTTAATCGAGATGTTAGTCCAGCTCAAATACAAGGGTATTTCATGATCCACAAATTATCGGACCAACAAACGGTTTTAGATAATATAAAAAATATTTGGGAGAATACGTGATTTTATCTGGAATCATTTAGAGAAATATAGAAAATAATAAATTTAAAAACATTTTTTTTTGTAAAGTTGTTATTACTAAGATAACTAAGCATGGAATTCAGACAAATTTATTCATCATTATCATCTCCTTCATCACCATCGTCATAATCTAAAAAGTCTGGTGTTTCATCATTGTCATAACTGATTGCAAGAATGCCTTTGAATAATGCAAATGATACCATTGAAATAGTTGCCACAATTGCAGAGACAATAATTCTTTTTCTTTTCTGACTAGGATCTTCTTCTTGTTCATCGCCAGTATAAAATTTGTTTTCAGCACTTTTGCTCTCATTTGAATCTTTTTTTATACTGCTAAATCCTTCAGTTGAAAAATACATTTTTGTTATTCTTTGTACATATTTAGTCAATTTCGGACATTGATGCAAATGAATTTGCAAGCTATTATTTGGTACTGAATGATTTAACAATATCGCACAAAATGCATAAATATTACAATCAACAATTCCTGGCTCCTTTCCAGACAACCATTCACCAGGCTTGATCCTATCTTCGAGTAAATTGAGGCATTGTTTGGCCTTTGTTGCAATTTCAGCTATGTCATGTTTCACAATTGGATCATCAAAGGAAAAGTTACATATTTGTTTCATGGTATTTTCGGCTTTTTCAAGATATTTTTTTGGTGTATAAAAATTGAGAGGGAATTGTATTCGGTTTGCATACAAAGCTCTGGTTTTATCAATATTTTGTGGTGACCACATGATGTATTGAAAGTAAGGATAAAGAGATAATCGTACAAATCCTTCATCAATTTCAGAAGTGTTAGCAAGGAGAGTTTCATTGCTGTCCAATGTGTAACCCAAATTATTCAAATGGTGAATAATTTTTTGATAGCCTGCCACTTTTAAGCCATTATGTTTTAAATAAGGCATTAATCCATTTGGTGACCAGAAGACAACATTACTTATTTTGATCTCAACCGGGGCTTTTGATAGTTTGATGAACAACTGAGAAACAATTCAAACAAAATTAATGAATTTCAATCAAAAAAAAATTAAATTAAACTCTTACCAAAACTCTCAAACAATCAAAGTCAATTGAGGGCAAACCCCATTCTCCTTTATACACGTAAACTTCCATTCAATCAGATTTTCTTTCATTTATTTCAATAGTTTTCAAACATGTTTTCATCAAACTTGTGCAATAAATTTCATAACATGAACTGACAGCTTAATGTCATATCACATAACATGACGTGTTGTTGTTATTTTAAACTGATTCAATTGAATTTCGATATGAATTACAAATTAATTTTCTTAATTCTAACAATATTTAATGTGATAACTGTAATCAAGGCTGACACAATTGAAGAAAACAATGAAACCTTTGTGCCAACAAGTCAGTGGAAAGAAATTAGAGAAGGTCTGAAATATGTTCTAAGTTAAAATAAAAATTTCATAATTTAATTTTTTTTTTTTTTTCAATTTAAAGGACAATCAATTCCAGCTGGATTACATGTCCGAATAAATTTACAGACAGGCAAAAAAGAAGCAAAATTATTGGAGGATGAGGAAGCGAAAGAAGAAACAACTAAAGACTCAGCACTCGTTCTTACCGACAATCCATCTTCAGACGATACAGTAGTTGATCAAGGAGATGAAAATTTTCCTGAAGCTGAGATCAAAAAATTATCAAAAAGTTTCAAATCACATGATACAATAAATAAAAAAGGAAAAGAAGATTTGAATGTTGCAATTCCTGCAGACATCTCTGAAATTTTCAAAAAATATGATGAAATAACTAAAGGCAAAGAGGAATCTAAGGATGATGTTAAGCAATTATTTGAAATGTTGCAAGATTTAGTTCATCATATTGATAAAGCAAATGAGTTCATAAATTTTGGAGGATTGGATAAAATAATTATACCAAACATAAGAAATCAATCAAATACAGATTTGAAAATAAGTGCCATTCGATTGTTGGGTACTATTGTTCAAAATAATCCAAAAGGGCAAATTGCAGCATTAGAAAAAAATATTGGCCAATGTTTGTTAAAGATGGTTGTGGAAAAGTCATCCGAAAAAGAGCTTTCAGCCATTTTATTCGGCTTAGGTGGAATTTTACGCAAATTTCCAATTGCACAGAAAGAAATTTTAAACAAACCTGGTTTGAAACTTTTCGTTGAATTGTTAAACCGGTACATTGAATTCAAAACAAAATTGAAGTGTTTGCAATTGATAACTGATTTGATTAGGGATTACAATGAAGTAACAAATGTACCATATAATGGTGATTTGCATAAAATTAAGCAATACAATTCAGCAGATATCAAAGGAAGACTTTCAGAAACTGATTATTGCAAAACGATGGACGAGTTATTTTCAGTACACCGAAGAGAGTTTTTAGATAATTTATATGTAGCAGAGGAAATTTTAGATACATTGATGCTTTCCAAGGATATCTGTCAGCCAGTTTGGGCTGAATCACCAATTTTCCGACATACACTGTTAGTTATTAAAAATAATTACGATCGAATTAGAGAAAAGCCTCAATTAGATTTAGATAAAAGCGATCTGGAGAATCTTACTTCAACATTAGGAGAATTAAACGAATTTCTATTTAGTCATATTACGATAAAAGATGAACTTTAATTTAGAGCATTAATAAATATTTAACAGATAAATTCAAATATTTTACCTTACGATTGATGGATCACGTGTTTGTTTATTATTTTGACATAAAGCAACAACATTTTAATCAGAAAAATAATTTTTTATTTTCTTTTTTAGGAGAATCCTTGACGATTTGAAAAAAAGACCCATGCCAAGTTTCATGACTCCATACAAAGTGTCCATAAAAACCTCAAATTCTATGCATTGAAATGCGCTCGTGATTTTGGTTATCGCTCACGTTCATTCAAATTGATTTGCTATTGTATTAATACACACGCTAATTCATTTGTTTGGATCGCTTTACATTCTACCACCACTTTTCAGTGTTACTTGTTGCACATCTAATGATTAGTACAAATTAAAACAAGCAACAATAAAATAAATTTAATTAATAAAAATTAGAAGTAAAATATTTCAAATGCAGCATCACTTAAACTAACATCAAAATTCGTTATGGAAAAGTCAATTGACCATACAAAACATGTTGTTTACGAATGTACAGAAACATTCTTATCAGAACAAATCAGATCGATGGTTAATGAAATTTTGAGTGAGAAACCACATAATCGTCCCATCAAATCAATATTCATTGAAAATGCTATAAAGGCAATCACAGAATTTTTAGTTGTTTGCCATCGAAGTGATGTCTCATCAAATACCGCATCAATGTGTCGTCAACTTCAAAATTCCTTATTTCAAGCACGAGGAAAAGTAAGACAGTTAGAAGAAAGTAGTGATCATGTAAAATATTATAGACTTCAATTAACAATTTATGAAAAATTAGTGGAAGAGAGTATAATTTACGTAATTTTTTGTATGCCAACCTTGAATAGTTTAGCGGCCTCGTATTTAAAGTATACGGATGACACAGAAGCTTTAAAATGTGCTCGAAAATGTTTAGATAAGGTGAATGATTATCATCGCAAGTTTATGGAGAGTACTCAAAAGATACCAAAACATATGATTGAACATGCTGATAAAGCTTGGATTGAAAATAGAACTAAAAGCTGTGATGAAATGGTTGAGTACTTTCACACAGTTTCAATTAAAATTTGTTCAACATATTATTTTCTGGCTAAAAATTATCGTATCTCAATGAAAGTCGGATTACGCTATTTACGTTGCTTAGGAGCAAAAGATGCAGATGAAATGAAGACTATTCAATGGATTGAAATGGCAATTCCATTATCAGTAAGATGTGCTTACAGTCGCGCACTTCCACAAGCAGTTTTTCTCCTTAAAGCGGCAAGTTCTTTAATTGATGAAATAGAGGAGAAAGTTAAAGACGAGGAACATAATAATTGTGTGTATTCTAGGCGTGTGATTCATCCAAAACGGTATTTTATCAAACAACAAAGAACTGAAATTGAAATTGCTATTGTTCGGATTGCTATTTGGACATTGGAAGAGTCATTTAAGCGAATAACGTACTACAAAGAAGCAAAAAACGATGTTGACATTACGAAGTCAGCGGAAAATTTTGATTTGTATACTAAAATTGAAGATTTCTCACTGATTCAAGAAGAAAAAGCATATCCAGATTTTCTTCCAATTAAACTGTGCCTTGAACAGAAAGAATTTGGAGCATTGCAAAAGAAAGCTAGATATATCTTGAAATTGCATAAGAAAGATATCAGTAAAAGTTCTACTGACATTAGTGATCTCCAACATCGCTTACTGAAGATTGCTCAAATGCGAATTTAATTTAATTTTTTTTATAAATTCACAACTGTTTAGTACAAAAAAAGCTGCCCTTAAACATATTCATAGCTAATTAATGTAAAACTGATATGAAGAACTACTGAAATGAATATATTTAATTAAATAAAATGTTAACGATTACAAGTTTCAAATGAAATTTATCCAAAAGATGAATATAAATTCAAGAGAGGTCTCTCATGTTTGGTCTTTGTCAGCATAGTATGACGTCATGGTAGGTATCAAGGTAATCTGGGGTTACAGTCAGAATAAGGAAGAGTGTAAATAATGGCTCTTCTCGCTTTAAATTCATACATTTTGAAAAATTTAATCGACTCTAAGGAAGACACCCATTGAAAACTTTTAATTTTTTGACATTCATTAAATTTTTTCTTTAAATTTTTATTTTTACTTCAATAAAAATTTAGCTTATTCATTCTGTGATGCGCATTGTAACGGCAACGAGTATTACCAAAATAAAAATGGTGGTCAAAACATAACAAATATTTGAAGCTCTATCTTGAAATATAAAAATCAAAGTTTAAAAGTGATTAAATTTATAAAAAATATTCCCAATCAAAGCAAGAATAAGGGACAATTGTGTTTAAAGTAAAGATTTCCGATATCAGCCTTGTATAAGGCAAATAATTGAATATTAAATTTGAAGCACATTTTCCAAAACAGAGAACAGCAGTTTTTATTGTGAAATATCATATGTGCTTTATACATAACAAAAAAAAAACTTATAAATTCTTTGTGTGAGTGACATACACGGACACAAAGAAGTACATTTACATAATAGTTCAATATTTACATAAATATCAATTTAAAAGAGTCAAAACCACAAACAAAGACATAAAATTAAATTAATTTCATATATTAAATTGAAATTTTCATATAAAATTTAAAGTTTTTTATAAAAAAATCACTCTAATAACGCTTTTGAGTTCTTTGTTTTGAATTTTTCGTAGATTGTGTTTAAAGATTTCATTAAAAATAGATGAAAAATGATAAACTTTGATGAAAAATTATGTGATTACAACAAGAAATATAAATTTTCTTTTGGACTGGTATGTATTTTATTCCTCATTTAAATTATTTTGATCAAGTCAAAAGATTTTATTTTGAAAGAAAGTATTTTTTTGTTCTGTGCAACAACCATAATATTATGATGATAAAAATATTGATTTAATTTTACGAGCTAATTATCACACATAATAAAAAAAAAAATGTAAAGCTTGAGTTTTAACTGGAAAATACTTTCATTATCAATTGAAGTTTATCAAATTTCAATTTCATTATCACTCAGAATATTCAAACAGCAAAAAATTTCAGTGTATGATAATTTCCAACACAAATAAATATTCAATTTTAGTTTTAACTGACTTATAAATAGTGTTATATTTGCATACCTACCTATAATAAAATTAAATAAATAACTTAAAATTTCTTGTGAACAAAAACAAGTTGGATCAAAACAAACTACTACAATGATATTCTCAAATTGATATACAGTGTGTTCAAAATAAGTCCATTACCGCTCTCTTACCATTTTTTACACTGAAACCTATAAAAGCCTCGCAGTGCTTGGTGTTTACTAGGTGTTTTTAGGGTCCTGTCACCATTCAAGTCATGTCAAAATTTGAGATTTGAAGTGCAAAGACAAAAGAACAAAACATTTTAAAGACAGTGTATATGGATATTGAATGAAGCAAAAAATAAACAAGTTAGTTTTTAATGTGAATACAAGCGCGATTTATATTATTGTTGTTTTTTTATTATTCAAGAATTACCCATTTTTGATGTGTTTGTAAAATGTAATAGTCATTTGTGTAACGATACACATTGAGTTGAGTTACTGTTGATGAGTTTCCTCGCAAATCAATAATATACATCATTAAATAGAGACACGTGTAATGAAATTTACATGTATCAGAAGATGTTTGTTTACAATTTTGAGGATGTTTTTATATTTACATACAAACTTAATTTTCATTGATAAGACGATAAAAACTTGTTTCATTGAAATTAATGTTTGGTTGAAGATTACAATTTCAATCAGCCCACATTTTATTTTAGTTCTACCCACGTAATATAAATCAATACCAAAATTTTCTATTCTTAATTCCAGAAAATCGCCATTTTACAGGAAAATTCCATATGTGTGTTGTTTACAAACAATGAAATGATGATGCCACGCTACTACTTTTCCATGTATATTTTTGCATATTGTGTATGATGGTGGCATGTTGTTTTTGTTTTGTTATGTTTTTTTCTCAAGAATTTTCTGCGCATGAGTGTCTGTAAGGAACCTGTTGTTGTACAACAAAATTATATGGCTTCAAAGTTCATAACAAATAAATTCACAATAAAAAGAAGAAGAAAACATTATGAGTAGTATTAAAAAAGTTCTAAAGCACATGCGCTCGTAACGACACAACTACCATGGCAACTTTCATTGATTAATATTTGTATGAAAATAATACTTACTATGAACTTATATTACAGATGACGCGATATTATACCTAATAAAAACACATCAAATTACTACACGAATGTTTATGTTTTGGTTTGTTATTATTATTTTTGCGAATTATTTTGAGTGGTACACAAAGAAACAGTTCAAGACTCACCTTCAAAGTGAACAGATCAAAAATTTTGTACATGTTGTTATAATTTTAATAAAATGTTTGTTTATATAATTAATGTTTAATTTATTTTTCAAGTTAAAGATAATATTTAAGGAATTAATATTTGAAATTTGATTATATGAAAGATTCATTTTCTTTTCATAGTGCAAAAAACAGTAAATTACATGTGGCATCTGTTATTCTTTTCTTCAGGTGTTCAATTTATATTTGAAAAAGGGAAAAACATTATTCTACTTTCAAATTAGAAATTAAAATAAAAAAAATAAGTGATTCTAATAATTTTATTGTTCGAAAAACGCGTTCATTGAAACTGTTTGAATAGAAGTTTTTTACTTCACATTTCAATACACAAAGAACACCATCAACTTAAAAACATCTGTATAAAGAAATTTAATGTGAAGAATTTATGTAAACCAAATTTATGTTTAAAAAGGGGGAAAACATAATACAAGATTTTTATAACTAGGTGAATCCAATGAATTGAACAAGATACCTTTTCATTTGCAAACTAGAATTTATTCTTATAAGGATTAGTGTGTCACAAAGAATTTCATTCATAGTAAAAATACAAAGCAAGAAAATAAACTTAAACTTAAATAAAAACGAGGGTAAACACCCTTCTAACTTGAATAGACTCAATCTTATTATAGATACACAAATATATAAATTGTCTTATATTGAAATAAAAGTACATTGAACTTCCTGCGAAAAATAAATCAAATTAAATTGCAGTGAAAATAAAAAAAATAACCCTTAAACACATATTCGAACATTAGTGGAAGACATTTTGATCCATCATATTAAAAAAAAATACTATAAATGCATAAATGTTTATACATTAAATACCATTACAGCAGAGTCATTGTAGATAGAAGGACCTGCTCGCAGAGTATTTTTTAAATTTAACTATAATCAAAGTAAAATCCACACAATTCTCGTTAAAAAGTGTGTTATCAATATTAATATTATTATATTTTTTTTTAATTACAATCAATCAGTGATAAGAATAATCATAATAAAATTTAGTATTATCAATATTTAATACAAAGAAGAAACTAGAAATAAAAATGAAACAAGTCATTTAAAAAAATAAGAAATAAAAAAATTAATATATGAATATCATTCAACGTATCAATGGAGTTATTTATGAATATGTTAAATAAAAAGTAAGTAAAAAAGTTTTTTTTTTCAATGAAACATGAGAGAAAATATTAAACAAAATGAAATTAAAATTTAATACTTTTGTATCAGCGAAATTTAAGTGTCCGGTTAATGATTATCTTGATATAGACACACAAATATTCTTATATTAAACTAAAGCCATGATTGCAACATTGTTATTTAACTTTAAGTGCAAAAAAAATAAAAACTAAACACGCGCATTTCAAATAAGTGTGAATGTAATCGTAGGAAACACATTTAACTAATCATAATTTGTATAGAAATTGTAACTTATTTTAATAATAATAATTTTAAATAATTTTATATCATCATGAGTTCTTTGATGAAATGTAATGAAATTATTTTCTATTCTTGAATTGATATGCATTTGTGTTTACTTTTAGTTTCGAATATTCTAATAATACACTGGCGCCGATTATGTATACAGACTAGTGATGGCTTAGGCCAAGTTTTGGTTAAAATTAGCTTTTGAATGTTTTGTTTTTGATTCGTATTGTTCGTTGAAAGTACTTTGAATAAAAAAATATTACATCCTAATTTTGGAAATTAATGCAAGCACATGATTGTCATAAAAAATTTCAAATCTGAATTTAAGTATTTTTTATTTACTTATACATCTCACAACAGAGACTTCTTATTTGAAATAAACCAATACATGAAAAAATGTAAATCACTGATTCTCGGTATACACTTGCATTTTGTGAGAGAAAATCACTCATCATTCATGTATTATACAAAAACGCCTCTAATTTATTCATTCATTCATATTTAAAAGAAAAATTATCAACATCACAACATTTACACTACTGATAATAATAAAATACAAATGAATGACGAAATTCCACTGAAATGTTGCAAATTAGAGACTTGATTTAGTCAATAAATTACTTTAAAGTTATGATTTGTCATTCAAACCAAAATGTGGTTTTAGAGATAAGATTATTGATGGAATTTTGAAGAACTGGGTCGAAATGTGATTGGAAAATAAAAGAATGGAATTTTCAAAGATTAGTGGTAACATCAAATAATACTTTTTTTCAAATTTCCTGTGTCTCTTTGAATTGAACGTCAAATAGTCAATATTTCCTGCTTCACAATTATTTTTGCAGACAATCAATAAAAAGAACAGATTTGATAAGATAAAGCTGTTGTTTAGCTAAACAATTTATCACATTGATATAAGTTTAATTCGCTTCAAAATATGGGACAAACAAACAAAGAAAAAAAATATTATTTAACTGATTTTTATGGAATGATATGCATTTTGAATATTAATTTTTTTTGATATATCACTTTAAATTTCACGTTCTTATACTGTACTAGTATTAATTGAGTGTTCAAAACTCAACTCGACTGTTTACTTCAGATTCACATTGAATGCCACGTGTACTTCATATTTTCATAAGTTGTAGCTTGTAAAGTAAAAAAAGTGATCTGAATGAATATGCATTGTACACTTTGTTTAATGTGAAATTTTGACCCCAAAAACCTGAAATTATGAAAAGCTAAGAAATATCATTTTTTATTACTAAAACACCATCTTCCCTTAATTCACTTAATAAAAATCAATTATTTTAGCCTTAAAAACAATCAATATATGTATTTTCTACAACTATTTCTCGACACACCCACTTTTATAAAATGAAACTTATGTTTATTTACATTACAAAATTAGATTCTGACTATTTGACTTATGGTAACAGATGCAAATTGTTTACTTTTTATTTTGCCACTTAAAAATTATGGTTCAAAGTACGACAATTTACAAAAAAAAATTAAAATTATTTTCAGTTTTGCGATTTAGTACCAGAATTATCAGGAATTTTCACTTCAAGCACTTCGATTGTTGTTTTTATTCGTTTAACAAAAGGTTTGTCATCAAAAAATAGTAATAACAATATCAAAACAATCATAATAATACATCGTGACGTCAATGAGTGAGCGTCTCTACTCTCACTCACTAGCTTCATCATACTAATTGGATGTGTGAATGAATATATAATTCTATATAAGTCAAGTATGATAGGCATAATATAAAAATATTTGTATTTCATTCTTTTTATTATATTTTTCTTTCATGGCCTTGATAAAATTCATTGGTATTAGTGATTTGTTTTTATTTTTGTCAATTCTTGACTATTTCATTTATTATTATTTTGATTGCAAGTATAGAATTTCGAAGAATTTTTTAATCTTCATTCGTTTAATTTTATTACTCAGTTGTTGTTTCTTTCTTCGAATAGTAAACAAATATTTTTTTTTATCATCAAAAAAGCATATATATAAATGCCTACCTCAACTTAACTCATATCAGGTACAAGTGAGTGAATGCTATATTTAAATAATAATAATAAATAAATAAACAAAAGTATTTCACAACCTAAATGACGGACATGTTTTTCTCGGATTGTAACTCATTCAATTCAAAAATTTTAAAAATTTTCCATAGACATTAAAATAAAATTTATTAATAAAAACTTTAGATTTTCTTTTGCAGTATATTGAAATAGTAGGATTGAAAAATAATTGGAAGGAAAAAAAAAACTTTTTTGTGTAGGTAGATGCGTAATGATATTTTCTATGAATGAATTTGAGGGAAAGGGAAAGTAAGTTGTCTACACTTTTTGTGGAATTTCCCTATGTACATATTCAAACTGATGTAGGAGTAAACAAAATATAATATTGTTAGAACGTTCAAGGTTAATAAAATTTTCGTCTGAATTATGTAAACGCCTGGTATTTGGAAATTAGATATTGCGTACTACGCATTACTTCTTCTTTTTCTTCCTTTTTATTACTACTCATGTTTGATAAAATAAAAATGTAATATTGTATGAAATTTCTGTTTACATTGTCGATGTATTTAGTGTTTCAAATGATATGACACCAAAACGATAGTAAATGACGTAATTTTTTTTGGAATTAAACAAGGAATTATCGATTCAGTAAAATACAAGCCGACATAGAAATGAGTTGTCGACGGTCAGTTACAGTTTTACGCTAAAGAAAGCTGGATACAGATAATTTTCTTAAATTTAATTCAATTCAATTTCATTGAAAATTACAATTCTAAAATGAATTTAACACAGCAGCAAAAATATTTGATGTAAGTTTTGATGTGAGTTTTTATTTTTTGAAAAAAAAACCAGGCGTCTCCATACACATTGAATAACACATCAGAAATAGATACGAGACATCAGTTGACTAAGTATTTAAATATAAATTAACCATATTAATTAAAAATAACTTTTCACCTCATTTTATTTATAAAACGTTACAATAAACAAAAGCAGTTATCGACATTCAAAAATAACGCCGATCTCATCAAAAAAAAATCAAATTTATTTTCTTTGAACCAAAATATTTTTAACTTAATTTGTTGGTTCAAGTTTCGGTGAAATGAAAAAAAAAATGTTTTGTTTAAGATAATTTATTTTTTTAATATTTTGCATTGCAACAATGATTGTCTGTAAAATTTGTAGACACAACATAAATACTTATCTCCGAAAAAATTTACCAACATATGAAAAAATCATATGTTTGACCTACTAAAAGCGAATATTAATTCTAATATATTATATGAGGAAGTGAATTTGAATTTAGAGTACATGTGAAAACCACTCGTCTTTTTATAGTTGAGTATTATGTCTGCTTGTAAACGAGATAACTTTTAAATTTTGCAAAGTAACAGAGAACATGTGTTGAGGTGTTAATAAACTTGTACAAGGTCAACATTAGATTTGATATTCATTTTTAATTGTGTGTTCTTCATTTTGTTAACTTGAGTAGTGATATTTTTTTTTCAAATTTATTTATAGGTTTCCGAATATGCTTAATCACACTGTATATTCGCAATCTCCTGAATTTTATTCAAACAGTTACAATTCAACTGTAGAAAATCAATATAACAATATAAAAATTGAAGAAGCAACTCAAGCCACACAATACATAACAGATATGGATTCTTTAAGTAACAATCCGATGTTGACAACGGCATCAATGCCAATACCATCAAGAAATGGAAATACGAATCCCAATAATCGTATATTAACTGATTTATCAGAGTATGTTTTTGAATTAGATACCTCTCAATCACCACAATTAGTTCAGGATGTGAGTTACAATATTGGTAATAATACAAATTCTGGTGGAACGATGTATGAACTGCAAAGTCCACCTGAAACAATGTTGAATCAGACAACAATATGGACAGACTTGAGTGGACCTAATATTAGTGTTGTAGGAAAACAAGAACCATTTCAAATGGACGATTCTGAAGATATTTTTCAAGTTGATAAAGCTGACTTAATTCAAGGTCCTACTTTAGCCGAGTTAAATGGTGATAATTTGTATGTAGATTTGCTAAATATTGATGAATTAATTGCTGCTGAACAGTTAAGCCCAACTGGTCAATCGTTGACACAGTTAGAAGTTTTATCACCATTTGGATCAGAAAATAACAGTGCCATTCAAAGTTCTCCTGTTGTCCCAGTACATATATTTCAAAATCAAACACCAATTACTCCGAATAATTCATTGCAGTCAAATCCTGGATTTTATGATGATTTGCCATCATCTTCGTACAAACAATTGGATTTAAATGTTACAACTACGCCAATGCACACACTTAACTCAGCAGCTTTTAGTCCTGGAAGTCACAGTAGTAATTCAAATAGTCTTACTTTAAATAATTCAGTTACACCACCACCAAATATATTATATCAAAGCTCAACACCACCAAATATGTCAAATAACCCAGGCAATGTTGGCTTAGTACAACACAATCCTAAGTACACAACATTACATGAGCTTTTATTGAAAAAAGATTTAGCTATTCAACATCGTGAACGTATTCGTATGGGTCAATCTGTTCCTGGTCAGCATCGTAGTGCGTTAAGTCCCAAAAATCGCTTAGCTAATTTACAGCAGCAACAAATTCAACAATCGGGTAATTCAAGACTTTCGACATCAGCACCCACGCATTTAGGATTAGAGCAAATTTGGCAACGTAGGGAGCCACGACCACATTTGCTGTCAACTGGTAATGATTCTAATAATAATTATGATTGTGAAGATTATAAAACAAAAAAATTCAAACATTCGGTAATGTTTGATTTTTTAGGGAGCTTAGCTGAGGCTGGTTCCACATCATCATTAAGTACTGGTGGTGTATTGAGTCCAGAAGCACCAGATTTCTCTCAAGATGAAGGTTACTCTGATGATGATAGTCATTACGATGATTTTTCGTCAGATGACGGTAAGTGTTATTCACAAAACAAATTTTGTAACAAAAACTTATCTATCTTTTTAAATTAGATTCTGATAATGACCAGGCACGTTCAAAGCCATCTGGTAGTAGCAATAACAATAATGGAAGCAAAAATAAACGCTATTTCTGGCAATATAATGTTCAAGCCAAAGGACCTAAAGGACAACGACTAGTGATAAAAACTCAATTAGAAGATCCTCACCATCTTAATGAAATTACAGATCCGGTATTTAGTCCAACATGCTCTGTTCGTGGCATCAAGGTAAAACGTTACTTTTATTCGTTTTCAATAACTGTACTTATAACATTCAATTACTCACTAATAGCATAGTGGAAAGGCACGGAAAGGTGATGGAAATGATCTTACTCCAAATCCGAAAAAATTGCACAATATTGGAAAAGAATTGGATAAATTAGGTCGGGTTATCAACGATATGACACCAGTCAGTGAACTACCATTTAATGTTCGTCCAAAAACACGAAAAGAAAAAAATAAATTAGCATCACGTGCTTGTAGATTGAAGAAAAAGGCACAACATGAAGCAAATAAAATAAAATTGTATGGATTAGAACATGAACACAGTAAGTTTTTTTTTTGCTCCTGTTGATCAATTAATTTTGTTAACTAATATAAAAAAATTTCAATTGAATTAAAGAACGTCTACTTAATGGTATTGCACAAATGAAACAGATTATTGCTATGAAATGTCAACAACAAGACAATCAAGAAGAGATCAACTCACAAGTCGAAAAAGTGGTTAAACAAGCAACAAGTAAGAAATGATAATCTAAATTCATGTGCAAGATTTAATAAAATTGTCTTTGTTACAGAACTTAAAATAGCCGGAAATTCAACTGAATATGTGAACACAGTCCTAGAACGTTATAAAGGCGGAAACGCCTCAACAGCATTGGATGAGGTTTGAATTATTTTATTTAAATTCCTTTAATGTGAACCCAAATTTAATATCATAAGCCCCTTTTTATTATTGAATGGCTCTGTTACAAAAAAAATATTTCTATTTTACTTTGTATGTTCAACATCACTCAGGGATTAACTCAACATACAAGCATGGAAAACTAATCATTGTTACCAGAGCATCATTTCTTTATATTATAAAATATAATTAATTTGTATTGTTATTTTTTTTAAGTTTTTACATTAAAACATTAAAGTGTTAAATTTTATTTCGATTATTGAATTTCAAAAATAAACTTTCATTGATTCATTGATACATAGATTTGTTAAATTTAATTCTTTAAAATTTTATAACGAATACAATAAATTGTACAAGAAAAACAAATAATTTGAATTAAAAATAAAATTGTTCAGCAATTGCTTTATATTTTGACAAACATAATCGTTATGAGATAAGAATATATTGTAATGTTAATTCTAAATACTAAACGTGTACTAAGTATCAATTTAATAATGTAATGGGAGCTTATGCGTTTTTACATATAATCGTCATTTGGAAAAAGGTTTTTCATAATAATTCATTCAAGTTTTCAAGATTCATTGTTCTAAAAAAACATGTAAATAAAGGTTTATTCAAGTATATTTCGATATTCTACAGTTATTTAAAGTTTTTAAGTCTATTATTATAAAAGAAAACATTTGAATTTTAGTATATAAGTTATATTTTTATAAGAGATAAGAAATATACTATGATATATTTTTAAAATTAAAATTAAATTAAGTTATGCACTTTTAAAATATCAATAATACGACTAGTTATTTTATATATTATAATTTATATTCATAAGATTATAAACTGTGATTACTAAATACCTTTTTTGTTTTTATTTTTAAATCATTTAAAGTAAGTTATTTTTAGTTGTAGATGCATAAGAAAGCGAAAAAATTATTTCTTTTCATTGATTGGATGACAGTTGTTTTTTTTTTATTTGATTTTATCACAAAACATTTTAATTCAGAAACAATAAAAATCAATAAATGATCAAGTTCCTAATTGTCATTTTTGCTAATGCTATATTTTTTTATTGTCAATCCAAGCTTTATCATTTAAAAGTGTCTTACATTCAAAATATGATAAAAATAAAATAAGATTCAGGGGCAAAATAGAACCAAATATGTATAACTTTAAATAATAAGGATAGAAATTTCTCATGTAACGTTTTGCCATAAAATATTTAAGTTTAAATTAGAATGTCTGTGGTAAATTAAAAACACACAGATTTTTTTCAATTTAAAAGATTAAAGATTCATTTGGCCCAAAAAAATTAAAAGAAAAGTGAAAATAAATATTAAAAAATTAATAAAAAAATATGCGATAAATAACTGCTACCTCAGATATATATAAAAATATTGATAACCATAGTTGTTTCATGTTTATTAGAAATTGAAAGAAATTTTAAATTTTATAATCTATTAAAAATTAAGTTTATTCAAGAGACAAAAAAAAAACACAGCCAAAATTTAAGAAAACAACATGTGATTGGTACAAATACAGTTAATGTTTCTTCTGTTAATTGAAACAAAGAATTAAAAATGATATTTGTTTTCATATGAAATTGAAATTAAACCATATAAAATTCGATTAGAATTCAAAAATTATTTTGTTTTATAAATTAACCAAAAAGAAAATTATAAGCTTTTTATGAATAATTTTAAAAAGAATAAATATTTTTATATTTGTATATTGAAGTTTGAAATGAATGAAAAGAAAGAAAAATATTGTATTTTATAGTAGTTTTAAGAATTTTTTATTAAAGCTGGACTAAGAATTTAGTTTATATTTTATTATACATATAAAAAATTACTGTTAATTAGAATTACCAATTATAATTATGATTATAAAAATAAAAAAAAACGGATGGAATAAAGGAAGCAGTAATGCTTTAAGAAAAAAACCTTTTTTTCAATTGAATTGTATCCTTTACATATTTCATGGATCAGAAAACTATCAATACTGAGTTCGGTACAGTCGAAATGAATCAGGTCTCTGTTCGAAGAGGCGAGTTTTTCACTGAAGATCTCTTTCATGTTAGAGTTCATAAAATTCAATGACAAAACAGGTAAACTGAAACTTGTATTTATCACTTGTACAACTAAATTGTTTGTGACTAAATTCAAACATTCAAATTATGTTTCAGTTAACTTTAAACAAACAATTTGTCCTTACTAAAATATATTCCATTCAAATATCACTTATTGAGGTAAGTAAAAATTTTAACACAAAATAATGACCAAAATCTAAAAAAAGGGAAATTCAATCAAAAATATTATTAAAAGCCTCGGGTGATTTTTAATGATTAAATAAGTTTGTTTCATTTCCAATCATCATACATTTAAATAAAATAAAAAAAAATATTGTAGTTTTATTTTAATTTCAATATTATTTTGTTTTTATCCGAATGTGCTCTATAGGTTTTTTGTTTTTTGAAATTTTTTATTAATATTTATTATATATGTAAATCATAACACAAAATCAATCAAATAAAATATCAATAAATAATAAAATACGTTCTATATGTTTTATTGAAATAAAATAAAAAAAAACAACACATCAAGTGAGCACATAATTTGATTTAATTCTTTTTTTATCACGATTGATGATTGCAATAATTATTAATTTCACTTGTGTATATGGAATAATAATAATATTCAAAAAAAAAACAAGGAAATTTAAATATAATTAATAATTAAACAACTGCATACACAATTTTTTTAGTTGAACTTGATTTTTGAATGATTGTTGAAAAAGTTCGTCTTTAAATGCCAGGCTGTGATTTTTTTTGTAAGAGCTTTCAAAGCATGTCCGCTTAATTAGTTGTGATATGAATGAATCTCTAGATTAACTAATTTGAGAAATGAGAAATGTTAAGGTTGTCATCTTTTGGTAAAAATAAGTTTAAATTAAAATGAAAAGCAAAAAAATATATAATCATAGACATGTAATTAATAAAATATAAATCGTAATAGTAAAAAGTCTCTTGTAATTATTTTGAATCATATTTTTTATTTAAACTAATTTCCATTAAGTAGAAAAAAAAGAAACTTGAAGAAATTAAATAAATTTTTGTTTGTAGAATTTACTTTTATTTTTTTAAAGTACAAAACGAAAAACTCTTTCTATTTTTTTTGGATAATTTATTAAATCAGCACGCGATTTGGTCATATTTGCGACGCCATGCAATTGTACATTTAATTTTTTTTGTATTATTCCATTATTACATAAAGATTTTTTTTTTCAGTTGATATTATTATTAACAATTGTTTGTAATTTTCAAGGAAACTACAAACGATTTACTTTTTATTCCTTCCTAATTTATTTCTTCACGAATTTGATGTACGAGAAATGATCTTCCTCTTTACAAATAGTATCAACCTAAAATTAAATATTAAAAAACCTTATTTTTAGTATCCAAAAATATCTTAAATTTTCCTTGTTGCATCTGTTATTGAAATCTCTTTAATTATATCTTGTTTTTGTCACTTGATAATTATTTTGTATTCAAATGTGTCTTATGTACTTTGTATGTTTGTGGTAACAACTCAATTTATTTTGACTGTAGCTTCAAATAAACACACTTGTGGATTATGTATGTGTGTGTGTGTGTGTGGTGATAATTAATAATAAGGTAACAGCTATCTTTGATCTTTATTTAATTCTGTGAAAGTCGATTTTTGCTTTGAGTTTCCTTCTCTGAGTCAACATTAAAAGAGCAATGCCAAACACTAAATCTATATATTTTGATTAACTTTAATTTGTAAGTTAAAATATCCAGAGAATTAAACTGAATATTTATTTTAAATGAAATTTAATGTCTTTGCTGGCATTTCCTTTTTAAATGGTTATTGCAACATTTTAAGAATAAAAAAAAATACACAACTTAAAAATAGAAAAAATATAAAATGAACACTTTTTTCCGGATATGTTTAGACAGGTTTACAACTATTTACGATTATTGTGTGGTTTTAATGTCAACATGGTCAAATCTACTTAAATTTGGCATTGTGTTAAATTACTTGAAATATTTTTTTCCCTTCAAAATAAGTTAAAAATACTACTTTTTTTTAAAAAACATTTTAACAATTTATACGTATAAGAAATCACGGATTCCGTGACATTTGACAATAAGTTTCTTTGTTTTATTATAAAGTATGAGAAATAAAATCAAACTCGATATTTAACATAAATTTATTAAAAAAGTGCGTTTTCCCCTTTGCTCGACTTTTCCTAATCTAATCTAACAAAAAAAGGAAAATGTTATATTACAATATTAAGTGCCATTTTAAGTAATGTATAAGTTGTTATAATTTCATACCATTACTTTCACTATAAAACAAAAAAACGAAGTAAATTTAGTTTTATATTCAAACTATCACGTGTAAAGAATAAGTTTAAACTATATTTTGGTCTCATCGTGTGGTTTTTGGTATATTTTTTTAATGCAAAAGGTATCGATAAAGTATAATTTGTGGTAGTTAAAAAACAATCTCCCCTTTAATTTTATTATAAAAAGATTATTAACAAAAAATAAATTCAAATTATATAGAACAAGGTAGCTTGCTGTGAAAATAAAATAAAATTAGGATGCCTTTTTGATATTTTTATTTATAAATTAACTAATTTTCATACATATGAACACTAGAAAATAAAATAAATTTCTCAATGTGTATATTTATTTACAACCTCACGCAGTTTCGTGTTTCAATTATATTCATTATCCTTATTATTTGTTACGATTATTTTCATTATTATAAACAGAAAAGTAAAAAAAAAAAATAAAAATCTAGTGTTAAGTTATTCAAAAGACGATCTTTATTACTGTTATACATGTCAAGACAGGATGAAGTGCAAGGAAGAGGTCATGCTGTGTGGAATTGAACGTGAATCAAAATAGTGTAAATGGCCTTAAACGAAAAAGAGAAAAAAACTTTGTCGGAGAAAATGAAAATTGTTAAAATAATAATAACAATCATAATTTAATTGAGTTGTAACAAAAATAGTAGTAATAATAATAATAATAGAGGACCTTATTATTTTTGAAATGAAAACTTTCCTTATAACTAATTGTTTTCTTCGTTTTGATTTAAATTTTATAAGACTAATTAAAATTGCTACTCATTTCACAAAAAGATTAATTAAAATTTCACTTCATTTTGATTAAAAATTTTACTTGTACATTGAATTTTATCTGGTTTTTGAGTATTCCGTATACGATTAAAAAAAATAATAAAATGGGACTGTTTTTTTGAACTTTTTTATGCTACGAGATCAACGCAAAACTATTTCTAACTAACTTAAAATACTCGTTTCAGTGGAAATTGGTGTTTGGCTCAAACAAACCTCTATTTCTTACACAGTTCATGTGTTCTACCTTTTATTATTCATGTAGCCAACTCTTTGTTTTCCTTTAAGAAAACATTTACGGTAAAATTTTATAATAAGAGTATATACACCAAGTTATTATTAAGTATCTTTTTAATTAATGTAAATGCCTTTTCATTCGCCTTTTTGACTCGTTCGTCCATGAAAATAAATAACTTTTCCATCATCATCATGATCTTATCATTTACAATACAATTCAGAAGATTTACAAAAATCACAGTTGTATTGTGTGTAGACACGGCTAAGCGTTTAAAAATAAATGGAATTAAACCTTTTCTGCCAAAAGTAATATTATTTTGATGTTATACACTTTTGTATATTTTTCATACATATTTATAAAAAGTTGGCTATTCTATGTCGTTTTATATTATCTATTTGTGTTGCTTACGTTTACATTAAAGGAGGTAATAATCCAATTAGGAAATATTATTTATTATAAGTGAAAATGAGTGAGAGTGTGCATAACAATATAATCAAATTGAGCTCGAATAAGAGTGTGAAAATCAAATAAAGGATATGAATCGGTTGAACAATGATGAGAATTTTGATTTTAACTTGAACCGAGCATAACTTCGTGAGATTTAACCATTTGTAAATGATGATGCAAAATTATAAAGTGCTATATATATATCTATTTTAAAGGTTGAGAGAAGGCGTCACGTCATAACAATAAAAGGAATTAAGTATAAATGATTATATTTTCACGCTTAACATTGTTAGCAATTTTTTTTTAAGAAAAAGAAGTAATTTTTATAACAAAAATATTATTAAGTGTTAAACCGTAGAACGAAATCAAAACAAATTTCACGATTAACATTTTATTCTCAGATAATTGATTAGTTTGAGTGTTAATATCAGACTAAAGCAATTAATCTATTTTTTTTTAAAGCTACTCTATAACAATTCCCTTTTGATTTGATCATTTCATTCAAATTACCATTTGAATAATATTTATCTTGAACTGTATGCGTTGCATTATTCCCATTCTACATCATATAAAAGGAAAAATTTTAATTTTCTAAATGCAGCCACACATATTCGTTCACTAATTATCAACATCCTAATTTTGTTTTTATTTCATTTGATATTTTCAATTGATTTTACTGTATATCGACACACATATAAATTTAACATATTTAAAGTGTATCGACCAGTAGGAATAACTTCCTTTTTTTTTTTAATAAAAATTGAAATATAAAATTGAGGTGACATGCAATGGATTAGTAAACTAATTTTGTTATGAGTGCGCGTGCATTTTGTTGCACAATATATTCAGTAAAATTGTTATTTTTGCTATGATTTGAAATTGGATTCATTAATTTGATAAATTGATTTGCACTTTCGTATGTGTTATGTAAAATATTAAACTTTGAATCAAAATAATGATGATTTTTATTACCTTTTAGTTTTATATTAAGAACAAAAGGACGATTTTAAAGATAATTTGCATATAATTATCATCCCAATATGATTATTACAGTTTACAAAGGATATTGTCAAACCAATGAAATTATAATCATACAATAATCATTATAATTATATATTTTGCATAATTTTGATAATTATGATTATTGTTTGTATGATAACAAAGATTGGTACTAAGCGGATTAAATCTGACATTTAATTTAGATTCCAGAGCTATCAAAAGAAATTAAATCACAATAATAGAAGAACATATTTTCGCGTTTCGGCAACATATCATATGTCATTACTATGGTACAAAAGTTGGACGTATTGATTAACTATCATTTATTTGCCACATTACTCCCGTCCAATCTATCACACAATTTTATGCAGTAGATGTGAAAAGATTTTTGATTGAATAAAATTAATGGTTGTTTGATTGAAATGTTACGATTATTTTTAACATGTCAAAAAGCGATTATCAGTTTATTGTATCACTTACATTTGGCTGTAGATGCGAGATTCAAATGAATCAATAAATTAGCAATATTAAGGATGAATTTACTCTGTGACCATCACAAACTCAATTTCACGTTTTATATTTGTTTTTAGATAAAAATTAAAGGTTTTACTGTAAGAAAAACTGCAGTATGAAATACAGTTGTTCTACGTAAATAGCTGAACACCTTCACATTAAACATTATTTGTTTTAAATTTATAAAGTTTGTTAAAAAAATTCAGACAATTCAATGACAATTTCTTTATTTTCAAAACGTGTTTTATAATTTTTTTCTTTTTAAGAAACAATAAATGCTTAACCACATTGTGCACATCACATGTAATAATTTCAGTGAAACACAACAAAAACAAGCGTTTTGTCATTGCATGAATCTTTTAAATAAACAAAGAAATACACATTTAAATGTAAAAGAAAATAAATGAAACGAAAATGTTAAATACAATACATACATTTTTTTTATAAAGGATGCTAAAAGCATTTCCTTTCTTTATATTTTTTTTGCAATGTTTTTTTTACTAAATTGCAATAATAAAATTGATTGTGTTGGAAGTAGCAGTACCTCATATCCTCGAATAATAAAAGGTTTGAAGAAACATTTTTAAGGTTTTTCAATTCAAAAAGAACTTTAATTCCGAACTTCAGCAACTTACATTGAAATTTATCATTGATTTTTGTCAATTGATTCCAGTTTTCAGTTTCCTCATATTTTTTTTTTAATTAAAAATTCAAAAAAATTTATTGTAAAAGAAAATAATTGAAAAAAATACGAACACAAAAAAATATTAAATGATTCGTAAGAAACCTACAATTACATGAATCAACTGTGATCATAGCATACTAATTACATGGAACTGTTTTACAAAGAAATAATTATTTACCTAAATGAGTGGAAGTTAATAGAAGGAAAATTACAAAGCAAAGGGAAAACATTAAAGTACGGATGTTGTACACGAAAATATAAAAAAACACGTGTTTTTATTTCACTGGTTTTTTTTCATACTTTTCAACGTGTTTTTTCTTTTCAAGTTTTTTTTTTAAAACAAGTCATATTTATCGTGACGATAATCTTTTATGATTAAATAATAAAAAAATAAATTTACACTAATAATTTTCAAATTTCATGTTCCTTGGTATTTGGCATTATTACACACTATATCATCATCATAACATAATAATTTTACTGATGAGAGTTTGTATGTTTATTTCAGTGTTCATTTCGATATAAATTCATATTAAAAAGTGGGTGATGTAGTTGTTAAATTCACAATAATAAAAATTTTGTGTTGCGGTCAAAATACTTTTTATTGCTATTCGTTTTCCAAAGAACATGTTTATAGCTTTAACATGTATAATATGATTCGTTAAAATAACCCTTCTTTTTTCGCTCAAGATAACGAAGTACGTGTATGACCTGTTCCGGCGGCGCCTTTTATTACTATTCAATTACTAAAATTATATATTTCGTTTTCCACAAAACTTATTCTGTTGTTTATGTTTAAACTTCATTTCTAAGACAATATTCTTACCCCTTTGCAGAACATACGTACTGACTTGCATAAAATATTGCAATAATATGATGTTTTGATATCATTTTTCCGTACATTTTGTGTTATTATTATTAATTGCTTTAACTTTTTGCCAATTCATATTAATAATATTTCATTTTTCCATGCTAAAAATTTTTTTTTTTTT
Organism: Culicoides sonorensis; assembly: GCA_900002565.1. Lineage (NCBI taxonomy): Eukaryota > Metazoa > Arthropoda > Insecta > Diptera > Ceratopogonidae > Culicoides > Culicoides sonorensis. The sequence goes on from LN483370.1 coordinate 922,114, forward strand.
CAATTTTACTATGTATAGTTGCGTTAAAGCGAAAAGTCCTTTAAGAAGGTTAAACTTTTCAAGCAAAAGCGGCTTATCAGATGTAATTAAAAAAATAATAATAAGAATACAATAAAATTAAGCATATTTAGGAAATTCAGTAGAGTAAATGTAAAACACCAAGAGAAATGCAAGTTTTTAATCCTTGGACATTATTTTTACTAAGACAGATGTTGAATTTCACTCTAGGTTATTTTTTGTATGAATATAAATTATGGCGTGAAAATAAATCTTCTTTACAGTTAAAAAAAAAACGGATCTCTAGCCACGCGGTTAATAAAATTGCATTTTTATGTCGGCGTTGAGTGTGAAAGGTTTTTTTGAGTTTGGACTAAGTCTTCGTTACGATGCTGGGAGCTTAAGACCATATTTATTGATTACCAAACTAACGTCGGATAAACCGTCAGGGCCATGAAAGTGTATTTTTTATAATAATAATCGCTTAAAATCTTAATTGTTTGTGGCCTATATACGTTATATTTTATTTATTGTTTAAATGTTGAAAATCTAAAATCAGTCATGAAGAAGAATAACGGTTATAGTAATGACAAAAAATCCAGAGATTTACTTTCAGTGGCGCATATTTCAAGAGATTCAATATCATTACAATTTTTAGACGCCTCGAATCAAGTCAGGAGTGATAGTTTAGCAATTTTTTTTTTTTTATTTTCTCTTGAAATTGAATTCTGAATTTTGAATGACACTAACCAACCCTTGTGAAACCATACAAATTATGAAAATTATATATAAGCTTTTCTACTTATGTTAGATATGTCACTTAAAAGCAGAAAAAAATAATACTTTGTTGATATTCATAAAGAAAATATTGAAATTACAATACTTGTAATCCTCAAAAAACCCTTATTTATGGTGACCTTTTAAGTTATGTTGCATTCCACTGAAATAATACAAAGGTCTCGATCTACTACTCTCTTAGAAAACAACAAAAAATTGAAAACCATTTTTGTGAAATCATGACTATTACACAAATCACGTAAATTTTACACAATAGTCCAATAATAATTTTACATGCATGAATGATTCAACAGCTGGAACATTTTCGTTTTTGATTGCGGTCTATCATACAGATAGATGATCTTTATAAGTTGTATCTATCAATATCCTTTTGCCCTGTTCACTGATTTAATAGATACTACGATTGTGTATAAGATTAAATACATAAATGGAAAAATATAAGCTGTTAAAACATTTTGAATTCGATTTGTAAAAATTTTCATTACGTGCTTTGAAAACAAGAATTTTCTTTGATTTTTACTACAAAAGGACAATGGTTCATAAATTCATTTTTCCTTTAATGATAATCTTACAAAATTATCTGAATATGTATTTGATCTAAAAAAAAACACACAAATCATATACTCGAGTCTTATGCTTTACTGTGTAAAATGAAAATAACACTTACCAAAGCTATCTGATATAATATCTTTCGTATAATTTATTTATTGAATGAAATTTCCATTTATTTAGCACCCCATTTATATAAACACTCGAGCAACGAATCATCAAAAAAGATTTTTGATGGTAACATTATTATTATTATCATTATTTGTCTGAATGAATTTCACATATAATAATAATAATGTATATTAACGTATGGGTTGCATAATTTTTTTTCCATATAATAGATTTTGGTACGTGTTTGTGGGTGAATGAAAAATAATGTAAAGGTGTTGAATTGTTGGTTACTGTACGAATGGATGTAAAAGGTTGATAATAGTTTTTACTTTTTCAAAAAATTTATGAAACTGGACGATAAGGATAATTCATAGAGTTTTTTTTATATGAAATGTGTTTTTCATTTAAACCTCTCTATTGAAAAATAACCTGATCATTTTCTCACGTAATGTGTTAAATTTAAACATATGTTTATTTGGTTTTCATTATGTAAGGCAATGTAATGTAACATAATCCGTTGTTGATCAAATGCCTTTACAATCATTTTCATATTTTATGATGACTTCTTTATTTTAACAGAAGGAAAGTACTGAAACAATCATTGGAACATAAAAATGTTTGAACTTTTGTTTTTTACAGATGAAGAAACAATCATTTATACAGTTATTGAAAATAATTTACTTTGCATAAAATGTTTAAAGAGTTAAGCAACGTCTGCAAATTCTTAATTTGAAAAAAAAATGTATACCAATTTATTTTATTTACCAAAGAGTTTTATAATTGGGCCAATTATACAATAAATTTAATTTTTCTTTTGTTTATCTTTGATTTTATTTTTTAAATGTTTAAGTAACTTGTAACTTTTTTTCATTTTTACCTGAATTTGATTTCATCATCAATTCTTCCTTTGACGAATCTTGAAATAAATGAAAAGATGTTTTTTTTCCTTAGGATTGTAAAAATGTAATAATTTTCCTTCTTTTCATTTTCCTATCCTACCAACATTTATCTATCATTCAATTTTACTCAACCTTTTATGATATTAGAACATTTACACTCACTTTATGTACATTGTTTACAAATTCATCTTTTTTTAAAATTCACAGTTTTTTGTCTTTGCTGTTCATTTTATTGTAGTAATGAAATAAAAAAATACCAAACAGAAGCTAAAATAATCTTAAAAATTCGGTTACTTTGTACCTATATAAAGTAAAATACATGTTGTATATATGGTGTTTGCTATCTTAAAACAAATGTCTTTGATTTGCGTATGGGGATTTATTTATTAGTAGAGAAAAAAAATCTAAATGTATATGATGAAAATGAAATGAAAATTTTTCTGCTTACATTTGACTTTATTTTTCAACTAAATAATAATACAAGAAAAAAGGATTTTTTTTTGTGTAAAACACATGTCTTAACTGGTGATCAGACCAAAATACAAACATAACGATAAAACTCTAATCAAAGAAAAAGTAACAATATTGTTTGCTACTTTTTTACTATACACATGATTGCTTTTGCAATGAATATTCAAGAAATAACAGAAAGAAGCCAAAGAAACGAAGGTGATGCTTTTTACTAGTGTATAAGTAAATGTGTGTGCAATTCTTGTATTATATATCAAGTGTAAATCTAAAATTTAAAATGTATGAAATGTCAGCAAATTTACATAATAAATCATGGTTTTATGAATATTTTTCTCCTTTGTAAAAGGTGTCATTTTGTAATAAAATTGTAAATAAGTCAAAATATGTTAGAAAAATAATCAGTAAAAACAATTTGACAATTGTTGTGTTTCATTTGTTTGATGGGTGAGGTTTGTGCATTCAATTTACTTACTTTGCGTCGAACAAAATGAATTTCTTGATAAAATTGCATAAAATTACATTCAAAGAAAAGTACTCAATCAAATGCTTAACGCAGCACACTTATAACATTTTCATTCAAAGATCATGACTCCAAACCATGAAATGAATCAGAGATATACGTTTATCGTTTAAATTTCAAATGTTCAATCTTTTTGACCAAAACTTTTATATGAAAGAACAGTGAAAAGGTATTTAAACCTTTACTTTTGACGTCACTATTTCATATTTTGTTTCCAATAAAAATAATAAGAAAAAATTTCTTCTAGTTTCTTTAGAAAAAAAATATAAGATTGATCAGTCTACATGGAGTAATTCATTAATTTAGTTAGAAAAAAAAATATAAGTATGTACATGATGAGTGAAAACAAAAATAATAAAGTTTTTGATGAAGATGTTAATGCTCAATATTAAAAAAATACACAACAAATAATAAAAAAAAACAAATTGAAAGAAAAACTTGTAATTGAATGTAAAAGACTACAATTCGAAGTTACTATCCAATTATAAAGCCATATTCACTAGATTGAAGGAATTCAGAATATTCATAATATGAGCTTAAATTGAATTTAAATCAGCCTAATTTTGATATTTAAAAATCGTCATATGTCCAAAAAACGTATTAAAATAATAACGAGTCCTTTTAAATTATTTATTTAGTTTTATAGTTTTTTTTCCTTGTTTGATTCGGCACAGTCTATATTTATTCGATTGCCTCGCAAACATAAAGGTACACATAAACTTTAATAATTGAATAGTTATTGGCGCTCTCAATAAGTGCTATACTAGTGTTTAGTACACTGTTGTTATTTTTTTTTATATTTTTCGGGGTTATATAATATTTAAACACAATAAACCAATATATATTGTGTATCATTGTAGAGAGCGCTGATGGCATAAACTGGCCTCTTTGTAATTTAATATGCAATTCAAAAGTGTATGATTCAGTGGGGTATTTTTTCATGTTTTTTTTGTGAAGCAATTTTTTTGTTATGTCGCCACACATTGAAATTCAATACATTTGTGAGGAATTGAACAGGTGGAAATATTCGTCAAAAATTGTAGTACATTGATACTGAAACAATAGTTTTTTTGAAAGAAGTTTCATGCAGTTTTGGGCATTTAAGCAAAAAAATTTAAAAAAAACCAAATGGATTTCATCTTTTTAAAGAGATCTTTCACAATATAAACCACTATTTAAATTTATATGATAATAAGAAACACCTGTTTCATATGTGCAATAAAACAAAAAAAAATAATACGAGTATGAGGCACATTTTATTATGCATTTCTTGTATTTTTTTTTATTATTATGATGCTTACGAAAATTCCATTATTCATATACTTGATTAAAAATTTATGAAAAACTAAAGAACATTCGCTAAGATGAAATTATTTTCAGCATCATCAAACCGCCTTTTATTTCAATTTAATGTTTGATCACAAATTCACCCCTTATAAAATTTTGTCGCGTCAAATAAAAGAAAGTATGATGATAAAAAAAAAATATAAAAAAAGTAAAATTGTTTAATTCGATAAAAGATATGTCATTTTTTTATTAATCACAATAAAAGTCATTCGTTTGCAACTCCTTTTTGCAAAATAAGCAACCAATCAAATATTTTCGCTTGTATAACCTTATCCACTCGATTCCGAAAATAGTTTTTTTTGGAAAACTTAACAAAAATAAAATAAAAAACCATATGCCTAAATGATGTAATCATAATCAACATCATCGTTCAATAGACAATAAATATTTCAAATGTATCCACAACCGAGTCTCGCTTTCATTTCCATTATTGTGTATAAGTAATTGAAAAATAAAATTGAATGCATTGCAGATATATACACTATAAATAATACATACTATGATGAAAATGTATTTTGAGAGAAAATTGCATCGCCGGTTTGTTTTGTAATAATTCATTTTCAACTTGTTCTACACTCTACATGGTTTGTATGTTATTTTAATACAACATACAGTTTGAATGAAAATATATGGAAATTGCTTTGGCGCGAAATGGAAATGCGCATGACAAACTAGCGTAATTTCACGAAAAATAAGAACAACATACCCGACAATAACAAAAAGGAACGATAAGAAACGGTAAATACACACAATAATAGCAACATTTTTTTTATATTATTATGTTAAAAGTAAAGTGAAAACATTTCAAACATCATCAGTTGATAACTGAAGGTTGACTTGAACGGTTTGGTTTTAACCAAACTACACAAATGCAAGTTTTTGAAATTAAATAATAAATAAAAAAAATAATAAACATAAATGCATGTTCGGTGATGTGCAATTAATAAAAATAGCCACTAAAATAATACCACAAAATAATGTTGTGATTACGGTCAAAATATTTATGTTGATATCACTTTAGTTATAAATCAAAAGAGGATTGAAAAAAAATTATTTTAAATTTAATTTAATCAGTGAATTGTTAATTGTATATAAAAAAATTGCTTATTTATTTATAAAAATAAAAAAAAAATGAAATATTAAAATTTATTGAAATAACAGTGATTACAAGTGAGATACTGAAATAACAATGTGAAAAAATTGCAATAATAATAATGAAGCATTAACTCACTTTACACTTTAATTATAACACATCTCGTGTTACATTTGATTTAAAATTACATTATAAACAAAGAAAGAATTCAAACATCATATTATCAGGAAAATTTTTTTCTATGATTTTCCCCGTTCGTGATGTGTGTTTTCTGTCATTTAGAAAATAATCATGTTTAAATTTATTAAAAATAACAATAAAAAAAACATCATCATTATTATCAAGTAAAAACAACAAGTGTTTGTTCAACAGTGAATAATGTAATCAATCAAGTGAATTTATATTTGTTTGTTTATTATTCGTTATATTAATTTAATTTTTTTTTATTTTAATTGGAAAAATATTACCAATCATTTTTGATATGTCAGCAATAAATGATTTTATGAATTATTTTAAAATATTATTGTTAAAGGTAAAGGGAGATACGTAATTTTTGTGCAAACAGATAAAAAAATAAAATTAAATAAATTAAAATTGTAATGAAAAAATTTAATTGTTTAACTTAAGCTGACAAGATTTTTTTATGTTTTCTCAAAAAAAAAAAAATTAAAGAAAGTAGAATTTTTAACTTTTAATGTTGCCTCTTTTAGAATAAATACTTTCCGGTTAATAAACTACAAAAAAAAAATGATGGTATAAAAAAAAATATTGTAAGAATTTAATAGAAAAAATGTCGAAAAAGTTTTTAAAAAGTTGAAAATAAACTGATAAAATTAAAGATATTCCGTAAAATTAAATTAAACCATGTGTGGAAAATATAGTATTACATTATCAGCAATGATTTTATTCATCAATTCTTTAAAATTTGTAGTATCAACGGACATACCAGGTAAAAGAAACAAAAAGTGATAAAATTATACCAATTATCTCTTTTTTCAACGAATTTTAAGAAATCAACAGTGTGTCATTTCTGTTATTAACTGTTTCAATTAATATTTCAATTTATAATACAACGACTTCATTTAACTGTACGAAAGTTCATAGAATTTTGACTCTATTCAAATTGTCAAAGTGGACTCTCTTTTTACACTACACAAATGGATTCAAATTCAATGATTCACAAAAAAGTCATTGTTAAAATTTGCATTTAATATCAACCATTAGGTCATTTTTAAATTTGACTCTAAAGTTATAAGAGTTAAATTAAAGTCAAAAATATGAATGTCAATATCACACAATAAAATGAAAATCTAAATGTACAAGTCAAAGAACCTGAGGGAATTTTCTTGATTCTGATATTAATTTTGTACACTGCCAAAAATGAATAAAGTCTATGAAAATGTATGCTTAAATAGTCGGATTATTTTTCTCTTAGTATTTGTAGATAATAATTCAAGGATAGAAAATAAAAATTTTTATTGTTAATCATTGTAAATTTCATTATTAAAACATATGAACGACAGTTTTTCATTGATATAATTTTTATGAAAAAAGTTTACTACATTTTATTCATTTTTTTTTCTTGTAAAAAAAATGAAATAGTAACAACTTTTCATTTTAACATATAATTATTGAGAATTTAATTTTATTTTATCATAATTATTTCTTTTTTTAAGGTAAAAAATTCAATTAATAATTTAATTCAAAGTTCAACATTTTTATTAAATTAAAATGTGGGGCGTTTAAATTTTTCTCTTTTTTGTATTAAATGACCATGTTTCAAATGAAAAGTTTGAATTTTGTCTTATTGTTAATTTTTTGTGTATTTCTTTCATAGACCTTGAAAGTAATTTTTTAAATTTTAAGTATGAAATACTCATGATAGTGTGAAATGTATCATAGTCATATTTCCTTTTCTTTTTTTTCTATCGAGTGAACATAAAATAAAGAAAAAAAGCAATATTCATAATAGATATTATGGTACATATTGATAGCTGCCAAACAACTTTGAACTCATCATTTATTTGTATATTTTGAATGTTGAACACACAACACAATAAAAAATGTTAAATTTTTAATTGAGCACTAATAGACAAACTATTGATATTTTGTGTTTATAGAATACAAGAAACACATGATAAATTGAAAATGTCTCACAAACCATCCGAAATCCTTCACTTAGGCCACATACCAAAGTACAGTTTTTTTTTTTAATTATGAGAAAAATATCACAAATTTAACTCTACATATTCATTGCATGCACCAAACAACGCATTTTTTTAGGCAATGCACCACTTAACATTTCAAGGCGTTTTCATCTGACGGTGTAGGATAATTTTCGATGACTTCTAAAAAAAATTCAAAAAACTGGCGTGCTTAGGACATTATTGAAGTTGACTATTAACATACGAAATAAATGTAATTTTTTTTTTATTTTGATGTCGATCAATCAATTTTTGTACTTTTTTTTTCAAATTGAGTACAATCATCTGCAAAATTACTTGAATTCAAGATGAATGAAATAGAATGCAATTTATTAACAGGATGCCGGAAATATCATTGATCAATTTATTATTCTTCAATTTAAAACATAATTTATTACTGTTTATTTTTGTTTTAAGACAAGAGAACATTGATGTGGTTCTGGTAAATTAAGAAAAACAATAAGGATTTTATATAAAATAATAAACAAAAAAAAAAACTGAACTTGTGCCTTTATGTAACCTTAAATTTCAAAATTCAATGCACATGAAACATGTTTTTCTAGCACCTATTTGTGTATTATCGATTTACAGGTGCAATTTGATTAATATGCTAAATACTAAAAAACTAAAATTGAATATGATGTTTCGATAATATCAAAACCACATATCAAAAATGCATAATTTGAAGCATCAATGTCCTCTGACAATATGAAATAATAATCATGTCTGTCTGTTTAGTATGATTATTGAGTATATTTCATTAATTTTTTTTTTACAAAACTATTTAAATGTTAACATTCACAGGGTCATATACACAATTTTTTATATCAAAATTTAAATTCAATTCCAAATCATAGTTCAATCTAATTTTTGGTCACCAAATTGCCAATCTGTCATATGTTAAAAGAATGTTGTGTTTTGACAGCAGTTTTGAATTCAATATTTCATATTATTTTACACGTTTAGTAAAGGTGTCAATAGATGATTTATGTTACTATCTTTTGAAATGTTACAAGTTTGATTTTAAAATATTACATAAATTATGTCTTATTTTAATTCAGCCTTCTCGTAACCTTACACTGTAAGTTGAAAACGCTCCTCGAAAGACCCCAAACTCGTGATTTATTAAAATCCATTAAAAATTAATCCCTGTAGTTGGCGAACAAAGGACGCCTTTGCATTCATTCAAGTACTCATACAATGCAAATAATTGAATTTAATTCGTGTTCAGGTACAAGTTTTCAAGGGTTACAAGAATTAAGAACATGGAAGTGAAATTAAATTTACTTATCTTGTCATGGCTTGTCAGAAACAAAGCTTTTATGTTAATTTTTCTCTTAAACTGTTAAATATAAAATAATAACTTTATTTACATGAAAAATGACTTTTTAACCGAATTTTAGAATAATTTTTAAATAACCTTTGTTATAAATAAGTTTTAACCTAATTAATTATCAAACTTGTACACCAGAGAATGACAAAAAACAGTATAAAAGACTAAAATCTCTCATTTTAACAGGTATTTTTTGTATAAAACTTTAAAAATATGCAAATAAATTTTCTACTTTTTGATAACGACTTAGATGATCATCCTCATTTTTTGTTCATAAGATTTTTTGAAAATTATAACGGAATATTAATTAAAGAAACATTTTATTAACATACCTTTTAATTTTTTTAATAAATTTCGGTTCACTCATTCACTTCTTTTTTGTTAAGTAATTCATCCAATTTATGAATAAAAATATTTTTCACAGTTTTGCTTGTGTTAGTTTTCTTTTTCAATTTAATATTATTATAATGGATACTCAATTTTCTATTTTTGTTCAATGTTGCATACAGTAAAGGGGACTCCGTATAAGAAAATGAAGAAATTTTGTCATTTTTATTAAATTTTACGCAAACTTTTTCCATTAAGTGATTAAGAAGATGTTGTTCTACACAGTTTTCATGAAGTTTTTTTTGTACATCCCAGTGATTATCAAAGTAGCATGTTAAATGGATGAAGTAAATATTATAAAAATTATGCAAACTTATCATTCTCACAGACAGAACACACACACACATATAAGGACAATGAAAATGTTAAGTCTATTTTAAGAGAATGTTATGATTTATTTGCCAATTTTGTCATAATTTGATACTATATTGATGAAATATAATTTATTAATATTTTATGTTTGATAGGAATAGTGTATAAAATAATGCATTTGTGATTCGATACAGATTTCAGTTATTTTTTAAAAATCATAATAATTTTCATAATGTTAACATTGCTTACACTTTAAAAGATCTAAATAAATAAAGAATTTTCAAATATTGCTGATTACTACCAGAAAAATATTATTTTATTTTCAATGCAGTTTTTTGTAAATAAAAAAAAACTAATATGAATACATATTACATTGTAAGAGGAAAGAAAATAAGTCTAAATATAAGTATACAATGGTTTTCTGGCAATAAAATCGGGACTTCCTGAACGAAAGTTGGAGATTCAGCACTTTTATGAATAGTAATCAAGTAGTGTCAGCAGACAAAATTGGGGTAGTTTACGAAATCACTTGAATTACCGGAAATTTCCCACTCTAATGCTAATCCCATCTAAACATCAGTTTTCATATATATTATTATTATATTTGTATCGTCCATTCAAGGTTGTTTCAATCTATTTAATGGAAGTATAAAGAGATATTTAAAATTTGAAAATACTTTCATTGGGTTTATTTTCTTCGCATTTTTACATTTATGAAATTACTGAATATAAATATTCAAAATTCATGACTTTCATATCTATTTTCAATGATGTTTCAATTTTTAAAACTGTTATATTGAACTTTAATCATTTTTTTTTGTATTTCCAGTTGACCCGACATTTAATGCACCAATAGGTGAGTCATTTGAATAAAGATGTGAGAAGTTGTTTCAATTTTCAACAATTTTATTTGATATAGCAAATGTGACTGTTGCAATTGGGAGAGAAGCAATCCTTACTTGTGTCGTTACAGATTTAGGCTCATATAAGGTACATTTAAAGATTTTTTACATTTGCCGTAAAATTTATATAAGAATAATATTTTTTCAATGGGGTGGAAATCGTAATAATAATAATTATTGTTTTGAAAACCGACACGAAAGTGTTGTAATCCGTTTTTAAACACATGTAATAATAATGCCACTTGTGTACAATGACTCGCTTAAGTTAACCTTCTTTTCCTATACACAACATACATGTATTGCAAATAATGACATTTAAAATCATTATTTTACTGAAAGAATTGTAATTTGATATAATGAAACCAGGCAAAATCAAATATAATTTTTACTACTTAGTTATTTCATTTTTCCGTATATTTTTTTTTATTTATTTCATGTATGATAATAAATAACGACACTTATATATATGACAGGTAGCGTGGTTACGTGTAGACACACAAACAATTTTAACAATTCAAAATCATGTAATTACAAAGAATCATCGTGTTGGTGTAACATATACGGAAAATAAGACATGGCAGTTACGGATAAAAGATATTCGGGAGTCAGACAAGGGTTGGTACATGTGTCAAATAAATACAGATCCGATGAAAAGTAAGTAACTTGTAACTTTTCATATGTTATAATTATATAACATACATGATTTTTTATACAAAAAAATTAAATAATGAATGAAAGGATTAACATATTTTTTTGACAAATATCTTAAAGAACAGAATTGATATACTTTTATTTTCACTTTTAAAAATGTTGTTTGATAATAATAATAAAAATTTGTTAAAATTACATTTTAGGTCAAATGGGATACTTGGATGTTGTAGGTAAGTAAACGAATTTTCAACGTCCTCTACAAATAGAAAAAGAAAATCAAATACAAATTAGTTTTAAGTTGAATTTCTTGTAATATTATTACCCCACTTTGTTTTGTAGACATTTTTTTTAATGCAATCAAGTTTTCGGTTATAGTTTGAAGTCACGGAATATTTTTCTTAATAGTGCTTATGCTCATATTTTGACACAATTCAAAGAACCAATAAATATAAATTTTTTTATTCATTTAAATGTTACTTTTTTCATTTCATATTAAAAAATTGTATTGAAATGTTGATTTCGGTAAATTTTTAAATAAAATATATAATTTTTTTTGTTCATAATGAAAAACTTAGTCATTTTAATACCGGTAAAACAATATTATCCTTCGTGTCCTTTTCCTGGATCCTATTTTGCATTCATAAGCAAATAATAACCAACAAAAAAATCTCTTTATACCGAAAAAAAGTGACTATCTCATTCATTTTCATATGTTATCAATATGATAGTAAAGTATTCAATTACACTGAAACTGCATTCAGAAGACTTTTTTTACTCAGTGTATGTTGTTTTGTTTATTTTCAGTTCCACCGGATATTTTAGATTATCCAACAAGTACTGATATGGTTGTACGTGAAGGAACAAATGTCACATTGAGGTGCGTAGCTACTGGTTCACCTACTCCGAATATTTTGTGGCGACGTGAAAATGGTGAAACAATTGCATTACCGAATGGTGTGGAAGGTAAGTCAGAACATATAAAATTAAATATTTAAAAAAAAAAATATAATACAGTAATAAAACTTATATACCCTTGTTATAATAAAATATCGGTAGACTTCAAACATGTGATATGTTTTTTAAAAGCCTTTTATATGAGTGGATGCGGAAATAAAATTTACTTATTATTTTATTTGTGTATCTTCTGATGCACGTGTTTTTTTATTCAGTCGATGAATAAGATATACATTAATATGAGAATATGTCACAATTCAAGTGAGAAAATGAACATTTATGACTTTTGATATTGAAACACGTTTAAATGGGAAATTGAAATATTTAAGTCAGTTCATGTCTAGTTAATTTCATTTCACCTTAAAGCAAAGTGTTACTAAGCGTTTTAATCTCAATATGGATTGATATTGTAATGCACTAAATTGCAATCACTACAAACCCCTTTATCATGTTTTGTTTTTAAAAGTTGATTAAATTACACTCATAAATGAACTTTGTTAAGCAAAGGACAATTGTCATCAATTAGTTACAATCCAGAAATGCAAAATACAAGAATATGCATACAGAAGATTATTGTCAATTTCTGTAATTGATTACCAATCTCTAGATACTTTGATTAATTTGTATCTTTGATCTTTCTACATTTCCCTTTTTCCGATATGCAAACATACGCTATTTAATTTGTTACAATAATACAAAGTGGCCAGTGTTGAGGGATCTACATTCACAATACCACGTGTAAATCGAGGACATATGGGTCCATACTTTTGCATTGCTAGCAATGGAGTGCCACCAACTGTTAGTAAACGAGTTATGTTGATTGTTCATTGTAAGTATAAATGATACCTTTATAAAAGCTTAATTAAGTTGTATTGCTTTGAATTTTTGGCTTATGCAAAATTTTTTTTCTCCAGTTTCACAATTTCAATTATAATCAGATTTTTGTTTTATTCAATTCGAAAAATGACTTTTATCTAAATACCATTTAACTGTACCACAATATTAATTAGAATTAAAATTCATTTTACTTTATTTAATCATCAATGATATGTAATTATATCGAATATAATTTACATAAAACAATTTCTAGTTTCATTTAAAATTAATTGTTTTGAATGAAATACATGAAAACGTACAAATAAGTGAACTACTACCATTGTTTTTGGTGATTGAGAAGTACATCACATGTGCTATTCATGGTTTTTTGAAAATAGTTTAAATAAATATGATTTTTTGTTTTGTTGTAATGAACTTTGAAAAATTAAATTATTTATTCACATAAATGAGCAATCAAATTAAAGTCAGAGTTCAAAAATTGTTGAATCATGAAAAAAATTATGATTGAATTATTTTATTTTTTTTTGTGTAGTTCCACCAATGATATCAGTTCCTAATCAGCTTGTGGGAGCTGTAGAAGGACAACGAATAACATTGGAATGTTTTTCGGAAGCATATCCAAAATCCATTAATTATTGGACTCGAGATAAGGGTGACATTGTGCCAATTGTATCGCAAGGTGAGTAACATATTAAAGATAAAATGTTAATTTAATTGATAATTTATCAAAAATATATATCTGTCATTGTTTTTAGTAAATTAGTTGTAGTTTGGATTTTGTGTCGCTTATATATGTAGTCTTGATTTGATAACTCGCAATGACAAATTACAAAAGATTTATAGACAATTTAATCTCGATTCCTGTATCTTACTTTTCACATATATATTCAAAATTCATATAAAGTAAAATTTTTAACTGATTAAAGTAAGACACAGACAATTAACTTAAATCCTTAGCCCAAAAAGCACGACAAACAAAATCTACCCATATGCATTATTTATGATTTTCAAATTTTCTTGAATACAGATTTTCTGTGAGTAAGTGTGCACAATAATATTATTTAGCAAACACTCTCAAGAGATAACTAAATGATTGAGGTTATTATGTAAACACTTATCTCATTGTTTTGTGTCAAGTATAATGCTTTAAATTTTACTAATTGAAATTCATATCACATCAATTTAATAATATCATATCTGTCTTCTCTTATAAATTATGAAAATAATAATTATGATCATTTTTATTACGGTGCAATTTTGAGTGAATATTTAAAAGAATTTAACAAAAAAGTAACGAACTTTCTACTCGATTACCGTTGTTATTATGAAGTTGAAAACGGGCTAAAGTGATTCATGATTCTCTGGTATATTAGGTGTGAGTTACAATCTGATTTTAATGGTTTACTAGGCGTTTCCATCTTACAGGGCAAATTCAAATTCTTACAGTTAAAACAATAAAAAATAAATTGACACCTTTCCATTTTCCTTCAAAATTTACAAACAACCGAAAACTTCAAGCATGAAAATCATTGATTGTCTAGTCATTACAGTTGAAGTAATTTATTGTACCTTAAAGGTTTATTAACACATTTTATTGTTTGAAAAAAGAAAACTAGGGACAAATATATCAATTTTGATATACTTTCATTCAACAAATAAAATGTAGAAAATAATATTAAAAAATTTTAAGTACCCCAAAAGTCTCAGGTAATTGATGCGTAACGCATAACATTTTCACGCTTATATTAACAGAAATAATAAATTTAGAATGGAATTGCTTTGCCGTAATTTACTGCTTTTTGATGTAACCTGAAACAAAATAGCATTATTATTATGCTAACGAAAATATTTTAAATATGTTGATGAAATTAAAAATCAATCAAACAATATAATCTAACGATAGTTTATATTCATCGTATAATTTTTTGTTTCATATATTGTAGGAGGAAAATTCGAACCACAGTTGATAGATGATAAAAATAAAGTTATTATGAAATTGACGATAAATTATGTTAGCATAGCAGATTTTGGAAGTTATAAATGTATAGCAAAAAATTCATTAGGTATGAAGCGTTTGTTGATAAAAAAAAAGAAAATAAACAGATTAAATTTGTATTTTTTTTCATATATTTTAGGAGATACCGATGGTACAATTAAGTTATATAGTAAGTTTTTATAAAAAAATTTATATTTTTTTTTTTAATTTTAATAATTGTTCATTTTTTTTGCTAGAAATCCCTCATACTACTCTCAATTCATTGGATGCATTTAGTGACTTACATAAAAAAGGTAAGTCTTTATAATTATTAGGGCCTATACTGAAGGCGTCGTATTTTCCACTTCCATCAATGATTTTTCCGTACATGGTGTTTCATTTCTTAACATTTTCTTATCAATTTTATTGTTTTAATATCGAAAAATTAAAATAATGTTACATTTAATAGTAGTAAAACAAAAAGTCAAACATACACTTTAATGGGCAAAATTACCTTTGCTTAATAGTTGTCGTTAGTAATGCAATTTCCTTTATTTTAGTTACATATAATTATTTTTGACTTAATGTTTTCTTTTTTTAGGTAAATCTAAAAAAGAAGGTAATTATTTTGACTCTAGAAATGATATTGTAGATGATGACCCAGTAAATACAAACAAAGGTAAAATTATTTAAATGTACTTTGTGATTAAGTCGTACCCCAAAAATTTTGATATTAGCATTAATATCTGAACTGAATTAAAGAAATTTACAATTCTGGCACTAATGTTAATAATTTAGCAAATTAAAATGTCATAGCTAATGTGAGTTTTTGTTTTGACTTTGATTACAGATTTGATGATTGATGGACCTGACGGTAACGCATATGTGAACTCTGGATCAAACGTTGTTTGGAAATGCTCTTCAGTCATTATATTCTTGTTTCTTACTACAGTCTTTGATTTATAGGAAAATATTTTAATATTTTGATTCAAGTATTAGTTTTACTTTAAAATAAAACAATTTGGCAAATACCTGTGGAAAATTTTTAAATTTAATGAAGTAAGACTGCTTTAACTTAAAAAAGTTATAATTGAGTTGTAAATTAAAGATAAAATTTCAATCAATTGTTATATCAAAATCAATTCTGTTTAACTGAATAAAAGCTTTTAAGTTAAAAATCTAAGACATTCGTTTATTAAGTTGTAATTTTTATGGTAATGTATAAAAACGATTTCTTTTTGCAAGCCAGCTGTCTTGAATATAAAACTTGGGTTAAAAACTTGTTCAAGTAGCTTGTGCAAGAATCACTCTAAATTGCGTAAAAACCTTGTATCATACAAAAATATTAATTTCAAAAATTTCATAAAAATTGATGAAAATAAATAAAATTTTACATGTATATTTAAAGAAATACATTTTAAAGACAAAAAATTAAGACTTTTAAATCTATTATTTAAATAAAATATAGAATTTACCATTTTTAAACATTCATGTATATTGATCAGTACACATTTTCTTCATATAATACAAATTAAAAATAGGTCACGTGTGCCTATAGAATCAATTAGTTTTTTGGCAAAAGAATCATTTTAAAATTTTATTGTTACAAAAAATTATATTTTCAAAGTCCAATTTCTTACATAAGGTCTATTCTTTTACATAATAAGAAAAATGACATATTTACTCATCATTTTTGAGCTTTTCAATTTTTTTGAATAAAAAAGAGAAGAGAAGGTTAATTTTTTTTATATTTTTTTCACAAAATTCAATGTTTTTAAAATAAAATAAAATTATGATAAAATATGACGCAAGTAGGCATGACTTTTATTCAATAGCAAATTACTTGAGACTTGAACTTCTTATCACGTGTGTGTGATTATCAAGATGTAGAGACAGTATAAGGACAGTGTCACATATTTAATTTATCAGCAAAGTTATAAAATTAAAACAATTTGAAGTTTTTCTTTTGAATCATACAATAATCAGTTTGTTTTTTATTAATTGATTTTATTTGTTTTTACATAATCGATAGAACTTAAAATGAAAAAATTGTTTAATTTCAACTAAGTTTTTTTTCGTTACTTTTCGCAATTATAGATGTTTAAGTTTTTTAACATTAAGAGACAGACAACAGAGAAAAATGCTAAAAAAATAAAAGCTTTGTGGATTTACATACATTTTTGTGTGTGGAACAGAGATAATTCACTTTTTTAGATTATTTATTATTAGTTTCTAATTATGTACAATTAATGATAATAATAAAAATAAATTTGATCTTTTTAAGGAATGAAAAAAATCTGATCCTTTTTTTTAAGTGAGTGTGTTTTGATATAGAAAATAGATTATTTTTTACAGTTTAACTGATAAATGCCGCAACTATAATTGCATCGTAATGTTGTTCAAATTATTTTAACACGTCAATTTCATTGAAATCTCTCTTAATTACTGTATGATAACTTTTTGCAGTTTAAATTGTTGGGAGCTTTTTTTATAATAATTATTATTACTTATTTAACTGCTTAATATCGTCGATTAAACTATTTAAGCAATGAATTTCTTAATTTCATCGTAGAATACTAACACAAGAGCACCACCTGTACCACGAAGAACGTTAGAGAATGCTCCTTTGAAGAAGGCTGATCCACCTTCAGTCTTGGCAATTTTAACCCAGCAATCTAATGTGTTCTTGTACATAATATCGGCCTTTGCTCTGCCTGACTGCATCATCATTCTACGTCTCACAGTGTCAAATGGATAGGAGATAATTCCAGAGCAAGTTGTTACAACTTGAGCAATACCCCAGGAGACGAAGAAACCTGCATTCTTTGGATCAGGCAACATTCCCTTGGCTGTGTCGAAGCAACCGAAATAGGCTGCACGATAGATGATAATACCTTGGACAGATACGTTGAATCCACGATACAAACCGACAATACCATCAGATTTGACAGTTTTCTTTAAGCAATCAATTAAGCCATTGTATTGACGTTCAGCAGCTCCTTTTCCGACATCAGCACCCAAACGTGTACGAGCGAAATCCAAAGGATAGACAAAACACAATGAAGTGGCACCAGCAGCACCACCTGATCCTAAGTTACCCAAAAAGTAACGCCAGAATTGTGTCTTTTGGTCAACTCCACCCAAGAAGATCTGTTTGTAGACATCCTTGAATGCAAAGTTCAAAGCTTGTGTTGGGAAATAACGGATGACATTTGCCAAATTACCTCTCCAGAATGCAACAAGACCTTGTTCTTTTGGAATACGAACGAAACAATCGATGATACCTAAAATGAAAAGTTATGTAAAAGTAAGGTTAGTTCTGTAGTATTTTCATATTTACTATACACATCTGTATGGCCATAGAATTTTCGGTTACGTAACCAATTTTACTTGGTTTCATGCTTTATTTTAACAAAATCTTGAATTAATTTTTGATGAATCATATCCTATGATAGTTTGAGATGCAAGGAATTCATTTAAATTGAAAAAAATTCGGATTTTAAAATAGGCTAATGACCTTGAAAAGATTTATGTAAGCATTTTTAGGAAAAACTATGACTGATTTTGGTTACATAACCTTTTAATGAATGAAAAATTGAATAATATCAAATAATTTTGGCAATATTTATGTTAAAAAATCACAAATAAAATTTTTGCCAACATATTAAAAGATTCATAATGGCTGACCACGTACCTTTATATTGGTTTTCCTTTGCAATTTGCTTTGACGCGTGTTGTACTTGCAAGAGCAATTTTACACGTTCAATTGGAGCAACTGCAGTTTTTGATACAGCAGCACTAATTCCACCGGCCAAAAAGTCCTTAGCGAATGATAGGGGATCTTTTCCTTTCTTTGCTTTTACAACTTCACCCATTTTTTCTCTTTTTTTACTATATTAAACCGTAGAAATTAGACCTGCACACGCCGCGTGATGTCGATAATCGTGGTTGGAACAGAAATGAAAGAGTCTCTTTCACTCATCAAAGAGCTACATTTTAAAGTCCACAGTAAAAGAATACTTTTAGATGCAATATCCAGATAACACAAAGATGATTTAAAATTTAATTAGATTAATTACAATTTAACTGTCTCATAGTAAACAATTTCCTATTGAAACAATAAATTTTATGATTTTTTAAATTAGATTTTAACAGTAAAAGTAGATTTATCAAAACATAAGTAATTTGTCATGTAAAATTTATCTTGTGCTAACTGGTACTGTGAAATTTTCTAGAAGATTGTGTAGCTCACAAATTTGTTGTAAATTATCAGATCTGAATTGATGGTTGAATAGAAACAATTTTAATTGAAATTAAACTAAAAGTATTAATGTTTTTTTGTCACTCATTGAAAAGTTTACTATTTAATGCCAATAAAACAGTAAATATATTCCAATATTTTACTTTGATTTGTCTTTTTGTAAGAATTTTCATATTATGATTGTGATTTACAGATAATTTTGTTTTTATTTTGCAGTTAATCATTGGAGCCAAAATGAGTTCATCTAAAAAATATCCAGATACCTTGGAAGGATTCGGATATGGATTTAATGATGGTGAGTAACAGGTTTCACTTGTTGATATTCCTAAAATAATTTAGTTTTTGATTTTAGAAGGAAAACTCAGAAAGATTGATGAAAAAACAAAAAAGGTGGGAAACGAGCCTTTTCAATTTCAAATTAGCTCGAAACATGCCGAAAATCAGGAGCATTATGAAGCGATAGGAGAGGTGATTTTTAATTAATTTTAACTGATTCATAAATTATATCAATCTAATATTTTCAGGTAATAACAGAGGAAGTTTACAAGTTGTTGGAAGCAAAGGGATTATACCGGCTTTATGTTCCTGATGATATTCCAAAAGAAGAGGCTAGTTTTGTATTCAGTACAAAAGAAAAATTAGACAATCCCAAGAAATTAATGGTACTTATTCATGGATCAGGTGTTGTTAGAGCAGGTCAATGGGCAAGAAGTTTGATTATAAATGATTGTCTCAATGCTGGAACTCAACTCCCGTATATTGAACGTGCGGTAAAAGAAAACTACGAAGTTCTCATCATGAATACCAATTTAAACAGTGTAATGAAAGACGGAAAACGAAAAGATATTAAAGGGAGTGAGACTCCAACCAAACATGCTGATACGGTATGGAAAAAATTTGTTATTGATTCTAATCCTGAGTCAGTCGCAATTGTTGCTCATAGTTATGGAGGTGTTGTAACAGTTGATCTTGCTAATCGGTATCCAACATTTTTTAAGGAAAAAGTTTTTGCAGTTGGATTCACTGATTCAGTTCATTATCATAATGTGCCTCAATATTTACAAGAGATCAGTCGAAATTGGGTTACTTCAAGTGAACCTCTTGATACTCCAGTGAAAACACGTACTAATGACGTCCCATGTTTTTCAGCAGGTAAGTTCAAATTGTGCAGCAATGTGTTTGTTTTGAACAATTTTGTAAATTCGATTTATTTAAAAATAGGTCACAATAAACATGAATATACGAGCTGGTCGTGTATCCAAGCACTTTTTAAATTTTTCGCCACACAATATGAAAAACACACTGATTTGGAAAATCCATCAAAAAAGGTAAAAACTGATTTATAAAGAATATCATGAGAGTTTTTTTTGTTACTTTTATAAAATAAAAAAAAAAAAATTAAAATTGATAGAAACTAACGATTTCTTACAACCAAAATTTTTAAAAAAATAGCCCAGTATTCAATTTTCGTTTGAATAAGAAGTAAGTTTTCAACCGTTAAATCTACACATTGAATTTTGATAAAAGTATTTTTGAATGAAAAATGGATGCAAAATAGTTAAATGCAAGATACAATCAGCAATCAAATCAAGAATACAAACAAATTTTCTTCATTTGGTAAGTCGCCACTTTTACATATCTTTTACTATTCGTTTAATGATACTGTGGAGAAAAACTTGATGATTCGAAATGCTTTCAAAAAGTACCAAAAATCGCTTCTGAATAAGAAAATTTGTGGTTTTATCTTGTTGGATTTTCAGAAGTATGTTTCTACTTGTATATTAAAATGAATGGTCTGTAGATATATATGGTGCCGGTTTTCGTGTTCTCTGGCCTGATTAATCAAAAATAATATTTGAATCAAATTCGATATTTTCTATCATAGTTAATATAGTCCAAATCTTAAAATATAATATTTATTCAAACTAATAAAAAAAGTCTGCCTATAATCTTCAATTTTTCATTCAATGAAGCCCTTTTTAAAATATTGTTGTTATTGAAACTCTTCATTTTATTTTCAATTTATTTCTACTTATTTGTGGGCGGTGGTGAGGAAACAATACAGTTTTTCACAATATGTATAAATAACGATGTAATCAAAGCAATTTAACAAGTAATTGATTTTTATGTTTTTCTTCACATTATTTTCGCTCTTTGACAAGGTAATTACTTCAATGCATAAAACATAATCCCTGATGTAATACGCGAAAAGATTACCCTTATTAGACAATATACAAGGCATAATTACTGGGATGACTGTTATTGAAAAAAAAAAATTGTAAGTTAAATGGATTTGCGTATTTGTGTGTCGATTAAAAAAAAGATAAATTTTTTTTATAATAATGATTATAAATAAAAAAAAGGTTCTTTGCCTTTGTATCTCTTTTAAAAAGTACAATAAAAATGTAATAGAAACATGAAGATACGGTAATTACCATTTTCTAAAAGTTATCAAAGATCTTTGTTTTAGTTGTAAAACACTTTTATCCAACTTAATATCGTATTATTTTTGTGCTGAACAGGATTTTTCTTATCTTATGCTCATTTACATACAATAATCAGTATATAAAAGTTCTGCTTTAAAATATACCACTTACTTTTGTTTTAACATAGATTTATGTTCTATTAAGAGTGTTTTTTGCAGATTTGGAAAAAAATGGCTGTATCGTGAGCACTCGTGTTGTCTGCCTGACTGTATCAACTTGTATGAATTCAATTCATTAGAAATAATACATGATTGCCATTGACTTGTGCCTCGTCATAAATTTTAATGAAAATAGTAAATTTGACTTTTGGAAATGTGCTAGTGTGTTTTTTTACTGTCACTTAATATATTTTATTGGCTTGAAATTTACTCTTTTTATCATAATAATAAAAATAATTGTTGGAAAGTTTGATTTGATATAAGACATGATTGAAAGCAAAATTTGCAATCAATTCACAGCTAATCCATCAAAAAACAATCATTGGAAAATTGAAATGCAATTATATCCGATCGTTGATACTGAATTTTTGATGCTCAATCATATTTTTTCATGAATTTTCTTTACCATAAAATATCAATTTAAAGTCTTGATAGCAAAATGTTGAATGCATTCAAAGACAAACATAATCGAATACCATTATACAATTAAACACAAATAAACCACCCTTTAATAAATTCATACGTATTATTGGTTTTTCCTATTCCCTAAGGGCACCCATGCACACATACTCTCCAATAATCATCCGTCATAAAATATTTAAAATTACATTAATATCACATTCATCATCACATTTACAGGACATTTATAACACACCAGCCAATTATTACTCAACTACTTTCATTACCCCAAAGGCAAAGTTCTTGACAGAATGTCACGTGTTTCGATCGCGATATCCATTCCATAGAAAATTCAACTCATGCTCAATTACAGGTTTATTTGATTAAAATTCAACTTGTTTCACGAGTTGTCATCAATATGGTTAATTTTATGAGCTGATTATTTGTAACTAATTTTATTAAATAAATTGAAATTATATAACGTGGAATTTTTTAATCAAACATTATAGGACTCTTAAGTATAATGAATTTTGTGGAAAGTGGAATTGAAAAGAGGGTGACAATTAAAAAATATTAATGGATGGGTCTCAGATGTTTTTATTTGAAAATTAGAATTTAACGAGATTTTCTTCGAAATTTAAATAAACTTACTTTTATTATTTTATGACAGCACCATCAAATCTGATAGGTAAAAGTCTTAATTTTTAATATACATGTTTTGAAGAAAAACATGAAAACAGATGTAAAAGTCATTCATCTCGTATTTGAAAATATTTTCTGTTAAAATTACCATAAAAAAATTGACCTACACAACAAATGAAGTAACCTCATCAGTGTTAAATCTCATCAAAAGAAGTCATAAAACAAAATAAAAATAAATAAATATTTTAAGTAAGCAAGTTTAGCATATCATAATAAATAACAGATAAAAACATGAAAAATAAACAGTACGAAACCTTATCTGTTATTTTTAAAAAATTTCTATTAAGCATTATGACATTATTTGTATATAATAAAAAAAAAAACAAAAAATTTTCCCTCAGTTACATTTTTTTTCACTTTGTGGAGTCATTGCACTTTTTACTTCAGTTTAAAATGAAATGGGCGTGCTGTATGTTTTTTTTTAAGTAGAAAGAAAATCACTTAATCTTCATGATGTCTATAATTATCATTAATAATTAAAAACTTGTACAAGTGCTTAATGGACTGAAAAATGGAATGAGATGTTTAAAAATAGTCTGATCAGAGCCATTCAAAGGAAAATGGCGATTCAGATTACTTTTCGGATTAAATAAAGTCAATTTTCATTCGTTTATTAGCCATTCAAGTGGGAATGGAGCACATCTTAATTTGTTAAATCAATTTTGATCAATTAGCATTTCTCTATAAATCTTTTATCGTGAATCATCAACGAGAATTTATCAGTAACAGCTGAACAATAAACTCTTTACTCACTCTTATTTATGCTTTGAAGTGTAAATATATTATATTATCATGACAAAAAAAAAAAAGAAAATGAAAAAATCAAACGGAATAATAAAACAATAAAAAAATGAAATTTAAGAATATCAACTGCACATGTTGACAGTAATTTTCACGTTTTTTCTTTAACCAATACTAATTTGTCTCCATTTTTTAAGAATACACAAAAAATGAACGAAACCAAAAAAAAGTGTTATATAATACTCTTTATAAGGAAGGGTACATTTAAGTAAGAAACTTAAATAAATTATTTCCATACAAATGGAGATTTATATTTTTATTAACACTTTTTTTATGCGTCAATATGTTACAAATTATCAAATAAATGAAATAAGATATTGACAACAAGATAAAAACAAATAAATGTTGGTTTGGCTTTTATTTTATTTTTCTTTTAAATAATGGGGTGTAGTTCTGTTTCTTATTTGAGATACAGAAAAATTTATCTTCAACACAAATGATCTTCATTTGAATATTTATTTGAAGAAAGTTTAATTTAATGATTTTATTTGAAATTGCGCACCTTACATTTCTTTTGCACAAAATGAAACTTTAGGAAATTGGAAATTTTATCCATGAAAAAATTCCCATGTGAAAACATTTTACTTTAAATCAATTCTCTAAAAACCTCAAAATTATGATTATAGATCAACATTCTTCATGCTTCACTGAAATGGAGCTGATTTCATTGTAAATTTATGTTCATACATAGTTTTTCAGTATTTCTCATACAAAATTCTTTTGACTCAAATTCACGTTAATTCAGTTTTCTTTTGTATCCTTTCTTTCTTTTTGATTTGTAATTACATTGATAAAGGGGAAACAAATCAAAAATAATTATTACAACACAATAAATAAATATGAAACATAAATATTGATGTAAAAATGTATAAACAACAGTAATGTTATGCATGAAATGGCATCAAATTTAAAATTATATAGCACCTGTCTGATATGTGTATTAGAGAAAACCTCACAATGAAAAGCAATCACTGTTTTTGTACAAACAACACGTGAAAAGGAATAAATATAATTATTATTTTACTTATATTGGTCACCCTCACAAAATAAAATATAATTTTTGCGGTCTTTTTCTGATTAAATATGTGAATAAAGTTGGTCATTACTCTGATTATTACAATGATAAAAATATAAGGGGTGATTTTTGTCTTTTTGATTTTTTTTCCTTAATTGTCGGTGATAATTAAAAGAGAATATTGAGCGTTCATAATGTAAGGGAATTAAAATGTTAGTGTGGGAATTTTTATGCTGCATGTTCTATCAGATTTTTAACTGGTAATGAAATGTAATTAGGTTACTTACGGTGTATGTATGTCATTTCAAGCTCGATAGTATTTTTTTCAAGATAGTATTTTTTTCGAAATTTGAGAAGATTTTATTGTGAATTTAATATTTGATTCTCTGAAATTGATATTAAATCATTAATTACTTCTTATATTTGTTTATTTTAATGTATTCAATGTAATTTATTTACGAGATAAATTTCATCTATTTACTTTAATTGTGTGTGTGTATGTATGAATTGAAAAAGATTAATGAATTTCGATCTACGTTGATGTTAACAAATGATGTTGATACATAGTTGACCATTTAATCTGTAGGATAAAATCCAATCAAGTAAATATCAGGATGAACAAAAGAGATAAAATACAATGAATTTAAACGCCTTTTTTTTGATTTGCAAGGGAGGCATCTGAGATATTTCTTTGATTTTATTTTAACTTTTATATTATATAAAACAGGAAAGAATATTTTTTAGCATGAATAAGTAAAATGCATCAATTCAAAGGTGTTAATGAATTCCTGCGCATCATGTGAATAATAAATTAATTTGTAAGAATATAATTTAAAAACTAATAAATAATTTTTCAGAATGCAAAAAAAATACATGTTAATTAAGCAAACTCAACAAACTTCGTTTATCATTTTCAGAAAAAAAACGAAAAAAATTAAAATGAGAAAGAAGACATCATAATCTTTACAAGTTTTTTTTTTAACATTCCTTCAATATTGATCTTATTGCAACATTATTAATAATCGTCTTCATAGTGCTGTTAAGAAAAAAAAAGTTTAAAAATTTATTTTAATAATCACAATTCTTTTACATACAAACACAAAACAAAACGAATCTTCGTCATCATTTTTCTTCTTTGACTGTCTGATGTACATTTGACATGACTCGTAATACAAGATTGCCTGATTTTCACACCAATGTAAACCTAAAGGGAATCATAAATCATATCGGTTCTGTTGTAAATGAAATTCTTCTTAATAATATTCATTTAACATTTTAAAACATTATAAACTTATTTACTAAATTATGATAAAAAAAGACCAATATCTCAATTAGAACATAAGTTGAAATAAAATGACATTATTATTACCATTAAAATCAAACAATGCTAAAAAAACAAATAATGCTAAGAAGTTCGACTAACAAGCTTGTAATAGTTCAACCGTAAAACTTTTGCATTTTGTCATAGTAAAATTTAATACAATAAACGTTTTATTTTACTCACTACACATAATAAATTAAATAATAATAATAAAAAAGGACATTGTTTGAATTAATTTTTTACGCCCACAAAACATGCATGTAACCGGACAAATGATTTGTAAAAATACAATGAGCTGCAACATTTATGCTATTACGATCAAAAAAAGGAAAGTTATTTTTGGACATATTAACCGTATTTTGTTATATTTTTGTACAGAAGGCAATATCCAACATAATAATGTGACAAAGATAAAAAGGAAACAGGAAAAGAATAATTGATTGTGCAGTTTAATGAATGAAATCAGTTCAGTATTTTTGTGTAAGGATAACCGATCAGGAACCGTATCAAAAATAACAAAATTACTTTTACTATTATTATTAAATTTAATGTTAGTTTTCAATTATCATTATTAGTTTTTTTTTGTATTTTCACGCTTATTTAAACTCTGATCAGACACAGCTGTGTATAAAGTTGTCAGTGATATAATTATTGTTTGATTTATTATTCTATTAATTGTAATTGTATTACATTAAAATTGTGCAACTGTAAAAGAAGTTTTGATTTGGTCCTGTCAAAAATATTTCTGTTGTAATTTTTACTATCAATAACCAAACCACAATTTACAATGAAGGTGCATCGCTGGATGTCAATTTTTATTATTTTTTATGGTTTCCTCGTTCATAAATCATAATTGTCATGATTAAATGGCGTTTAATGTCAAATTTAATTAATTTTATCTTAATTGCTTTAAAAACAAACACGGATTTTTTCGATATGTCTATTTTGTTTGTTTAAAGATAAGATTTTGAAGAGTGGGATAAAGATATATCATATTTTGAAAGAAAAAATGCACTATCATACACGGTTTGTCCGCCATCAATTTGCATGTCTTTAACTTCAAGATAATATCCTATCTTAACCTATTATTCATTACCACAATATTTTTTCAATGAATTCTATCGAAATGCACTTTTCGAAACCGTTTTGTTTTTTTTTTTATCACAGTTATGATATTATGACAGCACTGATATTTTAGGACGATAAAAGTAAAATAAAAAAAATCATAAATAAATCTTAAAATCAAACACGGAAGAAATTTAAAGTTAAGAGGGTGAAAGGTTCCCACGCAAAAAACGACACTTATGAGTATTGATAAACATAAAAATTATTTTAAAACAAGAGAGGTATCAATAAATTTAAACCACATTCATTTGTGGTTTTTACATTTCAACTATTAAAATAAAATAAAGTCTACTAATGTCATCCTGTTTTTTTTTTCTACGTATATTCAAATGTGAACACATGTTAAAATTAATTTAAAAAAAAATGTTAATGTATCAATATATATAGTTAAAAATCTAATAATTAAATGCGTGTTTTTTTTGTGAAACAGTTAATTGGTTGAGTATAACAGGAAATGATATGCGGTGATTAAAAAAGGAAGAATATTTTTTATTTGATGCTTTTACTGTCAATTTGGTATCTGTTTCCGTAAATCAAAAATTTAATTTCATAGATCACGGAAAAAAGGTGACAAAAGTCATGTGAAAATTAAAGATCAACTGTAATCAACATTTTTTTCGTTTTTTTTTTTGGTTCAGAATCACTGTAACTCAATTGAATGGCGCCTTATTTTAATTTAAATTTGCATAAAACATAAATGGAAAACCACTGATGTAGGTCTCAATAATTCATTTATCGATCTTTTGTTTAAATTACAAAAAAAAGCAAAACACTCAACGCCAACACAACACAGCACTTTCAAATCTTTTATTTAATTCAACGGGAATATTCTTGTTAAATTGCATCTTGATTATTTGGAAAATTTATTACAAAACACATATCGTTCACTTTTGATCATTCTTTTCAAAGCACATATATGATGTTTCAACACTTCTTTAAGTAACAACGTTTGCATTTTGCGATCCCCTCAATTTCATTGACAAACAGACAAAATGATTCAATTAATTATAAAATCACCTTTGGTGATCAATTCTACTGCGAATCGATACGTAATATTATGACACGAATGCAGTAATAAAAGAGAAAAAATATATATGCAAATTATATTTCAAAAAAAAAGATATAAATAAATTCACTTTGAACATGAAAAAGGTCTCTAAAGGCCACCTACTACCTGGATTACGCACATATATAATTGTGCTGAGCTTAAGACCATGCCTGCTGTTCTTGTTGTTGTAATTGAGATAATCAATATGGATTTAGAATTCATATGCATTTATAGTTTGTCACGGTCCACGGTCATCATTATTAAATTATTGTTATTTAATGATTTAACAGCGTTATAGTATTATTATTATGAGCAAATAAATAAGAAAATAAGTAAGTAGAAAAATTCAGTTAGAGTAATAATAATGACAAAAATATCATCTTAATGAATGTTTTGGTCAAGTAAACACTGACTACCAGATTATTGTAATAAATTTTATTGTATTTTCTACATTAGTGTAACTTGTAAGATGAGGGGAGGCTGTAAACACCAGAAGCTATGATACTGATGTAATAAAAATAAAATTATTATTATAATCAATGATAATTATGTATGGTCAATGTCAAAGGAGAAAATGTCTGTAATAACTCATTTGACAGTCGGCTTTCTGCAATGTTTTGCATTTACAAGTCGATTTAACCGTAAATCACCGCTAACACTCGATTTTCACATCTTAAGTGAACTACATTTCATTCAAAAATTCAATGAATGAAAAGTTAAATTTATACGGAAGTACTTTACCACTTCGTTCGTTTACTGCATTCTGGATTATCTTTCTTTGTTGATATCTTTCATGGGTGGGCCAATTACCACAAATTAAATTATTATTTAAATAAATATTGGGTTTAAGATTCTCTCTATGTTTTGACTTCCAATAAAATAGTCTAATCACAAATAAATGCCAAAGCATGCTGCATTGGTAAATAACTTTATCAATATCAATACAAAAAAAACATGAACTTTATTATTATATTTTTCTCCTTTTGTGTTTTCTTCTGATACGTTTTATTTTTTTTTATATGAATGAATTAATTCAAGAAGTTAACATTGTTGTCTCTTTATTTAATGCTAATATACATATATAAGACTTAACTCGATGAGACAAGAAAAGAGGCTATGCAAATATAATATGCATTTAATTTTTATTTTATTGCATTTTATATGAAATTTACAATATGACCGAGAATAATAATTTAAATTTATGCAATCAAATAAACAAACATGATTAAATTGATTCATTTAATTTGCATGTGATTGCTTCTCATAGGTTCTCATGAAATGTAATATGTTTGTGTGTGTGGTGCATTGTAAGAAATGTAATGTAAAAATTGTGTTTAGTTCAATTTAGTTAGAGAATCGTGAAAGAAAATACAAAATAGTAAGAAAATAGGAAGTTAGGGAACATGTCAAACAATAGGTGGTATGAATATTTTATGTAACTATCGATATAAGTAGCGAATTGTATTATGAATGAGTTATGAGAAGTGAAAAAAGAAAGTATCCTAAGACAAAATTAAGGTGCGGAACTGCTAAAATTGGGATCTCAGAAACATATTTATAACTGAGCTCTCATTTTTTGGTTAAATCACATTTAAAGTACTTGAAATTTTTTTTTCTTAAGATCCATAAAGCATTTTACGATACAAAAATTTATTTACTTATTCTTACATTAAATAGGGTGAGAAAACGTTATCGCATACTGATTGTGTGTATTAAGTATCCCTAGAGATCAGTGTGATGCGATGAGAACATTGACACGTTATCAACCGCAATAAAACACTTTATTCTGTAATCTTCTACCTTTTTATTTTTGACTATTTTAAGGATGTATCACAAGTGTCTTCAGCTTAGATTTGATATTCAAATTAACATTTTTTCATGTTTCCCATATTTTTTATTATTTCTATAATGATATGAATGTAAAAAAATGTGAAAAAAATGTAAAGTAAAGTACATTTAAAGTTAAGTGTCACTCAAATGTCTCAAATATTAAAACAAAATAAACATAATTTTTGTTGGATTCTAGGATTGTAAAAAAATGTGACACAGATTTTTTATTATTAAAATAAGTTTGAATGAGAAGAAGAAGAAAAAAAAATGAAGATTGACAAATATCACGATTCACTTCCTTATTACCTTTTAAAAATATGCACAAGAGACATGCGGTTGCTTTTTAGAATATGCTTGATAATATTAGTTTAATATTTCCTGCGAGACAATTTTTCTTGCGTTATTTATTTCAAATGATAAAAAAAATACTATAAATCTTGTTAAATTTACCGATTTATTTCAGATTGTTTTAGAGAGTTTCCATATTAATATGCACTTACTCATGTCATAAAATTGATATTATTTTTATATAGTCTAGTAAACTTCTTTAAATATTAATACATATTTTTTTAGTATTCTTTTCGCATGTTTTATCTATTGAATCAAATAACAATAAAATAAAATTGTATTAGTATGAAATATGGTAAAAATATTGAAATAAATGGCATATTTAACCACAGCCAATGTCAAAAAAACATAGTGCATAAGTTATGCACATGTAATTTTTTTATTTTAATACTAGGGAACTTGTGTGTAGGTGCGTGCTTTTACTACATACTAAGATAATAATGTCAAAAGTTCACGACATTTCCTGAATCAATAAGATGATTATTTTAACGGAAATGATTTATGGAAGTTGCTTTCTGAAAATATTAAGTGTAATTTTGTCCTTATAAAAAAATAAAAAAAGTAAATTTAATTTTATTGAAATTGATATAAAAAATAAGTATATTTATCCGAAAAACAAACATAATTTTGTGATTTGAGAAGGTTGGCGTTGTGTTTCTTGTCATAAAAAATTAAACTTATCTACTTGGCACGTCACTTAATATTATCTTCAATTCATTTATTTCATAGGCAATTTTAGTTCCAGATAAGAAAAGGAATAGAAAAAAATGAATTATCTTCTTCACTGTCATCGTTCTCCCGGTAATATTGTTCCAATCCCAGAGGAATTACAAAAATTAATGGCCGATATTTCATGTGAAGTGTTGAGAAGTCAACCAAAAAATATTTTGACATTTATTGCTGATTATTTGGAGACAATGTTATTGATCAGAGAGAGTGCGATTGCTGCTGAAACAATGGTGGATAATGTAATTGGATACGCCGATGATATTACATCTTATTTTACTTGTTCTGGAATGCCCAAAAGTCGGGCAAGGCATGTAATCAATGAATTTTTAGAGTATTATAAGAAAATACCTAAAAGCGGGGAGTGTCAGTTTCATGAACAATCATTTTTAAGGAAGCTCATTGATAAATGTCATTTTAATAAAGAAGAAGCTAAACTGGCAGCAGTAATCACTAGAAATGTCTTTAAACACTTATTCAATGTCGATGATGTATGCCAGGAAGATGATGGCACGTCTGAAGCTGACGAACAGACACATGGTCATATGGTTAAAATTAAAGATGAAAATAAACACCGTGAATCTGCAGCAATTGTCATTCAAACTGCATTTCGTAGATATCGCTCTCGAAAGTCAACAAGTCATATATTAGAGTATAATATAAAAACTGACGAAGAGACATCAATTGAAAGTATACCAATTAAAAGTGATGTTATTAAGGTGACGAAATATATGTCTCTAGCTGACTTAACTGAAGCTCATTCATCGAAAACAAAATTGATTGAGATCAAGGACAAAAAAAGAAGAAGTACTCGATGGGAGTATATTTCAAACTCAATTTCAAGTAAATTGAGTGCTCAATCAATCTCTGATGATCAAGACGTTAAAGCTGAATCTAAGAAAATTGAAGCTGCAAAAGCTATTCAAAGAATGTACCGTGGACATAAGACCAGAAAAGCAATTCAAAGATATTCATGCAATCCACTAAGATGTCCATCTCCACTTAAAAGAAATTCAACACAGGAAAACGTGAAGGACAATCAATTCGATGACCTTATTATTATTTCACCAATTAAATTGAATCCAAGAACCTCGAATGCTTCTGTTGTTAGCCAAAGATCCCGTTTGTCAGTTATGAGTAAAACGTCCAGCATAAAAAATGATGTATTTGGTTAATTTCTCACGACCCACAAAAAAATGGAAAGACAGTCAAATTTTTGTCAAACTTTTTATAAAAAAGAAATAAAATCATTAAATGTACAACTGCAGAAAATTAATGTCTTCAGGTGCAAAAAATATAACATACATCTTTAACTTCAAAATTATGTCATGTTAAACATGTGCATAGTGTGTCCCTTTTTATTATGTAAATGCACTAATTAAAATATTTATTCTCACACAAAAATTAAGATTTTTTTGTGAGTGTTAAAAAATAACATGATGTTAAATATATATTTTAATGTTTTTAAAAACAATTTCATACTTTTTATATTACATTGAAGCAAGTATTGGACTATATTACTTTAAGTTTAAGTTAGTGGTAGAAGACATTCCTTTATTTGTGCTATTAACCACAGACGTCTCGTGAGTAAGTTTCTTGAGCCGCCTTTATTCGTATGGCATTACATATCCAATTGACATTAAATGTTAAATTATTTTCCGGTATTGAGGTTCCTGTGTCATATTTCAAAAAAAATTTTTCTCATCCATATGTTTTGTACATATTCATCTGTTTCTTTAAAAGTACAACCATAAATTTTTGAAATTTAAAATAATTCCGAATAAGACAAACAAAATTTTTTGGGTATCTGTTAAATGTGCATCAATTTCATACCATGTAATACGATGCTGAATATTGCAAAATCGGTAATGAATTATTTCATCATTGATATATTGAAATTTTAGAATATTTACACTTGACCATCTAAAACATTATTATTTTATTTTAAATACTTTAACTTTAAATAATAAATACAAAACAAAACAAGGCCATATTTTTTAATCAAAAGGGGAAAAAGCACACAGAAGCAACAATCCTCATCATATTATTTAAGATAAATAAAACACAATTTAATAGAGGGATGAAAATGATGATGTTGAAAGGGTGAAATGAAATGATGAGATGATTTTCTATATCAAATGCGGTAGATTTGTGTGTTAAATTTTTGGTTTCAGATTAAATACTTTTGTGGTATTTTATTATGATTGTTGTGGAGTGTGCTCTATTCTTTCCGTGTACATATTTCATTGTATATTGATATCAAGATCGTAAAAGGATATTTTATGGTTTTAGTGGGATTGCATTGCAATAAATGAGTAAGGAAGGATGACAACAACTGTTGTTTTGATGCGATATATATATATATATGGAACAAAGTAAAGTAAAATATTAGTAATAATAAGGGGAAAAACAATGCAAAAATTTTTGATTGAAAACTTTGATAGCAACAATAATAATGAAGCAAAGTTACAAAAGAGAGAGACATGTGAGCATGCGGTTTTAAATTACTAAAAAACAGCATAACTGGTACTTTGTCATTTGAAGTAATTAATCCGATAAAAGTCAGAGTCAGGAATTTGATATGACATTAAAGGTGAAATGAATGATCTCCCTTGCGAAATTACTGTAAAATCTATTAATTGAAATTTTGATTTAAGTTTCCATATTTTTAAGAGATAATTCAAATTAATGAAAATAAGCAAAATAACTTAAAAATGTAGCAAAATTACAAGACTGCAAAATGCATGACACTTCATTTGCCCTCGTTTTGTATTAAAACAGCCGTTAAAAAGGTTAATGCTTGTGTGACACTTACTTGAATGCTTGTTTTGCTGTAACTTGTAACTTGTAACTTTTTAAAACAAATATATTTTTTTAATGCCATTTCTAGACATTTTAAGGTTTTATTACATAGAAGCCTTATAAAATTGACTTAAGAATGTGTGAAAGTATTTTAAATATTAAAATAAACATTTTAAAAAATCAATTAGGGAATGTAGATATTGAACTATGTTGAATTTAACTCCAAATACCCCAAATTTTAAAAGAAAGTATAAAAGAACTGCAAAAGTACATATAGACACATTCTGGCTCATCGAACAAATATTGATCATCTTTGGTGTTATCATCAGGTCCAAATTGGCTTAATGCAAACCTAATTTCAATACTGTCATGATTAAAAATGTGATGGCTTTAAATGACGAACAGAAGTGTCTTACAAAAAAACACCCTCAATTTAAATTTCCAAATTATGACAAGACAATTATTAATGTTCATCTGAAGAACAAATCACTTAAACAAAATAATACTAATAATTCATTTAAATTATATCTCACTTATGCACGCATTTTTAAGTACTCAAGTAGTCATATGTGTTTGTTGTTATTTTTTCATCTTCATTTAATAACATAAAAAGGGAAAAATGTTTAAGTATTTACTTCTATACACTTACAAAAGATTAAAATCCATTAAATCATTATTAATTTTTAAATACAAAAATTTTCAACAAAATAACATAGAGAGAGAGAGAACGTGCCTATTTTTACCATTATTATTTTATTTTTGAATAAAAGTATAAAGAATTCATGGTTTATTTCATTTCTTTTTTTTTACTTTACTTTATTAATAAAGTAACAAATAATAATAGGATCATGCATGCTTAAGAGAGCATGCTCTCACTGCTACTTCTCTATGTTTGATTAAACATACATTTAAAATTAAATTTACAAAATAATTTATCGTGTTTAAGTAAAAAAAAACATCCATGAATAAATAGTTATACAAAACAAAATTTTTCACACCCCCTTTTTCTGTAATCCTTTAATTCTATTAGAGCCCAACATTGTATTGAACAAAAAATTACCCATCGTTTGTATAAAATAGTTTCAGTGAACCATTTTTTTTTTTATCGTATCGGAAGTGAAAAATTTATAAAAATTCATTACTATTATCGATAGCAAATAAATTACATTCGCTTGAAAAAACCTAAAATATTTATTGGTCGAATAAATAAAATTGTAGAGAATTTTTCCAACACACCAAAAAAAATGTTATCAATCAATTAATTTTATGATCATCATCGTTTATCAATCTCTTCCAGGAAATTGTTTAAAATGCATTTGTACAGTTTGCATTTTTTGTTGTTGATAAAAAGTTTTATAAAATATTAATATTTTACGAAAAATTGATGATTTAAATGGAAAAAATAATCATAAACTGTAAACATAATAAAAATGCAGTTTCATCATAAATTTTGTGAAACCCAAAGCAATTACATTTCAATAGGTATTAAACCTTTATGTTATACTTTTTTTATGAGAGTAGCTTTGATCTCATTTTAAAGCCGTTTGATGATTTTTTTCCCTTTTGATTTTGTACTGCTTTAGATCTTCTGCAAATGGTTTTAAAGTTAAAAGCTTTTGAGTCAACTTGCATATCAGCTCAAAGAAAAGAAAGAGAATGTGTATCGTCGTATGTCCTTATAGTTTATGTGATAGTGATAGACAATAGAATGCATTTAAATGAGATGAAGGAAAAATAGGTGTTGTTAAAACAACACTAGACCAAACAAGCTAAGGAACTTCATTTTTAATCACACATTAGTTTTTCTATCGCATTTTCTGTTTAATGTTTCTCAAATTCAGTACACTTGAAGTGAATGAAACTTTATCTTTGTCAATGTCCTTTTTAACTGTTTCTTCTTATGATGAAAAAAAAAACGTAATTTATTTCATTTATTCTACTCGTGCTAAAAGGATTGCCTTACAACACATTTTAACATTTTTTTAAAAGTGATCTCTTTTTAATGATAAGAGTCGCACTTCTATGCAATACAAATGGAATAAAATCTCAGAAAAAATTCACGGGAAATTCATTTTCCGTCACATTTATACACAATTCAACGAGTAAATTAAATTTAATTCAGCTCACATTTTTTTTGTTCGCCTTTTCTATTGTTGTAGTCATTTTAATGTGCGGTTTTTTATTGGATTGTGTAGGTCTTGATGTTATCTACAATTCAACATTTTTAAAAATACAATTACGTATCTGTTTGAGTATAATACTCTAGGCTTTTATACACTCATGTATGATAAGTGTTTGAAAAAAAATTGAATGAAAAATGTTAAATTAACGTTCCTCACTATAACATCCTTGTCACATCCATTATCACTTTAGACTTCAGTATGTTATCTTCATTCACTTTTGTTCAATTTTTTTCTCTTTTACAAAAAAAAAATGAATAGAAAACACGAAACCACACATTGAAAAGTTAATTTCCTGAAAATTTGTGAGTGTAATGGCAGGATTTTTTCTCTGTTGTAATAAATGAAAAAAAAATAAAATAAAATGAAATGAAATCAACAAAAGATACAAACGATGATTCAAATAAAAAAAAAAATCTTCATATCATTTATTACCATGATGATTTGAAATTCAACATAAACCCATTTATATGGATCACGTAGTGCTGTGAACTTTTATGATTTGCCCAGAAACCCTTTTACACTACAGTCCAGAATAAAAAAGAAAGAAAATTAAAACTATATTCATACATACAATAAAAACAAAACAGGAATAAACTCATTCATGTTATACAGAAAATATTATGTATGTGAATATGAAATTGAATGTGTAAGAATATATAATAATATAGTGTTCTTGATGTCGACCGCCACCCATATTTACATATTTATGATGTGTGAGAGACATCAACACAACATGTTGTTCAAGCATATCCATTGACATAAATATTTTGACAAGTGATATGATATGACAAAAAATCTCAGTTGTACATTTCCTTATTAATACATTATCACATCAACCGACTTCTGGTTACTCGACAAACATCCTGAGCTTATTTCTTGAAATCTAAAAAAAGTTCAGAATGGTTGAAAGTGATTCAATAAATTAGGAATTTTGTTTGTTCTTATCTGTGGTCGTAATTTTGTTTTATGGAATCTTCGATATAGCACACACATCTAACGTATTCTCTTACTCCTTCGTGAATTTCATTTGTTTTAAATTCTTTCGATTTTCCGGCAAAAACTTTCATGGTATTTATTGATGACTTTGTGTTCAAAGTGGCAAATAAATTCAATATCGTTTGAAAATTTGCCAAATTATTTTGAAAAGATAACACAATGTGAATTCTCATTGTAATCTTCATTTGTATTGACGTTTAGATTTAAAGCAAAAACTTGTTCAATTCAGTTTTAAATTTCATAATCTCTTAAATTGCACCATAGGATACCTCAATATCGTTTCATCTTTATTTTTTTCCTAATTTTTGTTCAGCTAATCTGTAATCTGATTAGATTTTTCCCAAATAAACACTTTTGATCATGGTACTAACATGGAATTTATAAAATTCTTTTCCAGATAAAAAATCAAAGAGGTGGATCAAATTGAGCGTGCATTAACTTAAATGTCAGCGTGGCACCCTTTTTTGAAGTTTTTTTATTTGTTTTTTGTCTTGTGCAGTGAAATCACAATTCACCTACTTAAATTTTCATTTTTTTTTTTAAATAATTTACCCTTCTGTTGAAATAATGGGCTTTGTTATGTTATGCGGTTGTTGAGAGAAAAATGTATCCGGGTTATCTGATTAAAAAAGTCATTTTTCTGATCTTTCTCTTGTTTCATGCGATTATATTTGTAATGATTTTTATTATTATTTTAAGACAAAAGTAACCATTAAACAATTTCTTGTACAATGGCATTTTTATTTATTAGGTGTGAGTTAGATAGACGAAATTGCGATCAGATAACACCATGATAGTAAAAAAGGGTTGTCTTGTGAAAATTCTTATAATTTTCAAGTCAAAATAAATGATTTTAAAAGAAAACTTAAAGAAAATCGATGAAATGTTCACATTTCAAAAGAACTAAAACAAATATTAGTTTTGAAATTTATTTCTCATTACTTTGACAGTAATAGCAAAGCTTATATTTTCTTTACAAATTATGTCACAACAACTTGAATTTTACATTTACTTAAATAAATGAGAGTGTGTGCAAACATCGTATACTTGAAATGATTGAAAATTTAAATGAAAATGTTTAATTTTCAACAAACATGTGGTATTTAACTTGTTTGTGTTGTGTACCTAAATATTTGATTACAATTAATTTTCTGAGGAGTCGTCATTCGATTTTATGTACCTTCTTGATATTTAAAGAGATGTGACTAATAAAAATTGTTAAATTTAACGAGGCAATGTCATAATAAAAATCTGTGACGCAAATATTTTAATTACGAAAATGTTACTTTTATTTTTTTTTTACCAAACCAATAGAGATAGATACTAATGATGATGATGATGATATTTTATATTTGTTAAAAAGGAAGCGAAATGGTATTTTATGAATCAAAAGTAAAATATCAAATATCCAGGATTCTCTGTTTGCATATTAAAAAATAAACTGTAAAAACTTTGATGGCACAATTTTAATGATTACGATGCGATAATTAAAATGTAAATAAGATTATAATGATGTCACCATGTGTACAATTACAAATAGAAATGGCATGTCTTTGATATTGGCTGTATTTGCCATTGATACACGTGTTTGTGTCTTTAACTGATATTTACAAACCCTTGTTTTAATTAAACGAATATTTTCAATTAATGAAAGTTACATTTAATGAAGGATATTTTGAATTTTAATGCAAATTTGACTTATTAAAACAGTAAAATAATATTTAAATAATGACAACGATAATGTAACACACACAATACGTACACTTAATTGAAACAGATTTTTGATCTTTTATTCTATTTGATGTTAATAATTCGATATCAATATTTTATGAAATCATTAGGACTAATGAATAAAATTCGTATTGATATCAAAATTCTGAGAATTCAATCATCATCTCTAAGAATTTGAAACTTTCTTTGTTATTATTTTTCAATTTAAAGCAAAATTGAGTGTACTCATAGTCATTATTTACAAATTTTTCTTTTTATATTAACAATAAAAATGCTAATTTTCAAAGTCATTGTATCTCAACTTTTGCTGATATTCCAGATTTAGCTTGAAAATAAATCATCATTATAAATTTACATATTAATTACCTGCCCTTTTGTCTACAATTTTCATTTAATAAAAATTGTGTCACATTTCTTATTTTTTTATAATTATTTTATAAAATATTCAAATCTCCTGCAGATTTCAATTTATAACGTAAACATTTCAAGTAAAGTGAAAGCAAAGTGAAAATATAAATAATTTTTCATAAATTACTG
Organism: Culicoides sonorensis; assembly: GCA_900002565.1. NCBI lineage: Eukaryota > Metazoa > Arthropoda > Insecta > Diptera > Ceratopogonidae > Culicoides > Culicoides sonorensis. Next base: position 961,923 of record LN483370.1, read on the forward strand.
TTTTTAATAGATAACATACTTTAAGAGTATTTATTATTTTTTAAAATGTATGATTACTTAGAAGGTCATATTCGCACTAAAAAAAATAATTATATGCTTAAGTGTGTTCTGAATATGATAAAAGTGAAACAAGATGAAATTTTAATTGAAGGACAAGAAAAATGATAAAACTCATATATTTTCATAATTCTATTACGTTATTGATTGTATGAAACCTTTCTTTCCTTCTTAAAACAATATCAATTATAAAGAAAATATGAGGAAAAATGAATTCTCAAAATAAGGGTATGATAATATGAAATGAAAAAAGTAAGAAAACCAGAATGTTCAAATTAAAATATTTTCATAAAATATTTAATTTATCTTCTTAAAATTTTATGTTTGTTTGTTATTTTTTCTTTTTGTTTTCTTTACCTTTTTATTTACTTAATTTATTGAGTTAGTCTCCACAAAAATTTTAATTTTTCTTATCTTTCTATGAAGAAAAAAAGTGTACTTTTAATGAACTACCAACTTAAGAATAGGGGAATAGTCACCAGAACATTCATAACTTAATTATGACTAAGTAAAAAAAAGAAACTTTATTATTATTTCTATTATTATTATTATTAAAACAATCCCTTTGCTAATTTTTTGCTCATTAAGAGGAATCATTTTGGTGTAATGAATTATGGAATGAGACAATATAATTATAATGAGTTGAATTTTTTTCTCTTGGTCACGTAGATTTTTATAAACTTAATTTTAATAATAAATATAAAACAAGATTTTAGCAAATAACTACAAATTTCTTCTCTTGACTGCATTTTAAGATCTCTTAACTCTCATTAATATTCAAAAGCGTGAGAAGTAGCGGTTAGTAAAATGTTGAAACAATATTTTTTTTATTGATATCAAGATCATGTTTACTTAGCTGCAGCAATGATTTTACCTAAAATGTAAAGACTCGAAAGTGTCATTATTTACTATGTATCATGAAAAGAAGTCTAGTTGAAAAGTTTCAAACGCGTGATGAATAAAAATTAAAATAACATGAATATTTTTCTTTGTTTTTTTTTTATTGTTTTAATTTTAATCGAACAAGGCGCCTTTAAATTTTACAAAACAGAATACAAACATTCATTAATTAGTGATTCAATGACTGCTAATTAGTGCATCGATGTACCCAGTTGTGTAATGTTAATTCGATATCAAAATAAAGTTTTGTTAAACTCGCTAAAGTAAAATGTTGCACGAAACTATAATTTTATTCAAGAATAGATTGTATTAGATCAAAAATAGTCTACTCCTTATTTTCTTTTGTGATTTTACAAATGACCATAAAGCTTACTAAAAAATCATAACACGTGCAATGGCTCTTCATTTTTTTTTTATTGTGAATTAAGTTGAAGCATAAAGTTGACTGCTGAACAAGTATTTTTTATGTTCTGTATATCTTTGCATATCAATTTTCTTGAATAAAAAATCAAATAAAAAGGATTACTAAAAGGACATTCTCTGAGTTTAAATATTTACATTTCCAGAAATAAAAAGGATTGAAAGGGATCAATTTAGTAAATATTAGAATAAAAAACCTAAAAACATTCTACTATCAAAATCTGTCAACTTTAAGCACATTTTATGTCGATTCCAAATAAATGAGTATTTTGGACACTCGTGTAGTTTATTTGAGTCAAAGTCTTCACAACGTGTCCTCTAACAACTTTTATGATATGCGCTCGTGTTTGTCAGTCGTAATCACGTTTTACATTTTTTTATCATAAAATACCCTCACCCATACAATCAATCAATCCTATTTTTCTTCTGTTCGAAGAAAATGTTACTACAAAACGAGTGATAGGGTTATAACATTCATTTTTATCGCCAGATTATGAGCAAATAAAATAAGAAATATTATCAGCCAACGTTCAAATAAAATGGTCACATGTAGAGAAATAAAACCATAACAAAAACTTCAATATGGTTACATTTATGTAATCACTTCGATTTAATCAGTGATGAAAAATAAAAAAAATCAACTTTTTTTCTCGAATTTGTTTGAAACACATTTTTTCCCAGGACTCATGCAAAATCATGTTATACAATTATGATCTTATTCAATTCAATAAGAAAACTAATCATGTATGCGTAATTTCTTGTTTTTAAAAACCTTTAATATTTATAATAATAATCAAAGAAACTAGTTTGTCCAGGAAAAGATTGCCCTATTTTGATACAAAAATTTAAGGGTGGGAATTTGAATTGAATATATTACATTAAAAAAGAATATGTTTTGCCAAATAATCTCTTAAATTTTTGTGCATGTCAATCGAATTAAATTTTAAATAAACATTATGAAAATGCAGAAATTTTAATAATCATTGTACTGATACTGAAAAAAAATCAGTTGATAAATTGTGGTGATTTTTTAATGATTTTTTAACTATCCATAGTTTTATGAACTTCCGATTTATATAAATCGAGACAAAACCTTGTAGGAAATCGTGAAACTAACAAGCAGAACAGCCAAAAAAAATAAATTATAAAACACCCTAAAATAGAAAAATAAACAAGTCCCTATGCATTTACATCAGTTAATAATTATTTCCAGTGTTTTTTTTATTCATGATTCACATAAAAAATTAAAAAAAAAATATTGAATATACTTTAACATTTTTGTTAATTTTTATGGATGGTTGGTCGCCCAAGAAGAAGAAGAAGAAATTGAATTTAAATTTTTTATATCTTTTTTATTTCACCATATTGTGTCAGGGTGAATTAAAAAATGCTATAATTTTGATGCTTTCTTTTATAATATTCAAGGAAAATCTTTAAATGGATCAAGAAACAAATGTGTGTACATTTGTCGCATAAATAATTTTCTTGACGATACTTATTTATGTTTTTTTATTCATAACTTTCAAGTGTTATGGGAAGATTTTTACTTAAAGGACAAAGGATTTACGTTTTTTTCTAATCTTAAAATTGAAGGGCGCAATAAATTTATGTAAAAAAGGTAAAAAAATGGAATAATTTTTTTAAAGAATTGTATTATAATTTGTGATAAATGTACTGAAAAATTACAAATTAATTTACATGAGATATTTCTTGGTTGTGAGGACAAGTAAAAAGGAAATACATGGCATGGCATCTCAAATAGTTGTTGTTGTTGTAAATTAATATGTAGATTAATTATACGAAAAATACTTTCATTTGTTGTGAACAAACATAGCAACAAAAGACTGCATAACATGCCAATGAATGAAGAAGATATTTGGAAGGTGAAAAACCTTTTAACCAGTTACCAGGATTGCATTGTTAACATCTTTGTAGCATGAATTTTCATTATAAAGGATCTTATTTTTTTAAAAGTAAAACAATAAAAATGCAGAATAACAGAAAATTCATGTATATATCTGAAGTTTTATTCTATGAATTCTACGTTAAATTACATGTTGCAAATAGACTGTAATTTATAGTACAATGACTGTATTATGACTCCAACATGAGAAGCAAATTAAGATGTGAATCCAGACACCTTTTTTGTCTCTTGTCACAACAGTAATAATAATAGTTGTATTGTTTTAAACATTTTAATTTTTAATAATATAAATACATATGAAAACAGCAGAAAAAAGTGCATTGTGCTAATTATTTAACTTCATCACTCTACATGCGATGATACAAGTACAAGTTCATGAGCATGATGACAATAATGATGATGCTGATTTGAAGACAATGCAAAAATAACAAAAAAAAAACAGATAATCAAGAAGAAAAATAACAAAAATTATAGAGTGTTGACACAAAATTACCGTAATTGTGCATTAATTTGAACATAATTGTGCTCAAATTATGATTTAATTAAGTTATCTTTTGGTACTGTTTCTCAAAATTAGTTCTTATACCATGCCATCATAGACATAAAACATTTTCACATTAACATGTATTGTTTTTTGAGCATAATGTTTATCATGTATGAATCATCATGAATTTACTGAACATAACACTATAACAGTTAAGAGAATATGAATTGAAATGCCTAAGATAATGTTAACAAGATAACAAAACAATAATAAATATAAAATTTACATGTATATAAAGGTTATTGTAATAATATGTAACAATAGTGTGTTATTTGCTTAGTTTTGAATGACATCAATAATCATAATAATAATAATATAGATATTATTAATGATAATATAAAAGATATTTTGATAAATTGCTAATGATATCGTTACATTTATTTCTAATTGATTGGTGTTAACCTGTTAAGCAAGAAAAGAAGGAAAATTTAAGAGCGTAGAGTTTGAGCTCTGTCGAATTTAGCGCAAATTATGAAAGAAAATATCCGTTGAGAATCCAAAAAGACACACGTACTTTTGCCAAGTGGGAAAACATTCGCAATTTTAAATTATCTTACTCTATAATCAGAGGTTAATTTGAATTTAAATTTCAAAAATCCTCTTAACCTTGTTAAAAAAATATTTTGTAAGCAGTTATTCATCATCATGTAAATATCAATTAATCAAAATTTCAATATCAATTGACATCATGACAAATTTCACCACATCCAAGAAATAATGTTAAAAAAAATCTTCTTGCAAATTTATTTTTTAATCAAATTATCTATGATAATTATCTTACGTACATAAATGTCATCAATGGTATACTTCCACTTACACAAGTTACAAGTTATCGTGTTTGATTGCCTCAGCAGGAGTTTTTCGTTACAAAGTATCATTAATTTTATTACACTTTACTAGCATCATTATTATTCTCTTCCCTGACTTATTGATGTATTATATTTGTTCGGAAAAAGATTGTATATTGGAAAATGATTAATTATTTTATTTAAACATGTTGGATTTTATGGTATCATTAAAATAATCTTTTGTGGTTTATTAATGCAAATTTTTCATGAAAATATACAAAGTAAAGACAATTATCAAGATAAAAAGTATTTGTAATGAAAGTTTCATGTCAGATATTTTCCCGCGTAAACAAAATAAACGTTACAGTTTTTTGATTTTTAATAAATAAATTATTTACGCCGAATAAATTTTACATCCCTTAACATCAAAAAATTTCTGAGACAGATTTATAAAAAAATAAGTTTTTACAACAATAATATTCAGACAATGAAATTCAATTATTTTTCTCATAAATAATAAAAGGAGATTTCTGATTTAAAATTAAAATAAAAAAAAATATAACAAAATTCATATTCATGCAAAATTTGTCATAAAACATAAATTTATATAAAAAACTACAGACAAGCAATAAATATTAGCATGAAGTTTTTTTATGAAAAAATATCAAAATAATAATAAAAAAACTGTATCAAAATTTGTAAAAAATTTGTATTATCTAAAATCATATGACATTCAAATAATAATCTGCTTTAACTGTTAATATACAAGTAAGGAAAACATTGTTTGCCAATTACTTCACTTTTGTTGTATTATAAAAAAGTGGTTCAATTCTTATGAACTTTCTTAAATAAAAGGTACAACACATATTGATCTGATCTCTCATAAACAATATTTATTATTATTATGAAAATTGATTTAGGAATGAATATACAAAAATTAACAAGGTTGGCAAATCAAGGGGATGTTTCAGTTGAGAAGGGTGCTTGGGACATCTTACTACTTAATCGAATTTCTATTATTCAATTTTTTTATGTATAATAAATAAAAAATTGCAGCAAAAAAGATTGTTTGCAATTTCACGCCTTAAGTAGATTTATAGGATTTTACCTTTATTTTTATGCTTTATTTTACAATAAAAATCAAGATTTTTTACAATCATAACCTTTGACATTCACGCTCCACTTGATTGCTTTTATTCATAAAAATCACAATAAAAAATTGAAACAAGATTTGTCTTGTCCCTTAAAAAAATAAATAGATTTGTCTTTCAAAATATTTCTTTTGGCCTTGTAACACAATTATGGTTCTTATGAATTTTCAGTTAAAGGAGAACAAAAACATTGTAACATAACGAACTATTTATGAATTTAAATGCATCTGCAGAATTTTTTACTTAGTAAAATTAAAGCATATTCTAGAAAAGTTTTCGGCTAATTTGAGCTACAACATAAGAAAAGAGTATTAATGTCAATTTTTTTCAAGTCTAAAATTATGTTTCTAGAATTGAAGGGTGATCTATAAAATGAGTAAAAGACGTTTAAAACCTTTGACATTAAGGAATAAAATGTAGTTTAACTGGTTTTAACTGTCCTGTAACGGAATTTCACATTTTTTAAGCACTCCGATAATTTCGTTAAAAATCAAATTGTGAAATGTTAAGCTTCAAGGAATATTTTCGATTTTTCTTATGATTTTCATTTTAAAATGTTCTACAGTCATATTTTATTTTATGTAAGTATTTCCTCATACAATCTACATTAAATTTTCGAAATACTATATTAAAGGTCACATCGTATTATAGAAACATCAAATTTCCACTAAGTTTATGAACCGTGTAGTTTATGCTCATAATACATAAAAAACATAAAAAGTGTATATTTCTTGTGGGTGGGAGAATATGTGACAGAAAAATAATATTATAAAATGCTTAAGGAAGGAAACTCAATCAAATCATACTGTTGTAGATTGTTATTACTTCTATAAAAATACTTTATTTTTCCTTAAATTCACGTTTCATATCATAGAATGATATTTTTTGTTGTTCCCAAAGGGAACAAAAGTCAATATTCCATAACTGACTCATTAACCGGAAACATTTTCCTAATATAAAATTTCAAAATATGGTTAGTATGATAAAGACATTAAGTGAAAAGGCCACGATAAGTTCAAGAATGTCAATGCATCATCTAACAGCATCTCTCACCCTTTTATTAAACGAGAATGCATTAAAGCCCTTCTTTAAGAAAATCTGTTAACCTAAATTTGAAAGATTATTCGAAGAAACTTAAAATGCACCCCTTTTTAATCATAACATATTTAAACTTTAGCATTATTTGATCTTTGTAATGATCAAAAGCTTTACTCACCTATTAAAGATGCTGGATCATGTGTTTATATTTTGGCATACTCAAACTTAATATGAAAATATCTAGAATAAAAAAATATGAAAAGAAAAAGGGTTGTGTGATCATTTAAAACCCTTCTTTAAAAAAAAACACAGAATTCAAGAAATTTAATAATATCGGGATTTTTTGTGTCAAATTTTTGTTAAATTGAGTTCGTGCCAATATACTAAGCGCGTGTTATTTCTCTAAAGAGGTTAGTCACTTAATTTATTGATTATCGAATCAATTTAGAGACATTTCAATTCATTTTATAATGAAGACACGTTCCACTATCGCTTGAAATTTGAGGAAACTTGCATAAGAGGATGTAATAATTTTAAATTTTTTATGCATTTACTTCCTACCACTAGTTTTTTTGCATCATATTGGTATAAATCTAAACCAAATTTTAATACATGTAACGAATCAGTAATGAATTAAAACAATATTTATAGTATTTTCATTTGACAATACTTATCTTTAAAGCAATTATGCAAATTAGAAAATGATAAAGAAAATTAAATTGCCTTTACATGTAAAAAATAATGGAAAAATTTATATTTAGCAGTCATAGCAGTAGTTTGAGCTAGTCAAGTTCTTTGCCAGGTTCTATTGAAATAATTTTATATGTTATACAAACAATAGATTTGTTAAGGTCAGATATCGGTGCACCCGCAGCGTATGCACGCAGGTAATGCATCTTTTTTCCATGTAAATTTTGTAACTTTATTTGAAAATAATTTAATATGTAATTGGATGTGATTATAATTTAATATAAAAACGCGAGTGAATTTGATTGGATTAATTAGTTCAGTTCTTGCACTTGTTTCATTAACTAGTTTTTTTTAATTAATTAATCTTATCTTAATAACAAATAAAATGAATAGATTTACATTGATATTTGCTCTATTTGTATTCGGAGTCGTAGCTGACGATTCAGAATCACAAACGAAAATTGTTGGAGGGTCTAACTCACCACCAACTCCGTATCAAATATCATTACAAGTCAAAGTTCGTCGTCAAGCCGGATTTTTCAACAACATTTTTAGTAATAACGATGAAGGTGAAGAAACTTGGGCTCACAATTGTGGTGGATCAATTATAACCAAAAAACATGTTCTTACTGCTGCTCACTGTCTAGATGGAGCTAAAACAAGTCGATTATCAGTTGTATCAGGATCAACAAATAACAAAAAAGGTGGAAAAAGACATTTGATTAAGAGATTTACAATCCACGAGGAATATATTGAATTGAAACAACACGATATTGCAATAATGGAAATTGAAGATGAATTTCAACTTGATGAAACCACCCAACCAATTGAGTATGACACTGAAGTGATTGAAGCTGGTGAGCGCTGTATCCTAACTGGATGGGGATACACATATCCCATTCGAGTAGGAAGCACTCCAGATAATTTGCAGAGAATTGAATTGCCTGTTATCTCTAATGAGGAGTGTAAACAATCGATGTCTGATGTAAGCGAACGTGAAATTTGTACTTTTAGAGGTGCATTAGCTGGGGCATGTGGTGGTGATTCTGGTGGTCCATTAGGTAAATTTAATGTTTTAAAGTATTTTCACACAAAAAAATAAATTTTATTTCCAGTTTGCAAAAACAAGGTGCATGGAGTAGTTTCTTATGGTTTCAGATTTTGTGGAGCTGGATTACCAGACGTTTATACGCGTGTTGCTAAATATAATGATTGGATCAAAAAACAAACTCAATAATTACAGTTTTTTTTCTTGTTTTATGTGAATCATTATAATTTTTAATAAATGTTACAATAATTTAATATTCTTCTTCATTGTCATCTCTTCCTCCAGACTTCATGTTTGAATAAATCCAGTCAATGTGAGCCGAAACTCTTGTGAAAACATCAGGAGCACCTGTAACACATCACATTAAATTATGAAAATAGTTTAAAATAATCATTTTTACCTGAACCACATATTCGTGTTCCATATGAAACTACTCCCGTTAATTTTCCGTTGCAAGCTAACGGTCCACCACTGTCGCCCTGTAAAAAGCAATTAATTTTCAATTAATTTTTACTTTCAAATGAAATCGTTTATTTCTTACACCACAAGCAGATTCTAAATGTCCTTTCCTTGTACAAATTTCTCCTCTCGTAACGCCTCTCATGACTCGTTTACACTGACGATTAGTAATTGTTGGAACATTTATGACCTGTAAGTGCTCTGGCAATGAACCTCCTCTGACTGGAAACGTGTAGCCCCAACCAGTTAGGATACATTCAACATTTCCACCTACATGACCAGTATCCAATGGAATTGGTTTAACATGAGGTCCAAATTTAATTTTCTTCTCTGTTTCTAGTAAGGCAATATCGTGTTGTTTTAGTTCTATGTAATCTTCATGAACTATAACATTCTTAACCAAATATCGCGTTCCACCTCGAGCGCGATTAATTGTTCCAACTACAACTGATAACCGTTCAGGATAAAAGCTAGTCAGGAAATAGTGATATGAAATTGAGGGTTCTTAAAAGTTAATTTTTATACATACTGAACAACACAATGAGCAGCTGTCAGGACCCATTTATTTGTTATGATGCTTCCACCACAATTATGCTGATATTGTGGTCGATCATCATCATCATCAAAATAACTAGATTTCTTTTTAGTTTTTCTCTTGACTTGTAGTGAAATTTGATATGGAACAATGTGACTACTATCCTCACCCCCTACAATTCTCGTTGTCCATTCATGTTGAGCCATTAATTTCCCAAGAGCAGGTACTTGCTGATAAGGAATTAAACGTTGTATTGGAATATTATAAATTGTTAATGTTAAAATTGGTACAGTCATTAAAAATAAAGTAAGATATGACAAATTCATTGTGCACTACTTTTACACGTCAAAAAGAATAATTTAATTCATTTTTTTAATATTTAAGTTAGGATCAAGTCTTATTCGAATGAGATTCAAAAAAATACTGATTTGCATTATGATTTTTAATGTAAAATTTAAGAAAAGGTATTTGGTAATTCTTATTGATCACTATTAGAAATGCATTGGTGTCGATATATTTGATCTGAACGTAAATTAGATAAATTTTACGCTACTGTGCAATCAATATTATTGTCCATTATGTGACAAATTTACACCATAAACAATTTTTCGCATTAAATGAATAAACATTTAATTGAATATTAGAGAAATGATTAAATGACAATACATTAACTGTCGTACAGTGTTGACAAATATTATGTGATACCAGAAGTTGCACGATTTATAGTGCGTTTAATGGTTTCATGCGATATGGTCTAATGCCTTTGTCTGTACAGACAGTCACTTGTTCATTCGTTAATGTTTATGGTCTATTATAAATTTCACGAGACAAGACACGATATTTGGGTTAAAAGAAAATAATGTTGTTTTTAATTAGACATCATTTGAAACAATATTTTTTTGAGAAATAAAGTCAAGGTTAAAATATTGTGAAAATTAAATTGGATTCATCTATTTCGTTTTTTTTTTTTTTAATTTGGAGGAGTTCCTCATTCACTTATCATATCCACATGTTCATAATTTTTATTTTAAATTGTAGTGCTTGAATAAATACTTATTATTCCTCTTATTTTTGCATAATTTAAAGATCATTTTGTCTCGATTTTTAAAAATATGAGTTTCACAAATCTCTTGCTGTCAGTCCGTCTATGTGTACTTAAATGAAACACTTTTACAACACAACGTCAGGTATCAAAATGTGCTTGTGTGTATCGTTCATGATTACATTCATTAATATTTTTTCATTTTTGCATGCTCTATTATGATGTTTCATCAGTAATCAATACAATGAATGGAATGTCATATGATTGAAAAGAATAATTTGAAAATTTTAACCGCAGGCTAATTAAAAAAATCAACTTATGTACCCTTTTACTTATATGATCGTATAGTTTAATAATAATAAAAAAGTATGTTACTCCCAGTAATTCTTTAAAGAGTCATATATTTACATCTGTTAAATGTATTTTTTCTGGTATAATAATCTAAATGCCCGGCGGGTTAAAATCTGAGTTTGTAGTGTAAAAACTCATTGTAATAACTAGAAAATTGTTGAATGAAGTTTTTTTTGATTCCTTTATTTCAATTTCACCTTATATTAAAAGTAAATAGAATAATTATCGATATTTATATCATTAACAAAATTTGTCACAGCGAGGGAGAAAATGTTATTCACCAATAAATTGTTCCCTTCCTTTTATTGTCGAACTGTAATGTGTAGTACAATAAATAGACTCTTATAATGGTCATCATCACTATTCATTGCATTTTATTGTTCTTTTCTAAGCACATGTTAGAATGAAGCATACAGTATTAGAGTCAATCAACCAAAGTTAGATCTAATTTTGATAATAAAATATATTGATAGGTGGACTGGAGTATTATTAGTAATTTGTCAATTTAGTGGTCATTTATACGACATAATTGTTTCAAAGTAAATATATGAATAAATGCAACAAGCGAATATCAGGCAGTTATCTTATAAATTATCAATTACCAGCAAGTATATAATTGGAATGTAGCATTATCAATGGGTACCTGCAAAAGTTGCAATGAATAATTTATTTAAATAACGTTGCAATTGGACGTAAATTTGAAAAGACCTTTAGAAATCATCATTCGATAAAATAATTGGGTTTGAATGATTGTTTTTTATTAATTTTTAATTATTGATCATTCGATGGACAAATTTTATCTTTTTCATATTGAATCAAGGATTCAAAATCAAAATGCAATATTAGAAAGTATTATTTGAAGTTAAAAGGAAATTAAAAAACATACAGATAACATATCCAATTTATGATTGACACATTTTTTATTTAAATCTTATTCAATAGTAACAATCTTTTATAATTTTTCATGCATCACCAATTCGTACATACAATTCGTAAAAATATGTCGTTTTGATAAAAGTTTTTTTTTACTATTAAACCCCATGTGAATGTCAAAATATCTGATATTGATTTTTTTTTCTTAAATTCAATACAAAAAATTCTATGTTGAAAGCATGTTAAAAACTTATTCATAAATGACATTATAGGACTGAAAAAACATTTTTATTCAATCAAATTTGTTCATTCAAATACTTTATCAAGTTTGGCGCCTTTATCATATTCATGGAACTACACGAAAAATAATTATCCTTTCTGATCACGTGCAAAACATTTTTTACCATTTTATGTTATAACTCATATATGAAATAGTGTAAAATATTAAAATTCCAATGAAGCGCTTTCATATTTTCTCTTTTAATATTCAAAAATTTTCCCATTCAATTTGGAACTAAAACTTAAAAACTTTACTGCAAAATAGGTGACTAAACAAATATTTTTGTAAAAAAACAAACAATGGTCCACTTTCTCATACTATAACATTTAATTTTGAATGGACAGACCTCCTACAGAGTAAAATTTCAAGTTTTATTAAAAAAAGGGACTCAAAATATTTACATTGATGAAAACTATCATATGATAATAATGATAGGCTTAAAATCACTATAATTGTTTAATAATACAAAGTTTTTGTCTAACATTTACTTTTCCGAGACAATACCAACATTTTAAACGAAAAGACAATTACCCACACTTATTTTCCCAAGGTATAGCAACAGCAAATTTATAGTTTATAATTTATATTTTTTATATTATAATTGTTTGAAAAAAAAAGTAAAAAATAAAAGGATTAGAGGTCAAGCTCAGGTCAGTACTGGTCATTTTTGTCCAGTTTTACTATCATATGAATGTCCTATATACAGATAGGAAAAATTATTATAATATTTGTATTCAATTCACTTCAAAAAAAAAAAAAAAGGTAAGGTCCTTTAAAATGAATTTGAATAGAGAAAGGGTTGTAATTAATAAATTTGATTTATGTTGTGTATTTTTTTGATATTGTTTGAAAGCCACTTTTTATCACATAGTTTCATTTCTGAATAGAATTGAATTTCAAAATATTTGTCAAGTGCAGTAGCAAGTTTTAATGTTGAAATTTAGTTTTCACATAAGCTTGAAAAATCCTGGAATGAAATTTAATAGAAATTTTTATAATGTATAACCTTAACTCATTTTTTTCGTACTGAAATTTTTTGACAGCAATATCCTTTTGAAAATCATAGATAATTGATTATATTCATGAATAGGAAAGTATCATCATTTATTAGATTAACGTTTTTTCGCACATAAAATTGTCTTAGTAACAAAAGAACCGTAAATTCAACTTCAAATAGGGGGAAAATTGTCCGTTGATAATGATAAAATTAAATGACCTTCGTCCAAATATTCATAAAAGTATTATACAAGAACCAGTTGAGGAATGTAGTTTCATTGTTTTAATTGTGAGAGTATATCCATGAAAATTGAATAGCTTGAAAGGAATTTATTAGTTATTCATAGCATTTGTGTAAAATAATCTTTTGTTAATGTCTTTAAAGTTTTATGATTAACGATCAGTTCCAAACAAAAATATTTCCTTTTCAATTTCACTTTTCATAATAGAATTAGATGAGGACCATCTGTAGTTTAAGCCCATAAATTCTTATCTTTATTTCAGTTTAAAACTATAAAGACAAAAATTTAACCATAATCAATAACGACAAAAATAGAGCAATATTCAAAAAAAAGTTTTAGAGACATGGCACCTGCTATGATAATTTTGCACTTTTAAAACATTTAAAACATATATGAAAAAAAAATTAAAGTTTTTGTTGCAGCTTGTTATAGTTTTCAAACAAATTATAATTCATATAACACAAAAAAAAAAAAAAAATAATAAAGACTGACATTATCTTAATTATTATTGCAAGCCACGTGCTGTTTTTTGTTGCTCTATAATTTGAATGGTTCTCAAAATATTCCAATTAATATCTGGTTTAGCGTTTTAAAAATTCATAGTAATAAAAATGATAATTTTGTCATAAAATAAGTCACATCTTCAAAAAAGACCGAATGTGAACATAAAATCACTTTTACATTTACCTTAAACTTTTTTTTTATCGTAATGTCACCCGTATTTTATCTCATTCGATAATAACAATAATTATAATTTATATACTAAAAAAACTGAACAATCTCGACTATGAATAATAATTATTCATCATTGATTTACATTTTTATAAGTAGAAATACCGTTTTTGCTATATTTTAATTATTTTTACGGTAATGTCTTAATATTTTTAATGTCTTTACTAGTACAGAATGCGTTCAAGGTTTAATCTTAATGTAAAAAAGTAATTAAAAGCTATCAATTATTGTATCCCTAACATAAAATATGACGCCATACAAGAGATTTCGTTATCGGTAAAAAACAGACCACTGATTGATTTTTAAGCATTGAAGTTTTCTTTTGATATTGGAACGTTTTTGATGATTTTTGTGATAATTTATTACGAAGAGATTTATGGAAACGGAAAATTATTAAAATTTTAATGGTAATCATGATGATTATTTTTCAATTTCATGCAAATAACGTTGAGAATTTCATGAAAACGTGCAAATAGGTGACTTTTGATGATTTTGATCAAAATTTAAATACACACTCCGTTAAAAATATTCTGAGTTCTTACACGAACACATTAACACTTTTTAGCATTTTCATCATACAATGTAATTTTTTACTCAACCCGTATCTGACTTGAATTTTCTCACTGATTATTAAGTGTTGATTGTAAGTTAAAACAGCAGTAGCTTCATTGACAACAGGGTTTATTATTTTATTTTCAAAAGAAAAATAAACATGCATTTAGACCTCGCTCAGGTCATGAGAAATTAAAAACGATGTATCACCTCATTGTTGTAGAATTTTACAAGTTTTTAGGTGTAAATAAGTAACATAAACATTTTATTGCATTGATACTTACAAGAAATAATTTTTTAACCTTAGCAAGCGATTTTTTTTAATTTTATACAAACTTGTGACTTTTTGTCATCATATCATGAGTGTGCTTATAATTTTTTCTATACTTTATCAGTTCATCAAAATCAAAGTAATTAGCCTTCATGATATTGATTTCATTTTTTAATAAAAGACATTTACATGAAATAAAACATCAGTTCTATAAACGAAATCTCTTAATATGAAATCAAAAGCTAAACATGAATGTTAAAATCAAAATAGGGGTGAATAAGAGAATAATCATATCAAAGTTATCTTTGAATAAATAAAATATAATGAAATTGTGTAATAGTAAAAATTCATTCAACTTTGCTTCCCAAAAGTAATTTGATATTTATTCATCATCATCTATAAAGTCCTTAATTTTGTATCCACTTCACAACTGATTTACTTGATACAACGCACAAGTTGAGTAAAAAAAATATTTTGTGAATAGAATTATTGATATTATCAATGATGATTATTTTTGGCTGATGTTTGTTCGTATTTTAATCAAAAATTGAAGTTTTTTTTCCTGAAAAATCAGTACATAAATCATCCATTCATTAAAAGAATTGTCCACTTTTAAATTGATTTAAAATTATGTTACAAACATTTAAACATCTTGTGGTCTAGCAAAATCTTTTGTTTGCATCCTATTGTTCATTAAGGGGATGTTTTCATTCTTTACGTGTTACAACTAACATAATCAAGGTAAAATGTATTGAATTTCGATGTTTTAACAAAAGAAAAATAAATTAAATAAGGAATCGTCTTTAACGACGACTTTAAAGAAGCAGAAAGAGTACATCGATCATTTTTAAGAACACAAAAATATCCTTTTCAAAACCAAAATGAAAGATACTGGTATCTTATTCTTGGCTAGTTTGAATGTAAATTAAAGTTTTTGAAAGACAAGACTAACAGTAATTTAATGTAAAAATGTCTTGTCATATCTTTATGCTTATTATTATTATTATAATCATTTGTTATATTTGTTATCATTACTGTTTACTGTTAGAAAAAAAAGAAAAATGTCCATTTCATTTAAGAAAAAGTTTCTCATTTAAGAAATTAAAATAATAATAATAATAAAAAAGTAAAAACAAACAAACTTTTGTTTTGTCAAATGAAAATAACAGCTAGAGCTAAAAGAACAATATTTGTATAAAAAGATAAATTAAAAAAAAAATTTGATGATGATAATAATAAAATATGGTGAAGAAGGCAGAGTTTCATGCTAGAAAGTTTTCTTTCATAGAGAAAAGCATTAAAAAAATGGAAAGAAAAATATTGTTCCCATAAGATATTTATCGAGCAATACAAGCACATAAAATAAGGCATTTTACAAATAAAATATACATATTTTTTAAAGAGATAGTCATGATTTGATATTGCACAAATCGGATTAAAATCACACAAGTTGATTTCTTTTTGCACATAATACGCGTTATTGTTGTTGTCTTATACTTTTATATATAAGAGAAGAAAAGAAACCAAACAATTGTCTGGAAGTTATCTTCGAATATTCTTTGCAAAAAATATTAAAGAAGAGACATGGAGCTTATATTGTTATATATTGGATTTATTTCTATACTTCTTAACTCAGAGAACGACATTATTTTCATCATCATCATCGAATTCACATTATTGTGTTTTCTTAACAATACTCAAAAAAATATCTAGTAGTTTTAAAAATATATTTAAAGTAGACGACAAGTAAGGTAGTCGTGTGTACATAATCTGTAAATGTATTTATTTTTTTTTATTCTAAAGTACACCTTTAGTGAAAACTCATAAAATTTGCTTTTTTAGCTCTCAAAAATTTTCATAAATTGAATCATGATTATGCAAACGAAAAAATACCTCTTTGAGTACTAGTAATCTCACGTTTCTATAAAATAATAATATAATACTAGAAAACAAATTTCCATAATATATCATCAATGATGCCGTTGGCATACACAATTTATATATTCATGCATAGGCAAAGGCATATATCACTTTAAGGTACTGCATGTAACAAAACATTAATTCCATAATTGTTTCATAACTGATTTCATTGAGAATATCCCAAGGGATTAACGTTGGCATTTCAATAAATTATTACTTTGCCTCCTCTGTTAAACTCAACATAAGTAAATCAGTTCTCAAAAATGTTAAGCAAATAATTTATAGAACGTGTTACTCTAAAAATCAAAAGAATCTTTTACAAAACAAATATAAGGATATCAAGAGTGATTAAGAACCATTTAAGAATCTGGTAGGATCTGAAAATAAAACACCGTTAGAAGTTTTATGTTCCAAATATGAGTCTCCTTACTTTCAATCGCTTGAAAAATTAATTATAAAATTTTATTCGATTTATTACTGAATCCTTTGTGCTGAAAATAAAGCCAGATCACATTTATTAAAAATGATCCCATATTTCATTGATTTTAAGTAAAATTACTTTTTTCCTTGTATTTTTATTTCTTTCGTGACCACACAACCGTTTCGCTTCATTAAAATTAGATTTTCTATAAAAATTTTTAATATTTATTATTGTCCTTTTACGGAATAAAATTTGCAAAATATTGTATCTTATAATTTTTATGATTACTGCATTATCTTAAAAACCATATAACAGCAAATGTTTTAATGGGTAACAAAAAAAATTCTCACGCAACTAAAAATCAAGGAAAGGCATTAATATAGATTGGACAGGACATGAATATGTGCATATTCTGTTCAACAAAAGGAATTTTCGATTGAACGCATATTATGTGCAATATAATGTTGTTCAAAACATTGAGTAATATTCGGTATACTCAAGGTAAATTTCTTTTGTCTGTTACTTTAAATATATCAAGAAAACAGGAGGGTGATTTTTAATATTAAAAATTTTTAATTTCAAGCAAGTTTACATTTTTTTTTTTTTTGAATAATCACGAAACAAGTATTAGGGGTCAGTTCTTGGACATTATTTTGACCGTTAGAAAAATAAAAATACGAATAACATAATTTATGTAAATGTATGAATTGAATATGATGCTGGATGCAAAATTGTTAATATTCAAATGTATTACTAAGAAAAGGTCATGCGTGATGATTTATGGTATTTAATTATTATGTGACCTCTCTCTTTTCAGAAACTGTCGTTTCAGGTATAAACTTAAAGATTAAGGATACAGAAAATGTAAATAAATTGATATGTAACAATACGTGATTAAACAGAATAAAGACTAATGATTGTGACCTTTAAGTGAAATTAAGAGATGAAACTGTGGGTCATGTAAATTTACAGTAAAAGTGAAATAAAAATGAGTAAATAAAATCACCTTTGACAGTTTTGATGTTTGACTTTTTTCATGATAAAATTAAAATTAAATCACCATTCTGTTAGAATCGAAAGTTAAAAGACAGACAACATTCGGCCTATAAAGTAAGCATGATAAGAATTCGGTTGAAACACATAGTTTGATATCAATGAACGATCAATTGAATGTAACTAATAAAAGATCAAAAGAGAAATTTTTGTAAAATACTATTGAGAAAAGTTTTTGCAACAAATTTTCTTCTATTAATCGAATCAAAATTTAATCAAAATATCTTGTCACTGTGATTGTTGCATTTAAATACACACTGTTTTTTATGTTTTGATAATTACATTGATTGACATAATGGTTCAATTGCTAAGTGCTAAGTTTAGAATTTGAAGAGTGATAATGTCAGTCGAGCAGTCACATTTTTCTACCGATAAATAGTTCAACAACAAGATGAATTCCAATCTATTTTATTTTTATTTACTTTGAATAAAAATTAAAAATTCAACAACGAATAAAATAAATTGTCAAAGCAGCAGTATAGAGCTATAAATAAAATATAAATCGCGAACTAATAATAGAATGTTTTTGCAATGAATCAACATGTGACGATCAATGAGACGCAAAAATTTATTTTTTACTCATCAAATTCCTTAAAAGTTTAATGTGGATATAAAAAAATAAAAAAAAAATCGGTTGATTTCATTTAAATCACATTTCAAAAATTTTACTGTACTTCCTTCATTTGATTTATGAGAAGATAATTGACTTTTTGACATACAACTTGACGATCAACTCGCTGTCAGAAGGGCATTTTTAATAGAAATTAACAATAAAATCTGAATCTGATAAGGTTAAAGTTCAATTTTATAGACAAAAATGTGTTCAAATGTGTATCGATTTGCACATTTTTTTTAGTTTTCCTATTCATTTTCACCCGCAGATTTTTTTCATGAATTTATCAACAAACATGCTACTGTATGATTTTTGTATAAAAAACTAAATGCAAATAAAATAAATCAGAATACAAAAAAAAAATGCTGGTAAATATAAAACGCATTAAAATATGTTCAATTTTGAAAAATAAAAAAAAGTATCAAAATTTAAATAATTCGGGCGAACGGAAGTTCATTAACCGAATAATAACGATACAGTTGAAGTTGAATATGGAAAGAAGATCTAAACAAATTAATACATTTTCGAACTGCAAACTATGACGATAATGAATCTCTTAATTGTCATAACAAGAAATCGAGGTAAAAATGTATATTAAACTTTATTTATATTCCTGCTTTCAACGATAAATCAAATTAAAAAAGTTTTCGACACGAGTACATAAATTTCTCTGAATATTTTGAATCAACATTCAAATTTTTACTTTTATCTTTAAAATATATTTCTGACACTTTTAGCAAACATTTAGTATAATAGAGAGTCAATAATGAATTTTATTTTGTAAACTTTTAAAATTAATTTTCAGAAATTTATTATTTATGTTTTTAAATAAAACGAAAAAGAAGACACGTGATACAAAATGTAACAATTAATAAAATATCATCGTCACATCGTTTAGCAGATAATTTTAATATGTTTCAATTTTTTCCAAAACAACGCTTTTCAATTCAGTATTTTAACAGTTTGTCACCAACAATTTAATACAAAATGCACAATAGCAAAGTTAAAACTTTGAATTGCGGTGGTGAACGATTTACAAAAGCGCGTTTTTAATTGAATTTAAAACTTGGCTCAAACAGATAGGCGAACAGTGGTCACAATCATCATTTTTTCAAGTAAAAAGGGTAATAATACTTTTAATAAATATTAAATTCAATTTGACGAGAACAAAAGGTAGTGGTTGCATAGTGCAAGTTAAAATTTTAAACCATATTTTCATTTAATTCAAGGTATGATGAAAAAATTACAGGGATTTCTATTTTTACACCATAAATTTTAAAAATCCTTCTGAGCAATTGAAAACAATTTTATTATTATTATTATTTTTCACCTCAAACTACACACTTGTTTAAAAAATATTTATGATTGATCATTCCACATGCTAATCATTAATTAGCTTAAAACCCGACCCTTGAATCCCATAAGTATTATTCTCACTCATTGATAAACGTGTTATACATAAATATATTTTAAATCTATTTTGTTGAAAAATACGCACCTTTGGTACAAGAGACCGAGCATATCAATTTATTAAATTAAAACAAGACTAGTGGTACTACTCCATTTTTCCATTGTATTCAAGTACATGAAAACTCTCAACAAAACCCACATTCATATACGCCTCATCCATTAATTTAACGACTTGTATAAAAGCTTCAACAACTGAGACCTTTTTATGCTCATTTATTACAATGTATAGCATACAGTTAAGTAGAATATTTTATAAAAGAATGATATGAGATATAAATGACGACAATGCGAATGATAGTGTATGACCACTTCTATATCATCACTTTTATATTGCATTCGATGTATGTCCTTTTTACTAGCAACATTGAGACCGACTCCTAATAACAAGGATATTTTCATATCTTTTCTATATTTTTTTTTAATGGATGACTTTTATGCTTGTATAAAAATATTTCATGGTGTTTTTTAGTTGTTGGAAAAATACACTAGAATGAAATAGTAAATAATGATTAGATTGGGATTTCACCATAATACAATAAGTTTCTATATAGGATAATATCACACTAAGCGCATAGTGATATAGGAGGTATATGAAAAGTCATAAGATTTACCATTAAAATATCGCCTTATTGCCTTAACCGTTATTGGTTGATTGGTTGGGGTGGTTAAATGGGATGACCTTTTGACATGCGCAAGTCAGCGTCCTAGTTCATTCCATATACACGATAAAATCGTAGAAGCACACATACATTATCCTTCGATTTCTTGCATGGCTTTAATATGTTCTTAGTTAAAATAATTTTTTTAAAAATATATAAATCAATAAGGTTTTTCAAGCCAACACTGATTTCATTAAATCTGACACGTTTCTTAAACACATAAACTATGTGAGAAATATAAAGTTGATAAAATGCGTAAAAAAATAACCACACACAGAACATTGACAAGAAGATGTATGAACTTTGCCTTTAGATACTTGCTCTATGTTCTTTTTGTCGTCATCATCTGGCCTAAGCGTAGATGGAGCCTTAACACAGTATATATAATAACTAGACAAAAGCACAACTTCTTTAACCCAATACAGTCACAGTTTGCTACCATCTCTTTAACCCATGCCATGCTCTCGCCCTCGTTTTATATACATATATATACCTAGAGCAATTATATACGTTTTTTATATCAATTTTCTACTTTCTTTCAATATACAAGTACATAAATGCTTAAAACTTTTTTCATATGTGTGAGTGAGTCGAGCTTTTCCGAAGTATTATCTCTTATATTATGTACATACTAATTTTACTATACAATCACAAATACAACCGTACAAACTCTGCTTTAGTTAAATGATTGGACGATAATATTGGAAAAGGCGTTCCCTCATAAATGCTTTTTAAATAAGTTTATCATAGCAGCGTAAATATTTCAAACGTACAAATCTATATTCACATAGAAATCTAACATAACACATGTAGAGAAAAGTAGGAGGTTACTTGCTCACATTTGTACGTAAATGCATTGTATGAAAGTGGGATAAACAGGTCGAGTCGGGTCGATGTCGATGGTCGGGTCGTGTACCTTTTGCACTGACTTTTAAGAACAGTAAGGCTTAAGAAGGCCCGACGAACGGTAGCGTACAAGAGTGTACATTTTATTTATTTATAAAAATATTTTTCTTCATAACAAATTTTTAATGTTAGAAAAATATTATTAAATTAAATAAAATTGAAAACCGAAAATATTTATAATTTAAAAAAAAATAATATAAATTATAATAAAAAAAGAATTAAAAAATAATATTAAGAAAAAATAAAATACAAATAATTATCAACAAAAATCAATTTAAAATAAAATTTTGGATGATTAAAACAAGGAATTCAAATTAAAAAATAACGATTTTACATCAGAAAAAAAAATAAATCAAAATATTGAAATATTCAATAAAATTTGGTGATATAATTGAATTGATAAATAATTTAAAGTTGACTTTACTTAAAAAAAATTAAAGATTAAATTAAAGTTGTGACATTAAAGACATTTTCAAAAGTGATACTAAATTTTTTCCCAACGCGTGATTTTTCTTTGCAAAAATTTTTCTAGACAGCGTAGGCCCCGATAGTGGGGCCAAAGGTGGCAACATTATAACACATAATTCACTTAGTGTTTACGGAGGCGGAGTATTATGTCCGTCTCCGTCAACAGCTACAGGATTTTTCAATCCTCGAAATCCTCAGGCCTCAGATATGGGAATCGAATTAGGATTTCCAAGATCTATGGCCTTAGTTCCTCCACCTCATCCTCCAAGTGCATGGCGTGATCCAAATATGAATAGTCATTTGCCAGTTACAAATTCAGATGCAGACATTACAACACTTGGAGCTCCAACATCGGCTCCAACACAAGACTGTAAAAATATGGTGTCGCTGCAACAAAGTCTGACACCAGCATCTCAAGTTAACAGCAGTAGCCAAAGTAATGGATCAGCTAATGGTCAAATGGATAATAAAAATCAAAATATTGAATGTGTTGTATGTGGTGACAAAAGTTCTGGTAAACATTATGGACAATTCACATGTGAAGGTAAGTTCAGGACTAAACAGGCTTTTTTGTTTACATTAAAAGAGGGTTTAGACAATGAAAATAAAAATAATAATGAAATAAGACAAAAATAATGAAAAATAATATATTCCTTTTGATGAAAACTTGTGAAACGAGTTTTTGTAGTAAAGCAAAATTATATTATGTGTGTGTGAAAGCAAATCATACTAAAATGAATATATTAACACGATAAATAAACTTAAACCCTATTAAAACGTGAATTTTAATTTTATTTCAAAGTATTAAGTGTAGCAAAAAAATACACACAAATTATTACGATAAAATCATATGCAAATGTGTTCAACTAAATACGTTAAACTTTGAACTCACCGGTCATCTATTTAAGTTAAACATCTCATAGCCTTTAAATTACTTTACAAATACGTGATTTCTCTAATTGAACTGAATTCATTACCAAATTTACCTTAATCGATGATGATACAAATATCAAAATTAAAAAAAAAATTGAAGATAATGAAATTTTTATTTATTTTTAAATTATAATAAAATTCAAAGCAGATTCAGTGAAATCAGGTTCAAGCAACAATTTATTCTATCATATATGAATTAAAATTTTTATATTTTTTTACGCCATTATACACAATACAACACCATTCTGGAGATTAATTGATGATTTTGACATTTGACCATTTTATATTTTTTGCAATAAAAATATGTATACGATTAAAAGCAAATGAAAACTTGTACATGAAAGTAATTTTTTATATAATTTAACTGATATTTAAAATACAAATAATAAAAAAAAATTAAGATTAATAAAATACATACCGCTTGTTGCTAGCGAATTTAAAATTTAGGGTGGTGATAATTATAATAATAATAACAATATTTAAATGCTTTTGAGGAAAAAAAATACCCTGACAAAATAAATAAATTCATTATAATGAACTTGAATCACAAAATATGATGCAGTTGAAGGGTTGAAATTAAATGATGACCTTACTCATGACCCATCATGAGCGAAAAAAAGATTCAAGTTTAAACAACTTAATTTTAAATTTTGAGCCGTTTAAAAAAATGTATTTTTACTTTTCAAATCTCAGTTTCGCCATCTTAGTCATCTTCATCCTTAGGTTTGAGTTAAAGTAAAAAAAAATTGACTAATGTTGTTTGTGACATAAAGAAATTGTTATTTCACTAAGGATCATTAAGATCAAATCTCATTTTTTATATAAAAAAAAAAACAAAAACATAATCACCCCTTTCTTTAATTTTTTTTTTATTGGAAAAAAAGTTAATGATAAATCTAGAAAGAAAATCGTTCAGTAAACTTTTGATTTTTTTTTTCCTACATTGAAATCTTCTTTTCTCATCAATTAATCAAAATTAACAAGCATGAAAAATAAGTTAATCATTTTTTTTATATAACACAATATTTTTTTTTGTTATAACGTTAAAAAATGAAGATAGTTATAAGTTAATTATCATCAATAATACTGATAATTTTTTATTGAAATTGAATTAAAATCGATTTAAAGTTCTGTCTCCATTATTTGAAAATTTGAAATAAAAATGACAGTTTTGGTTTTAAATTAAATTCAATAAAACCTCCTGGTATACACTTTTTTTTAGTATTTAAATAATACATGTGATTATGACAACATTTAATTGGTAAAAGAGACAAATTTTGGAACAATAGCTATTTTACTGATGTCTGTTATAAAACAGAATATTTTATAACAATCAGTATTAAAATAAAACAGAAGTTGTAGACAATTTTATATGCTATACAATAATTTTTTTTATGTATATATGCATAAATTTGCATTTGTAAACGATTCATTTATATAAAACAAGGGCCTATGTCCAGCACAAATTAAATAATTGAATTGAATTTGTGTTCTATAAGCTCATGGCTTCATCATTTTAAAGTTTTATTATAAAATTGTGTTCAACTCAATATTTTAATGAAAATATTTTAGTAATGTTTTATTTTTTTAAATGTAAAGTTATGTTCAATAAATTGTTTTTTTTTTTGTATTTAAAATTGTTACGAGTATAGTCGTAATAGAATAAAAGAAGATGATAATGTCGTGATTCCTTTATCATCCATAAAAAATAAGCAGAAATAATCGAAACGAGATAAAAAAATGGGAGCGTGTAATGAAAAATTGGTCTTAACTATTGCTGATGCTGTTTTGTGTGTGGTAAAATGGGTTACATCAAAACTTTGATGAAATTTTAACTTTTCCTGAGTTATTACTTTATTTCAATTATAATGACTGTGCTGATTGTAATTTAATAAATTTGATATAGAGTGTTAAAAATATAATAATACTTGAATAATTTTCATGCATGTGCCTTTTATGTTAAACATTGATCGCGTGGGAGATTTTTTTTTAATAATAATAATAACAATTTTATCAGGTTCTTTTTTGTTTTTTTACTAATATGTTTCTTTTTTAACATATATATCATGAAAGAAGAATTCCACCACAATTTTTATGTATGTACGGTAAAAAATTATAAGACAAGATTAATACATATATAAAATAAATTTTTAAAGCATGTTATTATGATTAAAATACTTTCAATTTAATAATAATTTTACATGATGATAGAATTTTGTTCGCTAAAATACTTTATCATAAGTTACATTGAGTTAGTATGTGGTGAGAAGAAAAATGATAAAATGAAAAATATTTTTGTTGAAATTAATATTATATGATATATGATCGCGCATGTTGTAATTCATGTAATAACAAATATAATAAAATACATAATAAGTATTATTATTATTGTTTTTATACTTTTTTGGACTTCATATACACTTATAATAATATCATGTATAATCATCATAATCATCGTCATTTTTCTCAATAATATTTACAACAACAACAACAATGAGAGTAAGAAGACTAAAGGAAAAAATATGTAATAATAAAATAAGAATCATAATCGATATTGGCAGATCATGTGTTTAATATCAGTGCGATCAATATTGTTTAAGTAAAATAAAGGGATTTCCTTAGTATAACACACGTTCAAAAATTCTCATAATCAAACGTAATACTTTTAAAGGAATGTATATTCGTGTAACTTAATAATGTACAAAAAATTTATGAAACTTATATCGTTATTTTGCCTTTTTACTCTCCTAATATTAATGAAACCGTTAACAGACGATCATTGATCGTGTATGCGATTTAAAGATCACGATTCTTTGATCGGATGGGCGTTTTATTTTTTGGTTTTCTTTCTTTTTTATGATTTTTTGTTGTTGTTGCTGTAATATTTATATTAAATAGGTTAAAAATTCATTTTTTTATTAGTGTGGTGCCTTATGACGTTGTACAATTTATTACTGTTTGTCTTTTCTTATAGCATAACTTCTAATTTCTATTGTTTAAATCTACTTATTTCATCTACTTATTTAAATTTTTTTATTGTATAGTCGCCAAGAAAAAAAATTGTTGTTTCAGGGCGACTCTTTTATTTGAAATTTATTTTCCAATTTGTTATGAACATTAATACACGATTCCAGCATAGGAAGCTTCGTGATGCAAGAGAAAAAAAAAACAAAATATATATTGAAAAAACACAGTTTATTACTTTTGCATTAGTTTGAAGACAATTGAACAGTAGAAAATTGTTTGTCAATTTATTATGATGCATTGCCTTTTGTAAATTTACCATGAAAAATTACATTTATACTGTTTTGGGTTTTTATGTAAATTTAGAAGATCAAATTATGAATTTTTTATGAAATGTCTTACAGGAGTGTTAAAAAATATTGAAATTGGTAGCAATTCAAACCAAAATTTTGCCAATGGGTGATTGATTACACTTTCATTATGAATTTCCTTAAGTTTTTTTAATAATCATTTTAGATTTTTAATCAAAATGCCACAAAAACTTTTCAGGAAAACATTTTAATAGAGACATATTTCAAAATGTTATTTCATCAGATTTGTTCAAAGTTTATGATATTGTTGTATTATAAATAATATCATTCTTCTCTTACTTTTATTTTTATTATAATTTAATAACATTATTAAAACTAACTTATTATGATTATTAATGTTAATATAATAATAATAATAACATTAAAAAATATATACAATTGTTATTATTACAATTCTCATTTTCATTTATATAATTCACTATAGTTGCACTTTTGAAAAACGTGTTCCGTTATTGAATGGTAAACAAATTTATTATTATTCAAATATTATCACTGAATGAACATGGTGAATCTGTAAGAAAAACACAATAATACAATGAAGAGAGAAATATACAATAACATAAAGTAAAAAAGCATGACCTCTTATCATGACAGCTGGATCTCAAAATCTAAAGGAGTTTACAGTTTTAACTCTTTATTTTTGTTCAAAATACTGCAAAAGCGCAATACTTTTTGAAAAATGAATGTGGAACAACTCTGACTAATTTTAATTATCAATAATTAATAATGTTATCAAAATTTAGAGGTTTTGTAGACAAATTACATGGAAATAATGCAGGTATCCCTAAAGAAAAGTAAATATATTAATAGTTTCTATAAGTCAAGTAAGGAAACCATATTAATTTAAATTTTGAATAATGGACATTGATGAATAGGAGCGTGAAATTAAAACAAAGAAATAAATAATAACGTTATTATCCATGCTTAATGGATCCGAACTAGTAAGACTTCGTGCTGTTTTACCTTTTTTTGGGAAATCCGCTTAGCACAAATAAACATGATGGTGAAAACTCAAATTGTGGCGCATATATTTAACTTATCATTTATCCTTAGAAAGGTGCTATACCCAAAATATAAGGCTTCCTTTATTTTGTTATCAACATCATAATATTAAGAGATTATGGGGTCAGATATCGTCAAGTCCTTATTCTTGTATTTAGGCGCCATGTTTTTTACTTACATTAAAAAAAAACTAACAAATCATATAAACCATAAAAAAAGAAATCGAGTGATTTAAATAATTAGTGTGAAATACAATTTAAAGAAAAAATTATATTTATATTTAAATAGACCACCCTACACATGATGAATAATAATAAAAATAACGATCATAATCTTTTTCTTCTCTTAATCTTGCATTATATATGATCATTATCCAAAAACTTATTAAAGAATAAACAAAATACAAACAAGCGCCGCCGTGATAAATGATATAAAGATGACTTTGGCTACTGACTTTTTTTTATATTAATATTTACTTTTATGCACAGGTATTCTTCGCCAATTCTTTTGTAATTTAAATGAAATTGCAGAAAAAAATACGATTATCATAAAATTATGATTTTAATGTATATGTTGAATTTAATAATAAAAATGTGGATTATTGTTTTTATTTTATTTTTACTTTATTTTATATTGTGATGCAAAATCAACAATGATATCTTAACAAAAGAGCGTTTTAATAAGAGATTTTCATTTTCAAAGAAGCCTTGAAATAAAATTTTAAAATTTTATTTTATTTAAAATAAAATGTCACAGTATATAAAAGTCAAAATGTATACAAAACACGTCAAAGTTAATTAAAATGACGTATGAAAAGACGAATTAAAAGATTTTTAGTGATTAGATTTTGTATGAAATTTAACAAAGGTTTAAATGTATGAAAATTAGTTTCACATACATTTCTTTGATATTCTTTCATTTAAACAATATTTTGTTAACTCTAAACAATGCTAAACATAAACATTACCTAGTAATATTAAAAAAATAAGTAAGCAAAAGTCGATAATCGAATCGATATGGACCAACTTTGAATATTGTGGTTACAAAACGATGTAATACAGCCAATAAGAGATCGTAGGTCACGATTTTTCTGCATAATATACTTCCGTATAAGGGTGGTACATTATAAATTTTAATATTGACGACCAGCCAAAACAATATGCACACATTTTATTTAGAAAAAAGTTAGAACTGGATGTTTTGCTATGTGGCAAATTAGAAAATTACACAAGAGAAATCCGTGCAATTACCATGCAATGGATTATTTATACTGAAATTATTAAGTAAAGCACATGGTGTAGAAAATATTCAGTATTGTTAAAACAATTACAGTTTATTATCTTGTTGAAAATATTTTAAAATATAAAAAAAATAAAATGAAATGAAGAAGATATAAAATTCCGTATCTATGGATGGGAAAGTATTGAATTGAAACAAAGCAAATATAATAATAATAATTGTTATTTCTATTACCGTTCATACTGAAATTGAATCGTTTTGATAATAAAAATGTGCTAAGTTTTTGTATATTCAAAACTATAAATCACAATAAAAATATTTAACTCGAATGTCTGTATTAGTCTGTTATAATTATATACTTGATAAGAACAATAAGTTACAAAAAAAAATGCAACGTCAAACAAGTTTTATTAAAACGCGTGTTCTCAAAACATTGATTCGTAAAAGAGAAAAACACAAAAATACATGTGTAAAAATGAGAGAAGAAAGGAGTGACTGTAAAAAAAACATCAAAACAAAAAAAAAATTATTTATTAATAATAAAACTTCACATACAGTCTTATGTAAGATAGTAAGAAATGATGAAGATCGTATATGAGGAAAAATATTGAATGTTAATATTGTATTATTGTTTTTGAGACAGTACCAATCGATTGCATGCACTCCTAAACTGGGGGACTTAAATGAGTTCGGATAAGATCTTTTCATATTTACTTTAAAAACAATATTTAAACATAAATGTAATAATAATAATAAATGAAAGTGTATAGTATGAGAAAATTTATAAACTTAGACATTACTAATATTTATTATGATTACTTAACTTTAACAAAAAAAATTGAAACTAAAAGTTTGAAAAAGGTATTCTTGCTTTTAATTTAAACAAAAAATTTGTACTGTATCGTGTATTGAATTAATTTTTATGTTAACGGAGGTCAGTTATATTGCATGATTCGATCAAAAAAGAAAAAAAAAATCACTCGTGCAATTAAGAACGGAAAGATCATGCACATTGAACAATATTGTTATTCTCTGTTTTTTTGTTCTTACATTCAGATTCTAAAAGTAACTGTTTAAAAGATATTATTATAATTATTATTATCAATACTGTACAAAAACATTACACGAATGAAAATTTCTTCTACGAGCTTTATGAAGTGTGTATTCAAATTGAAAAGATAACTTACAATCATATTAGTTTAAATTTTAAAATCTTACAGACTTTGGCTCTGTGTTTTTGTTACGGTTTGTTTAACTTTCATAAAGTGTGAAGCAGTGTTAAATTTTTATTTTTACAAGAATTTATTATCATTATTATTTCATATGCATTTCATATAACATACCTATAGAAGCTTAATGCTCTTTAGAAACAAGACGCGTTAAAGTTAATTACTTGGTATCATCTTTTACTTTTCTTTTGTCTTTTGCTCATCAATACACTTACTCACGAAATGGCGCATATATATGAGTTTGTTAACATTCATCCCGATTATATTACATTTTTATTTATAGAAGGGCAATACCGTAATTTGTACACTAGTAGTTAATTTAGCATGTATTACAAGATATTAGTCGTCTTACATTTTTGCAATGCATTATGTGAATATCAATTTCAGTATTAATTGCATGAGAGTGCACTTAATGATTATGCTACCATTTACCTTGAGTACTTTTTAATTAGTTTCCACAAAAAATATCAAAGTTATAACACCAAAGGAGCAAAAAAACGACAAGAAAAAAAGCCTATTATAACTTCAATTATAAGATATATCATGAGTGATGCATTAAAATGTTTTACCATTTTCTGCACATTGTTGCATTAATTATAGCCGTTTTACAATTAATAGTGCAAATATTTAACCTAAAAAAGGCAATCATATTTAATAATAATTTTAAGTTTGATTACCATTGAATAATAAATATTTAATGCACAAATGAATATGATATGTAAATATGATTGCAATATATATAATATTAATTTTACATTATTGATTTTTATATTTTGAAACATCAAAAGTCCTTTTTGAAATATAAATTTTATTTGATAAACGTAAATACGCATAAAACTATATAATTTAGACTAATGCTATTAAAAATTGCGTCATTAAATTAAATTTACATTCAAAGTTTTTTGTAATTATATGACAATATTTGTATTTTTATTAATATTTAAGAGTGTGGTGTCAATACAATTGAAAGTCAACCTATTAACTAGCTCTACTGCAAATATTTACTTTAGAGAAAGATTCCTTCTATCATTTAATCGAAAAAATCCTTTTCTTAATTAGATGAAGTACCATGAATTCGTTATTCCATTTTAATATTGAAATTTCACTCAAAAAACCATAAAATTTTTAATAACACGGTCAAAATTACAGATACGTCGGTATCTTTTGAAAACAATACTCTTTAAACTTCAACTTAAAACAATTAATCTTCTTAATTTATATGAAATTGTCTTACTCTGAACTTATTTATGAGTGTAAAGATTTTTTATTATCTTATTCAAGTAAAATTTTTGTATTCAAATGTGAAATTCATTACTTTTTTTAATTTTTTTTCTTTTAGGATGCAAATCATTTTTCAAACGGTCAGTTAGGAGAAACCTGACATACTCATGTCGAGGAAGCCGTAACTGTCCGATAGATCAACATCATCGAAACCAATGTCAATATTGTCGACTCAGAAAGTGCCTCAAAATGGGAATGCGACGAGAAGGTAAGTCAAATTTGATTTTATAATTAGAATATTACATCAAGTAAACACATTTTTACAAATTGACCTTGAACCATAATTTTGCAACAACAATTCAATCTACATGTATCAATTCGCAACTTCATTCAAAAAAACAGCTTGAGCTAGATATTTATAATATCACTTTAATGTGGATGCATGATTTAATTTCAAAGTAATAATAATTATAACCCTTTGCAATTTTTTTTACTCTTTTAATCAGTTTTGCTACAATTGTTTACCTGTGGCATTAAACGTAAAAGATACATGGAAAAAAATTTGAATTTCTCAAGTGAATAATTCAACTAAGAAAAATTTAGAATGTTATACATGCAAAAATAAAAAAGAACGATTTCAAAGCTAATATATATTGTACATAAATTTTATTCTTATTTATGTATTATTACATTTTCTTTCATTGGTATAACAACACACTTCTTTGCCACTCAAATTTTGCCTAAAGGGTTTAAATGACATAATCTTATAAAAGATCTTAATCATATTGTATACTCTCTGTTTATTTTCTTTTCTTTTTTTTAGTATTCATTCTGATGAATACAAGTTTTTAAACGAAAATTATACATAATAAAAAAAATGTAAATAATTTGTTTTCACTTATATTTAATCATAATAATAAAATTGTTGAAAAGGTGATGAGAATATGATTCTTTTTTTTAATATCCGATATGGCTAATTTTTATTTCCGCAAGTCCCCATTTTCTGATTCTATTTCTCGTCTTTAGATTTTCTCTTCTCAAAAAAATTTCATTAAATGTTAAAAAAAATACCCACAGTTTAATGATAGTGATTGTGTGTTATAATAATAAACACGCATTAATGTTACTAGAGCACACGCGCATATTTATCATAAATAAATAATTATTAAAGTTTTTATTCTTGCCATATAATGATGAAATATTTTTGTAAGAAATCGGAAGTTGTAATTCAATCAATTTTCATACTTAACAGCAAATAAACGGAAATAACTGAAAAAATTAAATAAGAAAGGTGACGATAAAGTTCACAATCATTTAATTTCAAATCAAGTTTAATTTATATAATTAATTGATTGATATTTGTGTCACTAGACTGAGTCATTTTCTTTTTAGAACTACGGAAGGAAATAAATTGAATTAATTGAAGAAAATTAAACATAGATGTTGCATTGCCAATAATTATTTATGCAAATTTTACTAAAAAACACAAGTTAACCGTATTAAATCATGAAAACTGGATTGAAATCTTATCACGTAAAAGTTTTAAACTTTACATTTATTCGACTCACTAAATAATTAAAATCTTGCACACCATTTACATTGCATAAGAAAAACGTAAAACTTAAACATAACATAGACAAATACAAAAGAACACCTTTCTGTAATACCTTATTCATTTATCTATTTGCGATAGAACTGAGTTTTAACATAAATTGTTGCTTATCTTTTAATTTAATATATTATGTTCATGTAACGTTATTTTTTCTTTCTCATATATAATAAGATGTTTATTTACAACAAAATATTAAATTATTGTGCACAGTATGAGGTTGATGTGTGATAAAATACTAAAAAAAAAAACATATAATAAGTGTACCAGACACATTAAAATATAAAGTGCAATATTGAAGCTATTCGTGATATGGGAAATTTTGTTAAACTTGCTTCTTTGCCTCTACTTTACAAGGTGCTTTAATTTCCATATTTTTAGCATTCTAAGTCCATCTCTGTACACTTTAGACATATCAGACCAAAACTTATAATTATGGAAGCAAATACATAGGATTTAAATTTAAGATAAGATATGTCTAGATGTGTTTGGTTCACATCTTGTGCGAATTTATATTCTGTGTATCAAAGAGGTGTGCCAATGCTTTTAATTTCAATTAAAACAGGAAAATTATTTATCTTCATAATTTTTTTATTAAATTAATGTATTGAAATTGACACAAGATCTTGATTCAAGTTCAAGCCACAAAGTCTTTTCAAATTGACCGCCTAAAACAAAAAATGTATATTTTCTATACGTAAATTTCTTGATATTCTAAAACTTCCCCTAAACATGTCTAATTTGAAGCATATAGTTTGCATATTTTCCATATAAATAAATATAAGATTGTTCCTTTTTTTCTTCTTCAGATTTATACAAAATATAATAAATTGAGGGTAACATGCAAAATGTAAATGTTTCTGTATGTATTTGTGTATTTTTTGGTCACTGTCATGATGATGGTTATTTATTTAGACATTTTATTCAAGCTTATGGTCTATTTTTACCGTGGTTTCTTTCAAAACTTTAAGAATTCTATACATTCAATTCTATTGCTGCATAGACATTAAGTTTTCGTCTTGCGCAATAAAAATGATGACACAAAATTTAAAATTCTGGTTTTTATTAAAATTTTTAGTTATAAAACATAAGTAATAAATATATACCCCAAAGATTTTGAATATAAATGTTATGAAAATCAAAGTTATTGCTTCTAGTGAAATAAAACATTTTATTATATCACAATTAAATTATATAAAAGTTTTAATGATGTTCTTTCAAAGAAGATTAAAGAAACCATAGTGACACATATTATTTGGATGATCGGTACAAGAAATTGACCGTTATAAAAATTATACAAAAAAAAACCTTCTTAAGTTTTTACTATGACAATAAAGTTGATATATAAAGTACATGATTAGATACACTAAAGAAAATTAATCAATTATACTCTTTAATGTAAGCGTTTAACGCATAATTTTTTACCAGTTTTAATACTCTATCATATCACCAAACAATTGAAAGAAAAAAAATGTCCAGATGTTCATTTATTTATTTATTTTTATTACTCACTTGTACAATATAATCGTATGTTATTACATTTTTTGTTAATTTTATATTTCATATTATGATTTCAACTTTTAATTCAAAATGTAATAAAATTTATCGTCTTTTAAGTGTGAAAGATGAAAAATAGAAAATTTAATAATAATTATAATAATAAATAATAAAAAAAAAGATGAAGAACGAATGAAATATTTTCTATTAATTTATAAATGACATTAAGTGTACAAATATTTAATGTTAAAATGTTTTTTTTTTTGTTGTGAATACTCTCAAGTATTTTATTAGCGCTCATAACTCTTCTTTTTTATATATTTTATCATCTTCATCAAAAACTTTCTTTTGAAAATTAAATACATCATCTTCTAAATTCAAAACGGACAAATTATGTTTTTATTATGAAATAGTTTTTTTTTGTGTATGTAAAAGTAATTGAATTATGACGATGACTAAATTATCATTCATCATGTCACTAGAGAGCTAAAATCTAATTTGGAAACCTCTTACACTGCGTTTTCAATTTACAGTTGTAATTGAAAACCTCTGTGATATAAATATTTTTATCACATTTGATCCTGAATCGAAAAATCTACAAAAAATAAAAAGTAAATAATCAATTACAATAATAAATAAAAAATATCAAAAAAAAAAATCCTATGAAAATGTACAAAACAAATGCGTCGCGTGCCAATGTCTCTTCAAACATAGATTTTTTTATACATTCTCATGTATTTATTTTATTTCATTTGAAATCAAGTTCTTTTTTTTATTATTTTCTGATATTTTTTTTCTTTCTTATACATCCTTTTACATTTAAATACAGGCATAGAAATTTAAACAGCATCCCTGTTGTACAACCTCTGACCCCTTCTATGTTAAGTTGAATTTTTTTTATATTTAGACATTTTTTTTAATAAGAATACATTTCAATGTTATGAGTATATTAAATTTATATAAATTTGATTTACTTTAAGAGTTTAATTGATTGAATTTGAAGTCATTAAGATCATAAAATGATCAAGTGAGAGTCTTTAAGATAAGAAATCTCAGGCAAAATTGACACAAAAGGGTTACTTCATTTCATTTCATTAATTGTTGCTTGATACAAATAAAATACCTACATCAATGTTCCACTTCATTCAATTATCAAATAATTAGATTAAGATCATGAAGATAAGCCGTGATCAGATTCACAGCACAATACGAACAATTATAATGTTTATGATGATAATCCAATTTTTTTCATATTTTAATCATAATGATTCTTCAAAAGCGTTACATGATTTAGATAACTTGAAATAACTTTTTAAAGTTATATTATTTTTATTTATTTATGTAAAATACTGGCACTAACGGAAAAAAGACATTGACTTAATATTATGGTTCATTTTTGGTTAAATGATGCATGAAAATATGAAATTTTCTTCCTTGTCTTTATTTTTTCTTCATACATTTCAATTCAAAGCCCTTTTTGTGTTTCAAATCTTTTACGTTTCAAGTTATTTATGTTTATTACATTTTTTTATGTACATTGTTATTTCATGTTTGTGAAGAAGCTTGTTAAGAAGAAATATCAACCGAAATTATGTATGTTGGAAAAAATTGAAAATACTTGAAAATTTTTGACTTGCAATACTTAAAGTTTACAAGATTTAAAAATAAAAATATGATTTTGATCGAAGATGACAATTACAACATTTATTTATTCAATTTAGAAAGAAAGCAAAAACCAAAATACACGTTTTGATTTCAATAAATGCATCAGATATCGTATTGTTTGATCAAATATTTATGATTCATTGTGCTTTGTATTTGTATTTACATAATTTCTTTCAATTTCAATTTCATAATAAACTTTTTTTTTGAATTTCATGGGAAAAAATAAACATAAATTTCTATTTCTTATACCTTGAATATTTTATTTTAAATTCTATTACATTTTCACACCATCATTTATCAACTTTGTACGAAATATGTGTGTTTAATTTAATAGTAAAACAGGATAAAGAAGAAAAAAAATGTCCGTTTAATTCGTGTTTTCCTTTAAGAAAGTGTATTTTTGTAATAAATGGACAAGGGTGCGTTACTGTTATTATATTAAAAAGTATGAAGAGATATTTGAATAAAATAAAAATAGATTCGGATCATCACAAGCATTAATGATCCCTTTTCTTTGCATAAAATGACCACTGGTCAAACTAGATTTTACATATATTTTACATGCATAAATGCGAAAGTTTGTAAGAAATCAAAAAGAACTTTAGTTATTGTAAAAGGGTCACAATATGAAAGGTGCGATTGAGAGGAAAAAGTGAATATTTAAATAAAATCCTGATTCACAGCATGATCGAGAATGTGTATATACGATTAAGGTCGTCAATAACATGAGATTTAAAGGGAAAAGGTCAGTTTTTATTAAAATGTATATTACCTCAAAAGATATGCATTATTGCGTGTCAAAGAATTGAATAAGAATTATATTAATGAGAAAAAATAATGAAAATTTATGTGCATCTACAATATTTTTAACCGTCCTTTTATATGTTAAATGTTCAGTAAAGACGAATAAATCTATAATAATTTTTTGATTAATGATGTATGTTTTTAGTTAAAATTTTATTGTTAAACAAATTAAAAAATATTAGGGAGAAAGTTCGAACTATTCAATCGAATTCAAATTTTACCATCAAATATCATCAATCACTGTATGAATGTAAAGGACAATAGCTGAAACAATATCAATATATTCCATTGAATACCGAGACATGATCACAAAACATTAGATCAAACATTGTAAAATAAATGAAAAAAGTATCAAATTTCTTGTCTTCTTTCATAAAATAGAACATGAACGGAAACTAACGTGATTTATTTGTAAAGGCTAATTTTCATAAATATTTATTCCCAAGAATTTCTACACATTTTAAGTCATTGTAATAGAAGTCCAAACATTTTTAAGGAACAATTAAAAATTTGCTCAAATGACGATCATTCACAAAATCAAGTTACAAAAAAGTTGTTGAATGATGATGACCCAAAATCAAATTTACCTGCATTTGTTTGACCTTTTATCTGATGATGATGATATTTTTTTTATATATTAACATACATAGTTAAATAGTAAAAAAATATTGCACGCATGTTATAAAGAATGTGAATTAAAATATTTAGACCTCATACGGTTTGTTGTATCTTTTGTCATCAGGCCCTATGGATTTGAAATTTCTTCTATGCATATTAAAAGAATTAAAGGTGCTTAAATGTTGGTTGATGTTTGTTGCTTTTTATGATATTCATTATTATTATTATTCTTAATTTTTGGTCTCTATTGTAAAAAAAAATGATAATCATGACGATGTACTGTCGTTCCTATTTTACTTTTATATACATACGCAACACATGTAAATCTAATACAATGGTATTAAAGAATTTTTATTGTAAATATTGCTCTTCATTTATATTGTTGTCTTGTCTTATGTTTCTATTGTTCCTTTTATTCTATTTGATATGATTGTGGCCTCATTTTAGGATAAGCTGATAAATATTCATATTTTTTTTGATACATGGTTTATTTATAAGATTCTGTTAGTTTATTTAGTAATTATTATTACTCATGATTACTATTGCTTATGGAAATATTGTTCATAAATGATTATTTTTGATTATAAAAGCCGCTAAAGATGATGATTTTCTGCAAAAAAAAACCATTCAAAGCACATCAAGATAAACGATTACGTGTTAAAATGATGTAAATGTCATGTAAACATCACAAAAAATACTTGTTCTATTTATTGCATTTATTTATCTCGTGCCAATCTTGCGTCTTTTTTCGTTTCTTTTGAAATGCGTTTCATTTCATTACAACAACTCATTCATTAAACATGTTTAACATGATTGCATTGTAATATTTATTTACCAATCGTTTCATGATATTTGAGTTTAAATAACGAGATTATGATATTTAATAATCATAACTAATTATAATGGCAAAGAAAATATTTAGAGAAAAAGATGATTTTAACTGTTGGATTGGTTTAACTCAGGAAACTGATCTTATTTTTTTTAATTTTATCTGAGCAGACATTCAAAATGTTGTGGTACCAATAAAAATGCATCGAAATTTCAATTTAATTTTACTTTGATATAAAATACTTACCATTTTAAAACATCTGTTGAAACTTTACCGTTTTTCAGCATGAACAAATTTGTAGCGTACATTTGATTAATTATCTGTTTAAAGTCATTGTTACGCTACTTCACACGATTGTCATTGTAGATAATCTTGATTTTGTCACTAGGTTTATAGAAGGAAATCGCGATATTAACACATTTAAACAAATATGATTAATCCCTTGAGGAGTTTAATATTGAGCGAAACAAAATGAAAGCTATAAAAGGATACAAAAGTTCATTAGTTTCAGGTGACAAAAAAAGTTTAAAAACAAGACCGCACTAAATTTTTTTCATTAATATTTCATTTTACGATTTGACGAGCATATTCAAAAGGGGTTCTTTAATGACATTTTCTTATCATTTCCTTACCATTTATTTCGTATGCATAAGACATCATCGAAAAATTATAGTAAGGTATCATATTTTTCAATTGACTGATTTTCTTACCTTTTTTCACTGACTGAGTAGCGTTTATTTTAATATTTTAATGAAAAGGTATAATAATGAGTGGACATAAAAATACGATTCCTTTTTTTTCATAGAGCACTTATTATGATGTAATGTGTTTTATTTTGTAAACGTCTATTTTTTTTTTTTAATTTTATTTGAACAATAGCTTTGGTCATTTTGCGCAATAATTGTCCTGTCTAGTTTAATAATTTACATGGCGTTAAATAATTTATTCAAGTAAGAAAACCTATTCTTACAATTACAATTATCCTCAAATCAAGTTTTCAATGCAAAAAATTCTCACGGTATGACACCAATTTTGATTTGATCTTTCTATTATGTTGAAATCGATATTGAATGATTTCATTATAAAACTATTTTCTTGCTTCATTTTAATGAATTACAATATTTCAAACAATTTTAGTTTTGCCTTCGGGTACTCAAAGGTAATACTTATCAACTTAACATAAAGTTAAGCATAAATTATTTGGAACGATTTTCATTTTAACCAGTAGCTATTTAGATGTTGACCCTTCATAGATTCACCGTAAGATCAAGTAATTTTATAAGATTACGTCGACAAAAATGTTAGTAGCAAAAATTTTTATGATTTTACTTTGAAAAAAACTTTTAAATGATGATTTTTTAGTTATAATAATTATTATCATAAGTAAAACCTTAATCTTATAGATGAATATGAAAATTGATTTTACAACGAGAGGATTCCCGAAACATGTCAACTTCGATTTTGATTTATTATTTATGTAATAAGAGATTTTATGACTTTATCTCTCATTTACAAGGAAAAAAAACAACTGATCGTAAATCTTTCGGGACACTTTTATGATTAGCAATCAAATCATTTTGTTTCCAGCTTATGTCTGTACTTTTATTTTTAAAGTCTTTTGTTAGATAAAATAAATGTATGAACATGCAAAAAAAAAAAACGAACCGGCAGCAACAAAAATATTTATTTATTTATATCATTTCATGACAATTATTAAATCAAATTGCACCGCACGTCTTTGCCAAAGACGATGATGAAATGAATGCATATATTTTTACTCTTCTATCTGCATATGGTATGTAGATTTTATATGCTTAAATTTATGGATTTATTACCGTGTGCGATATTTTTTATTTTATTTTATCCTTCGTTCATGTATGTTTAAAGCAAAAGAAAAAAAAACGAGGAAATATTATTGTATCGGATGTATTGTTATTCTCAATTATGCTTGACAAATCTTTTATATTATTTATATAAGTAGTAGAACGCGCTGTAACAACATCAAAAAATTGCGCACGACATTGATTGTGTAATGAAGATGATGAATATGAGACAAGAAATTTTCTTTTTTACTCTTCTTGTTATTTTTTTCACTGCAAAAGGTTTTGAATACTTAATCATATGTTTATTTCAAAGAAATTCAATGTTTTTTTTTGTCTTATTTCTAGTAAATTCTTATTCTAACCAAGTAAGCACAGATTACCTCAAAAGTAAAACAAACAGAGTAGATATTGAATTTTTTTTAACATAAACAAAAAAAAAAATATAATGTTCAGAAATGCACACAAACGAAAAATTGCACAGAATTGAAGAGATTACAATCAAACGTGGTAAACAAAAGCATGAGAAAAATTATTATGTCTTTGCTTTCTCGGAATAAATATCTCTTTTTGTTTCTTTCCTTTATTGTATCTACAGTATTATGGTGCTGTATCGGTTTGGTAGTAACATATCACACTCCTTGCAAAAATGAATCAAAGAAATGCAACAAAAAAAACTTTAATTTACATCTCAACTTATCAACAGCACTCATTACAAAAAATATTTATTCAAATAAAGTAATCAAAGCTCAAATTAGCTAACATAACCTTTTTAAATGAATTTCCAAGTGAACATTGATGCATTTTGGTTGTGAATTGATTATTATTATAAGTTAATTAAACTCAAAATAAAATGTTTACTGAACAATACAAACAAGATTCAAAATTAAATAATTGATAGTCATATTTGCGCATCATTGAAAATTTTAAATAGTCACAATTAAAATTCATCCACTTTAAATATTCAAACAAAATTAACATTCACTTATGATGGCTTTTAATTATTGGTACATTTGATTAAAATGATGTGTGAGTGATTCATTGCAATACATTTTTTGAAAATAATCTTTGAGGATTACATGAATTTCAATTTCAATTTCAAGTTCGTTTCAGTTTTAACGGCTTATGACAAAAAAAATATTAATTATTATGAATATTACGCACCAATGTGTGGTCTGATCTCGTACTAATGACAAAACAGCAGTTTAATGCCTTAAAAGTTTAACGATATGATATAAAATAAAACAATAATAGTTTAAACTGAGTACTTTTATATGCGTTGAATTTATGGATGAATTAATTAAAGACTTACATATATTAAAACTAACTTAAAACTTTTATTATTCATAATATTAGTCAACTATCATGTCTCATGGGAATCATTTATGAGAGGGCGACAAAATATCTTTACATATGAAAATGTTGTTCTGTATTAAAATTCGTGTACCGTTAATATCATCAAATTCTTTTCTTAATATGGGAACTGCAAGGATTCCTTCTTATATTTAATATTATTTTTTCATTGTATGCATATTATACATTTAATTAACTTTAATTACTACCTCCCTCCTTTCAATCTTTATATGTCTTACATTTTATAATTCTTTAAATAGTTCGTCAATTAAATACATGAACAGATATTCACATTGAAAGTTCCCAGTGGC
This sequence comes from Culicoides sonorensis, assembly GCA_900002565.1. Classification (NCBI taxonomy): domain Eukaryota; kingdom Metazoa; phylum Arthropoda; class Insecta; order Diptera; family Ceratopogonidae; genus Culicoides; species Culicoides sonorensis. The sequence goes on from LN483370.1 coordinate 1,003,791, forward strand.
CGTTAGTTCCTTAAAAATTGATAAAAAATATCCTTGATGAGAAAAGTCGCAGAAGAATATTTTGCTCTAGACTCAATATTTCTAGAAATCCCATTTCATTGTTAATGATCAAAAATTAATATTCAAAATCTAGGACATTTTCATATTATATGACGATTTTTGGCCACTGGGTCATACAAAGTGTTTCACCGGTACAATATGAAATTGTAATTCTTCTCTTTTTATGTTTTTTTTTCTTAAATTTAATTTTATGTATAACGTTTTAATGGAGATGAAATCACATACTGTATGAAAAAATTCCCACGCAGTTGCTTTTGTTTTATTTTTTTTTCACTTGAAGAATGGTGATAATATGTTGATATGACCAATGACGTGTTAGTGTCTTGAAACACATTCACATTGACTTACTTTTTTTTGCTTATTATCGAAAAAAAATTTGCCATATGGTTCACCATTCAAATAATTTGATATTACAAGTTCAAATTCCGATAGTAAATGAGAAGTTAAAGGTTTTTTTTTGATAAATTAACGGTTCAAGCACATTACTTTTTTTATACAGAGGGATATCCTTCTTAACATATCTGGTTGTTTTTTTAAATATAAATAAAAAAATTTAACTTAAAAACCGGTTTTTTGTGTATAATGAACCGGTAAAAAAAGGCATGTTTATTACCTAAAGCAATGTTCATCTCTTTTTCAACATAAGTACGAATAAATAACATATTACAATAATAATAAAGTATCTCACACATTTCAAATTCCGTCAGTTGAGAGAGATTTATGCAAATCAAGATGAACAAAAAAAATAATTATAAGCGCATTACTAGAGGTATATTTATTAACAAGATAAGCTTTATCTGCTTAAAGTCGATTAGTATTACTCAAATATATTATTAATAGTTATGTTTTCATAAGACATGATAAATTACACTGATATACAGACACAGTCAAAAATTCTTTACACTCAGTTAACGTTTATGAAAATATGAAAAAAAAAAATGTTTACACAGAAAAATTTTAGATTGATATGTTGTGTGTGTGTTTGTGCGTTGAAAAGTAAAATGATCTTCTTAAATTCATTTATCATTTTATTTCTTATGCACGTAGTGATACGTTTGTCAAGAAAAAATAGGTAATAAGTGTTTAAAATGAGTTATTATCGCACCAACTTTTATAAATGAACGTGTTTAACTCAAATAAGAAGTGATATCTTAATCAAGCAAATACTGCTGTCAGTTTGTAATATTATACACTTGTAAAATGTTTCCCATGCGTTATCACGACGTTTTATTAATTTGATTTGAGTAAAAATGAAATGATTTAGAGATTTAACTTTTTAATTGTTTTACGAACCTTTATTCGAATCTTGTAGCATGATATGAAAATACAATTTTTTGCGTTATAAATTTTTTAACTTTATTTGCCAATTCAAATATGTTTCAATTTTTTAATATATTTATAGCTCTTCGTGGGCTCAATTCACATCATGCTACATTTGATTCAGGTAATATTTCAATAAAAAAAGTTTAATTTTTTTTTAACCAAAAACCTTTCACATCTCTCTTTGAATTTTTTTTCCACAATTTCATAACTCACCATGCATTTTATTACGATTTAAATGGATTTAAATCAGATATAAAATTAAATAAAAAAAAAATACCCATTCAAACTAAAATATATAGTAATTCTTTACAAAATTTAAATGCGTATGAAATTGATTTGCATTCTCCAATTTTTCAATTATCAGATTTTTTTTATACATTGCAATGTTTTTGTGTGCGGCAAATTACAATAAATGATATCTAAAGAGTTTCATCGTTATCATCACCAATGTTATATTATTATTTTTTTTTTTTATAATAACATTTATTGGTTGAAACAAAAAGGTGAAAAACACGTGCAATTCATTTATTGTTTCGATCAATTGAAGAAAATTATTGTAGTTTATTATCGATTTATTTAACAAAGCAGTTCATAATCGTGAATATGATTTTTTTTTATTTAAATTGTTATTTATTGTGCTATATGTTACATGAATTGATGATATTGATGAAAACGGATTATTATTTTATATTTTATTTTACTTTACCCATCAAAATTAAAATTATAATACAACAATATAAATTTTTATCAATTAATTTCAATATTTCAATATATTTTTAGCCCGCATTATTTTTTTTTTATTATAATATTCGTTCATTATTCAATCCATTTATTAAATTGTTGCGTTGTCGACCAATATGAAGTGTAGTATAAATTTTATTGTCACTATTTATCATAAAAATTGATTGTTTTTCGTACATACACACACTTAAAATACAATGATAGCAATTTGTCCTCAATCAAAATGGAAGAAGTAGTTCAATTAACGAATTTAAATTATACTCATAATATTTGAAACATTTTTTCCAAATTGATTGGAAATTCGATAAAACATTTTTCGTGAAGGATTTTTATTTACAAATTTTGTAAGGAACGTTTCTTTCAAAAAAAGTTATTTTAATTTTATTATCATTCAAATTAAATTTTATTGAATGCTAAATCTATCATTTTATAATTGTAAATTATATTCATCAACTGATGCATTTGCAATTGGCATATGGATAAGAATTGTAAATTGGTAATAAACCTTAAGTGACTAGTGTGAAACAATAAACATTCAATCTGAAAGTCATAATGTCATGAAAATCAATTTTTATCTGAAATTTTATTACTTTTGATATTATTATTTTACTTACATTTGTGTGAAATAATTTAACTGAGAATTACACTTGAAATATAAAAAAATAAATAAGTGAGTGCGAATAATAGTCGATAGATTACATTTTTTTTGTTGTTGCCATTACAGAGTGCAAAACATGGGTCAAGATTCTTTTTTTTATGTTGAAGAAAAAAACTCCATCAAATCCATTAAATAAGATTTTAATAAAATTTGTTTTATTAATGTTGCTTTATAAAAGTTCTGATTTAACCACATTTGATTTCATTCAAAAACATTAAAGTTCATGATAAGGTCATTTAATTTTCAAGCTAGTTTCTCTCTAGTGCATTTAAATTGAAGAACACATTTTACATTTCGCGGTTAATTTATCAGAGACTTCAAAAGAAGTTGTTTCGTGTTCAAATCACGTACGAGATATGAATAAAAAATTCAATTGCAATGCAAAATAAGAGACAAAATAAGATTTTTTCTTTTGCCATTACCTGAAATCATTTTTCATCGAAGCACGTGTTTCTACTGATAACATAAAAGTTTGTTCCTTAACCGAAATTTTTATTTTGATACTTTGTGAACAATTTCAGTGAATATTAAAAGTACAATAAATAATAAACAATGTAAAATATTGTAAAATAAAATTATTATTTGCATAAAAATAAATTATAATGGTTAAACAAATATGCTTAGTTGAAGAGTAACAATAAATCATAAATGAATATAAATCAAACTTATTACAAAACCAATCATTAAATAAACTTTGAATCGTCCTTCATTTAAAATTGAGTGATTTGAGTTTCATGTTATAACATTCAATATTCCTTTAAAATTTGCCGTGTGAAAAAAACATTTCAGAATGAAAAACTAAGATTTTGAAATAAAATTTTAACATTTTTCATTCATCTTATCAAAACTTTTGAGAATTTCATCAATGAAATTTATTTTTTTGGGGCATTTATACAACAATCAAATAGTAAAATTGCCTTAAGTTAAGTTTTTAATTATAAAACTTATTGGTCGTGTTAAAATTTTATTCAAATGAAATAACGATACATCACCTCACAGGGACACAAAATAATATTTTCACAGATTAATATTAAATAAAAAAGTCAATCATAATGATGAATGTTAATAAACATTAGTTATTGTTTGACTTAATAGACTTTTATTTATGCAAAAATATGAAATTACTAGAGAATGAGGAGCTTTAAGCTATTTTGTAATGATATTAAGCTTAAAAGTTAAAAAGGCAGATGAAATTTTGTTTATTAAAATACAAAATTAATCATATTAGCGTCTTCTTTGATTCCACTTTCATAAAATATATTTTATTTTCAAATAAATCTGTGTCTAACAGTCCCGAAGCATAAAACATGAAAATTATATAACATTCTATTAAGTTTACAAATTGAAGTTAATGTTCAATTTTATGGTATTTAAATTTAACAAGCATTTTAATCATATTTGCTGGTACATAATGTGAAAGTGTGTCTACGTTTTGAGATAATATTATGATGATTAAATTATTAATTTGAATTTTTTTTGTTTTTTTTAGCTGTACAACGAGGACGAGTTCCACCGTCACAACAGCCTGGTCTTCCTGGCATGCATGGACAATATGCATTATCAAATGGTGATTTGGCCGGTTTTAATGGCCACTCATATCTTAGTTCCTATATTTCGTTATTATTGAGAGCTGAACCATATGCCACATCGCGTTATGGCCAATGTATGCAATCAAATAATATAATGGGCATTGATAATATATGTGAATTAGCTGCTAGATTATTATTTTCTGCGGTAGAATGGGCGCGTAATATACCTTTTTTCCCTGAATTACAAGTAACAGATCAAGTTGCACTACTACGATTAGTATGGTCTGAATTGTTTGTGCTGAATGCATCACAGTGTTCAATGCCACTTCATGTAGCACCCTTATTAGCAGCTGCTGGTCTTCATGCATCACCAATGGCTGCCGATCGGGTTGTCGCATTTATGGATCACATTCGTATATTCCAAGAGCAAGTGGAGAAGTTAAAAGCCCTTCATGTTGACTCAGCTGAATATTCCTGTCTCAAAGCAATAGTCCTATTTACCACAGGTAAGTTATTGGAGCATCTCTTTGGAGACGCTTCAGCCTTACTAACAAAAGTTACAGCCATACAAAATCAAATCACAAGTGAAAATGATGTAATTTCACTTGTTAAATCACACCTTAACTCATTTTCAACTAATAACACTTACACTACTAATAATAATAACAATAATAATAACACAAAACCACAAGCTGTATCACCACAACCATCTAAATTGAATTCCTCTGGTAATTCAACTGATCAATCACCGGCTAATTCTAGTAACAATAACAGTTCAGGTAGTATTGCGAATTCACCGCCTATGATTTATCATCCAACACCAACACGTTCGTATGGAAATTCACTTGTTGATGATTATCTCAATTTGAGTAGTCCTTATTCTAGTGGTTATAGTAGTATATTTAGTGCTAGTTCTCCTTACCATTGGTCAATGAGATAGTTTTAATTCGATTAGTTTAGGATATTTAAATAGTACGGAAAAGTCTTGAAATTTCATTTCGTCTTTCGTTGGGCCTTCTCGATCAAATCTGACAGCCATTTAACTTATTCAGAGTTTCTGAGAGCATGAAAACGTTTTGATCATATCCAAGTCTTTTCCACTTGTATAAGTCTTCTGTAAAAGTACAAAAATATACATTGTATCATAATTTGTATTTTATATTATTTTAGTTCATTTTTATTAAAAAAAAATTATTATAGTTTGTAGCTTATCTTTAGTTAATAGTCATCTTCATTAAATTTAATTTATTTTTTGTGTAAAATGTAGTTTTATGCATTATTTATTAATTTATCGACTCCATTTCATTATAATTTTTAATCGTTTAAAGCATCTTTCAGTGTATTGAACTCGTCAAGTCCTATTCATATTTGGAAAATAAATCGATAACTAAGTATTAAACTTTTACAGCTATAAAAAAATGGTTTTAATTTATTTAAAAATCTAAGGTTCCTTGAAGTCCGTCCTGTTGAAATTTCGCCAATATTCGTATGAAACGTTATCAGAAGCAATACAATCGATTTTTCATTCGTTAAAGATTGAATTGAAATTGCAAAACACAAACTATTTTAAAATATCTATTTTTAACACCTTATACACTGTTGTATATTTTTTTTTGTATTCATGTCTTGTCACAGACATTAATCGTTAAATTATCACCTCTTTAATATTTAATTCACTATGTTTATTTTTTTCTCATATTTTTTTGTATTTAATGTGATTTTAAAGAGATTCATTTAAAACATATTAACAACATTAAAATATATAGAAAAAAAACAAAACCTGGTTACTTCTTTCAGAGTACTCTGAAGCACACGTCAAACTTTGTGGAATTTTTATTATTTTTTTTTATCGATCGATTATGATTATTACTGCTATTATATTATATTATATGATGATCCGAATAAAATCTTTTGCTTTTGGATTTTTTTATTCATTATTTGTGTATAACCGACGTCCCATGTATAAAAAAATCGTATAATCATCTCTAAAACTGTTTCAAGATTAACTAAATGATCATCTCATTTCGATTTATAATAAAATATATGGTGATTTTTATTATTATTATGATAGTTTTAATACAAAATGCTGGTTGTATCTTGCATAGAAATTTATAAAATCAAGAGTTTTAACTCTCTTATACATGGTTTCATGGATAAAATGGGATTTAAATTAAATATAATCGACTCTTTTAATTTAGGTATCATCAATATAATTTTTTTTTAGTAAATTGATTCTCTCTCATATTATTCAATTTATGAAAATTTAGATAAAACTAATTTGTGAAAAAAATTTTACTTTCACAAAAAATTATGATAAAAATAATTCATTTCCTATTGAATTAAATCAAAATGGAGGGTTGATTCATTTTCATTCACGTATTTAGAGTGATTGTGGGTGGGTTTATAATCTTATACACCTGTAATTACAATACTGATTATTTACCTGTCATCATTGAATAAACAACAATAGTTTCAGTGTAGCACGCATCAAAATAATAAAACTGCCCTTAGGTTATTTGATATCAGTTACTCATATATGTATACAATAATTTACTTACCATAACAAGTGACTCGTGCGCACTCTTAAAAAAAATCGTATAATGAGTTCGTCCACCATTCAAGCATTAAATTGATTCACGCTTCCTTTTCTTTCTAATGCAAATAATATATTACAATATTTGCATTCAATAATAATAATAATAATAATGATGATAATATTGCAAATAAAGTATAAAGTTCACATGGTTATATTATGACTCTTTGCATACAAATTCACTCGATTGACAGTTTTTCTCTGTTTAAAGCTACTTTATAATAAATTATTCATTTTTATTTTGTTTTTATTTTTCAAAAAAAATATATATATATTTTAATACAAGGCAATACGATGACAACATTGCTTAATGTTGTTGGTTTATAAAATGTATGATGAATAAATATGTATAATCAACATGCAATTTATAGCTATTATAAAAATATAATTCTTAATGACACTTACTGCAACAAAAGTTGTTAATAAATTATTAAACGATATTTAATATTCTTGTACTAATAAAATGGAAATAAGTGTGCCTGTGGTGTGTGAAATGGATATTTCTGATCTAATTGAAGATTATGAGGAAAACTTGTTGATGATACTTGATTATGATATGAATGAACAATGTTGAAACGTGATTGTGATCGATTTATACGAGCGCTTTTCAGAGATCGATTTCGATTTTTTCATATCAATCATGTTTGAAATCTTGCCAGAAATCCATTGATGGTCTTTAATATATATGAAATTGTCCTCACCTTTTCATAATCAAAATAAATCAAAGAATTTTTATTGAACTTTCATGTGTAATGTATTGGAAGATATTTATAAGAAATTATCAATTGATATAACAGCTAAACCAAGAAAGAAAGAATTCCCAAAGTAATCTACTCAATGTTATTCAACAATAAATACGCCTTTTTAAGATTTTTTTTTTTGAATTCATGTGTCTTATTTTTTGTATGTCAGACAAACAGTACATTAAAACTATATAAATAAAACATTTGAAGTCTCTCGTTTCAAAAGGCGGTATGGTACCAAAAAATTTTTACACATCATTGTATGATGTTATGTTTTACCAAAAATAATAAAATGTATATATGATATTTTTTATTTACTCTGTGAAAAAAGTGCAGAATACGCGTTCCATTTGTTCCTATTTAAAAATATATAAAAATTTCACGAATTTTTTGCCGTTTTATTGTTGCATTCCAACATTATTTTATAAACTTCATTTTTTTTGTTACTAAATTTCATATGAAAAAACACATTCAAGTAATAATAAATTACACAAAGTAACAAAATTTAATCCATTTCATTTAACAAACCATTTTTTTTTTTAATAATAATCACTTTTGGGATATTTATTTCATTTTTTTTTTCGAGTCAAGAGAAAATGATTTCCGATTAAATAAAAAAAAAACTGTAAAAACAGCAAAATAATAGTAATCTATGTAATTTGAATAAATTTTCTATTCTCTTTGTATTGTTTTTATGAAGGAAATAAAATATATCTAACAAGAAATAAGTTTAACACAGTCTTAAACAAGTTTTTGCTAGTTCTCTTACAAAAAAAATTAAATACAGAAGAAGAAGAGGAAAAGAAAACATATGTAAATTTTGTGAGTTCATATTTCACCTTCATCTGATAATATGGATTAGCATGGTTACAAGTCAAGTAGCTCATCTTCTCTTCTCCAGAAAATAAATAATAATGAAAAACAAGATTACACACACACAAACTTTATACATACATAATGTAAACATATTTAAAGTAATTCTAATATATTTAATACCATTTTTTTGCATACACTGTGCTGAATTTCTGATGATTTACAAAGAAACAATGTTTTATAGTTGTTCGTCTTACAATTTAACCCATTTTACACGTGCGTTTCATTAATAGAACAACTTGGCTCAGAAATGTACGGAAAATATTTTTTCAAGTAAATTCACACACATACCGATTTGTAAACATTTTATTCGCAAATTCAAAAATATATATTGACTGGAAATAAAAGATACAATTCAAACTTTTCAAAAAAAAGAAAGAATTATCTCGATGAATTCTGGTTATTCACAATTGTTACTGTAACAACAAAATTCCACCGATAAAACATCATCACCACATTTAAATACTACTCCAATAGTAGTAACAACAACCATAGTATATTCAAGTTTCCAATTCAGTAGCATAATAATAATAATAAAAAAAGTAAAATGATAGGAATTGTAAAAATAAAACTAGATGTTAAGACGGGAAAAAGTATTACAGACTAACATCAGTCGTTAGCTATTTTGAATTGTTGCCAGGACATTGTTTGTATGTATACACATTTAAAATGGGTAAATTTTTCTGTTTTTCTGTTTAAAAAATAAAACAAAAGATTTCAATAGAACAACAACAATCCCGCTGAATGACAAACAATAGAAGTGAGAATAAAATAGGCAAATGAAAAAATATGTATAAAAAAATAAAAAATCGATCGATGACCGCATCATTTTAGAGAGACATGTCAGACATTTTTTATTTTGATTTGAAATGTTAAAAAATGAAAACAAAAGCCCTAAACTAAACAGAAAAAATGTATTTAAATGAGTAATATTTAAACATTTTCATTAATTTTTCAATGTACCTATTGAATCATCAATTTAATTCAATATCCTAGGAGTTTGATGTAACTCAACTAATATTTATTATTTTATAGCGGTAAACCGTAATAATTTCCATGTGAATGGTCTGGCGTTATTGCCCTAATAATGATGGTACATCACGTGTACTAGACAGCACATCATCTCTTTTTTTACATAATATTTTATTAATAAACGGATAAATTCTGACTCCCATTTTACATGATGTCTCTTTTTTTTAATCTCACAAATATGCGTAACTGTTTTTGGTGAAACACACAATACACAAATGAAAAGTATTACACCCTCAATTTTACCGGACTATTGCCTCCATACAAAAAGATCATAATGTGATTATTTGTAAAATGAAACAATGTTGAAAAAAAGAACATTTTATTAATAATAATTTTTTGAGTCTTATATTGTAATGATTACCGCATAAATGAAAATAACAAGGGAGATTATTTATGCGTATATGCTAATAAATATGACGAAAATACATAAGCTAATAATATGATTAACAAAAGAACAAACACGGTATATTTGACTTATTTTTTACGTTTTGTTGAATTCAAAATTAATTATATAACGTTGGTAGAAAAAGACGTATTTCAAATAAGACATCAGCCAAATCCTGGTTCAGACAATGTCATAACGTAAAAGTAGCAGGGAATGATACGAAGTCAATGAAAAATATTAATGAACATCCCAATAAATGTGATTCAAGTTCAACCCAATAAATTTAATGTAATATTTTATCTCAACTCACACTTAAATTTGCATTGTTTTACAGCATGGTTCATAAAATCCGTTGAAAACGTTAATTCTATCAGAATTTTAAAATCTCAACACTTTTATGGGCTTTCAATAACAAGTGTAACCAAAAATTTAAATAATAAGGGATATTTTTATTTGAAATCCATTTGTTTGTACCACTCCCTCGCTTTTTTCATTTATTTAATATAGCTATACTCTTTTATTACATTATTATTATTGCATTGCATTAATTTATTGGACCGTGATACTTTTGAATTTATAAACACTATTATGTAAATTTATTTTGTGTAAAGGGTTTAAACTTGAAAAATATTCAAAATCAAACAATTAAAATTATCAATATTTTTTATTTGTTTGGCACATCTTTGCAGATGATGAAGTTTCATGTTTCTTTAAGTGACAAGAAAAGATAAGTTTTAAATTCACACAATAACTCAACTATTTCAAGCGTGTTTTATGTCAATGAACACGTTTGCTGTCGGTATATCCGTTAAAATTCAAAACTTTCAACATAAAACTGTATTAAAATCAAAATAGTACCCGATTTATGGAAATGAGCTCATTCAGTTCATTCACAATTACGTTTCTCAATTTTTTCATCTTAATTTACAACACTCTTCAATCCTCTTGATCGTTTATTTGTTAGTCATCTTGTTACAATATAACAGCCACTCAATAATAGTCTTATTTTGATTAGATTAGACATTGATGGAATGCTTTTCTTTATGACTGTTTATGGTTTGATTATTATTGCTTGGTCTGTGTACATCCACAATGGAATTTGTTAACAAGACACTTTTGTGAAAATATCACATAATAATGAAGGAGAATATAAAGAAAATTATTTTTAAATAAATTTTGGTATCATTTTACTTTGATACAATGCTTAAAATTGTGTACTTGTGTGGCTTTTTTTATTTATTGTATTTTTTTTTTCTTAATAAATGATTGACGTTTAATAATTATTATTGAGGAAAAATGAAATGATCATTATGATTTCATTGAAGTATGTCACTGTCACATTCTTCCAATCTGATCTTACTCTAAGAAATGAAAAATTAGTTGTGTTTTGTATTAACAGTGATATTTCAACCCCTTTTTAATTTTATACGTTATGCGGTAAACTCGAGATAGCCAGATATTATTTGTATCTGTGGAACAAATCACTAAATTTAATTAACAAACCTTTATAACATAACAAACATAGGAAAATATAGACAATGGGAGAAGGAGGATTGTTAACGACACTTTTGTGAATAAATTTTATTACATTAATCTAAACAAGCACTTCAGTGACTTTTTCCTAACTACTAGTATTAAAAATGAAAATAAACATAATCGTATCTCATCATCATTTACTTTGTTTTTCTTCTGTTAGTAAAATGAAAATGAGAAATGGTGATAGTATAACGATTCCCCTTCATTTGCCATTATTTGCTTTTAAACTGATATAACCGTGTAAATTGTGTGTAAAAGACTTAAATTACAAATTGAAATGTTATACTTGTTATACCACAAATAAATATTGTGTGGAGTCAAGCAGGAAAACACGTCGTTGTCGGATGCTACTTTAATTTAATGTCCCCTTTAAATTTTAACATTTAACATTATGTGGCAAAAATTAATCCTTTTTAATAGGGCACTCTCTTTCTCTCTCTCTATATGTCATATGTGAGGGTGTGAATTTATATTTATATAAGGAAAGAGATAAGTCAAGGTTAGTTAAGATAAGAAAATTATTATTTTTGCATCATTTAAAATGTAAAATATGCCAAACACGTCATAAAACTAAATTATTTTACAAGGATTTTTATCATGAAAACACAAGACACTTCGCACACGTGACAAAACCTTAATTACCATCTCTCTTGACTCCTAAAATCTTCTTATTAAGTACACACATGATATTACGATTATTTTAATGTTTGGGTAAATGAATGACATTAAAATTATAATCATTATAATAAAATGTAACAGAAAGAAGGGGATGCAAATATCACACAAAATTATTTAATTAAAGTTCTTACGATGACCTTTACATTAAATTCAACGTATATGAGGTTAATCTCAATGGTAATATCTTTTATTGTGGAAAATTTGTGTGATTATGTGATAAATTAATAAAAGAAAGAAAGAACTTTAATCATGTATAATTTATGATCGTATTTTAGATTTAAGTCATACAACAAAAAAGTCATAAATCACTCACCAAATTCAGATTGAATATGAATTAGACAAGTGATTTGAAAACGTATAAGTGCAATCTCAGTGATTTCACCTTTGAAATGAGAGTAAAATAGGAAATACCGTATCACGATATCTTATGTAATAAAAATTAACTTTGTCTAACTCATCATACGATGTATAAAGTTGAAAAATGTAAATGTTAAAGGCAAAAGTATCAAATTGCCTTATTTAATATGAAAAAAAAACAAATGAAATACCTTGGCAGTTTCTTCTCTATATAAAAATAACCATAAAATGGGATATAAATAACGACAAACAGGTAACTGTATCCCCATCACATATGAGCATGTTGTTGTTTAATGTGTGTTTAATATAAATAATAATAAAAATAATGATGAAGTTGATGATCAAAATGCTAATTGGGTGTTATTAATAATAATCTTTTAACCAAAATCTTTATATACAAGGAAAAAGAAATTTTATTTTATTCTAATAAACGTGTGTGGTCTGTAATATCTCTCTTTTTTTCTTTTTTTGATTATCTTTCTTCATTATATGAAATTGATTAATATTTAACACCTCTTTGGGTCTTAAATTATTGTTATTTTACTGTAAAAATTGTTCAATGATCATTAATTTTTATTTATTTAACGTTCGATCTGTCACAAAACGAAAAAAAAATTCTTTTGAAGTTTTTTGTTAGACACGTTTTGATTTGATTTTTATTGTCATAACATTCTTTATGAATATTTAAAAGAAAAAAAACTGAAATTCAAAAAACTATTGAGATTTTGATGATGAACTTTATCGAGTGGAATATAATCAATAGTCATTTGATTACAATTTGATAAATTTCAATATGGTATTAACCCATTTACAACCATGGTAACCCATTCCAATATTTAAGGATTAGACAATCTAAATTTTGAAACTTTTAAGTTTTATGCAGAGATTTCTTAAGAAAGCCGGTTCGGCCACCAGGTAGTAATAGAGTTAACATAATTCACATTCAACTTTTGAAACGAAATATTGAATCTCTGTCAAATTTTTTTTAAGCTGTTGACAGAAATTGCAAAAATATTAAAATGAAACAAAACATTTTACAAATTTGTTATAATAAAACACCTGATCATTATAAAGATTAACATCATCATTTTTGTGATTTAGATAGTGCCAAAACGGTGTATTTTTTTTTGATTTTAATAAATCCGATTTATTTAAACGATTTTGATAAAATAAGTGTTAAAAAAAAAATGAGATTAAATTCAAATATTTTTTGGTTGAGTCACACTTATGAGCCGTTAAACATCTGGAATATTAAGTAATAATGAGAGTATCTAAAATGAATCTAATTTATAGACTTGAAACGCCTATTAAAATAGAACATTGTCAACGGAACTAACACCCGACGTCTATGTTAAAAAAAAATTAAACAAAAAATTTTATGTCTTCTTTTGTTAAAGTATTTTAAAGTATTTCCTTTAAGTTTTAAAATACAAAAAAAAAATACTTTCATTTTCAAAAGAACACATTTAGTGGAATTCTTCTTTAAATTAGTTTCCTTTTAATGTTGAAATAATCACACCCTCGATTTCATTCTATCTACTTTTGTTGTTTAATTCAAGCTAAGACATATTTTACCTATTTTATAACAATTGCACAGTTATCATACTCAAAAAAACATTTTTTACCACAAAATTATATTTCAGCAAATTTTTGGTAAAGAAGAATTAAATAAAGTTTTTCTGTTGAATGGAATTTTTACATGGTTTATGATAAAATAAAAGTAAGAATGAATTTGGTTCCCAATAAATAAATAAAATTAACAATGCAAAGATTACTGTACTAAGTTACTTATTATTCAAGGAGATAAAAGAAGTTGATTAGGTTATTGTTCGTATATGAGTCTAATATCAGATTTACGATATCTGTCTTATTTGAATTAAAAGTAAAATGATTTTTTGGGATGATAACTATGATGAGACCAGTCAGTGATGAGAGATAATAAAAATTATAAGGATTTAGATTCAGAAAATGGATGATTTTATGTGTTAAAAGGCTTTCGAGGACTTGGTACGTGTGTATTGATGGTTTGTAGACCTGATAGCAATTTTTCGGTTTATGGATTTCAATCACTTTCGATTTTCTTTGTGTGTTTCATTTCACACTATACTAACAATTGAACACCTGGAACTAGTTCTGTGCAGTGTAGGAAATTGTTACATATTTAAAAATCCGGGATCATGTTCTTCTTCCTTCCAATAATAATAATACTTTTGTTCCAATTAACTTCTCAACACAGTTCAAGAGAAAGTAGATAAATTGTAACATGTTTAATTTAATAAATTTATTCTCTGAAAGATGCCTTGACACATTGTGTATATGTTAACATTTAATATATTGACAATGTGTGACATGATCCTTTCTTGTTGTTTTGTTTAAACAATAATTACATTTTACATACAATAAGGCGATAGTACGATAAAAGATGTTTAATCCTTTATCCGGGTTTATGCTTGTTTTAACCCTTGTTCTGATGCTAATTGTGTGTGTGTGTTGTGTAACATGTTTCCATTCGAAAGAAAAAGTTTTATAAATATGTCTATTAAGAGAGAAAGAGGAAATTAAACACATTTGCATATCAATGTCAATGGATATTAATCTTTTGTTTAACTTTCATTCCATGTTTCCTTGTAAAAGGAACTTAGTGAAAGTTTTGTTAAATTTTTATCGAAAAAGAAAATAATTTGTTCAATTTCGCGCCTATTTCACCCTCTGTCAATATTGAAAAAGAACAAAAAAAAATCTGTTCAATTCAATTTTATGAACAATCATTAACTTAAGTAGCTTTTATGTTCATTTATTTATTACCTCGTATTATTTTTGGTACAACAAAAAAAAATAACATAAAATGCCTCCTAATAATAATAATAACAATAAAAACCCATAAAAATACCTAAATGAACACTTCTTGAAAGTACAAAAATTAAAGACAAAGTGGCAAACAGTCAAAACATCGCAACTGTGTGTTAAAAAGATATCTATTACACCCGCTGTGCATTCAAGTGGACATAATACTGTTGTTGTCGTCGTTTTATTGATATTTTTGTACAGAGAAATGAAAACAAGAGAACAGTATCAGATTCAGATGTTTAATGTTCCTCTTTTCATTTCTGCAAATGCACTTCTTATTTTCTTTTTCGTCTTCAAAACAAAAAAAAAAAATACACAGAACATAACTTAAGGTGGTAACAGCAATGATGATACAAATAATAGGACATAATCAGTATATTTACTAACATTTTTTGTGTTTTCGGTTATTATTATTTCCAAACAAACAAACATTTATAAATAAGATAAAAGTATAAAAATACAAAGAATGGGTACATTATTGTTTTATTTTATTCTTCATGCGACAATCGAAATAAATTTTTGTGAAACATTTCTTGCTGGAATATTTATTTTGTATGTGTTTAACACGTAAGCGAAGTAATCATTTAAAATGTTTTTTTTTTTCGTATAAAATGCAACAATATCATAATAATAATAATAAAGCAGATAACTAAATCACCTTTATTCCAATTTTTTGTTGATAATTTTATAAAATATGATGCATTTTGACAACAAACAGTCAATAAATTTTAAAAGGTTTTGAGCATTAATGTGCATAAAATTATTACTGAATCATTTAATTCCAAGTTTACATTTAATTTTATCAACATTTTCGTTTTATTACACACTGAATTTGATTAAGGTCTTGTGATGATCCTTAAGATGTTTGTCGTTAAAATTGCGCCAATTGTCACTGAAATTTAATTTGCGTAGAAATGGATTTCAATTAAAAGATATACAAAAAATATAATACAAACAACAGATGCAGACAATAATAGAATATGAAATGATTTTTAAATCAGATTATTTCTAAGTTTATTCAATTCAAATCAATCATATTCAATACATTTAAATGGATCTTGTGTCTTTCATTGAGCAGCACACGTCATTCACTATTTGTTTCTATCTCTCTTTTTTATTGAAAAACAATCTTTTGTGTCTAATCTTCACCTTTAAATCTCATTTTTTTTTGTTCAATCAATATTTTTTTAAATAACAAATAAGATAAAAATAATATAACAAATAAAATCAAACTCAAAAGAGGCATGAGGTCGTCCTATGTTATTCAATGAAATCTCATCATATTGTGTCATATTGAACAATAATAACATAAAAAAGAAAAAAATGTGCCAAAAATAACTGTACGGAAGCTAACAGTTTTGTCACATTTGTATATATTTTTTTTGTTATTATTCAATAGAATTTAAGATCAAACCACAAAAGATGCATTTCGTCATCGTCAATTCATTCTTAATATTGAATTCGATGGAGTTTTATATTAAAAGTATTTTAAATTAATAACCATAATCTGAGAATTAACTAACACTAATCAATTGCACTGAATTATATCTATAAAATGTATAATTAATGACAGTAAAAACTGCGACAAACTCAAAGGAAAAAAAAACCAAAGCAAATTAAATGCAATTGAACAACAAAAACGATCGACATACAATTTTTTTTTGTTGCAAATGTGTATAAATGATAATAATAATAATGGCAGATCACATTTCATGTGTGTATGTATTTTTGCAACAAAAAAAAATGCGATTATTTTTCTGTATACTGATGCAATAGTTAAGGTCATTAGGTCAATACTGCACCTTTTCCTGCCACATCATATTCATATAAAAACATATTTCCGTGTTATCATTTGGAAATTTATAAATGTTGTAAATTTATGTTATAGTTAAGGGAAACAGATAGATTTTTTTTCTATGAGGGGATGAGTTTCATGATCAAAAACTGTAACTGACTTTGAGTTTAATGATAGTTTACAGTGATTCAAAACTTTAAATCCATTCAAATTAAAGATATTTCGAGATGATCCTAAGTAAATAAATAAATATTGATAGAAACAAATTATTAGATTGTCTATTAATTACATCTTCATGTTAAAATTAATATAACAACAGTTTTCATGATAAATTACTATTTTGCTCTGCTAATGAAATGATGTATAAAATTGAAAAATCATCAGTAATATAGAAGTAACATTATATTTTTAATAAATTTTATATTAAATCATGTACTTCGAACAATACACCATCATGATAACATTATTTGATATTATTTTAATTTTCAATATAGTACAATGAAAGATTTAATCAATTTTAAGTTTTTGTTGTGTATCAATTTTAATTGTATCATAATTTTGCCTTAATAGCTTAATATGTTTCATATCATATAAAATTTGTTAGAATCTGGATGGATGTGACTCCCATTTAAAGAGTCATGCAATGAAATGTTCCTTTTATGCAAAACATCTAGAAAAACGTTTCTTCTGAGATAAGTGACCTTCGTCTGATTCGAGCTAAGACTCCAATTAATTTGTATTTTGAAATATAAAGCGAAACAGTTTTTATTTTAATCATATTGAAATTTTAATATTTACTCTATTTTTTTTACCCGTATATTTAATAATTTAAAACAACACACACAAAATATGACGTAAACAATTTACACAAACATTTGAAATATTTTTCTCCTTAATTATATTCAATTAAGATTCATGATCATCACTTATTAGGTTGCATGATAAAAAGATGAAATAATTTGATAAATAACAAATTTAAGTCACCAAATGCGTGTGGAATAAAAAAAAGTATCAACACTACAAATTTTTTGTAATATAAAAAAAAACATTATCACTGATCCAATTAAGCCTTTTTTAATTCTGTCTTGATTCGTTTTTTTACACTCACACACTAAACATTTAAAGTATGTCGCGTGCTTGGGTCTTGTTGAAAAAAAAAATAATTTGTTTATTTATTTACTTATAACATATATGTACTTTAAAAATAAATAAATAAATAAAAAATGTAATAAATTTATTTTAAATAACATTTAAAAGACACTTTTTTTTAATAGAAAATTACCATGAAAGTTAATTTTCATTCATTCATATGATGTGCCCTTCATGTGACGTGAAATTTTCTTCTGATTTGTGACTTTTAGTGATTCACCAATATTCATTTCATTTGAAATTTAAACATGATAATAAATTTAACATATGGTGATGACAAATATTTATTACACTCTTTAACTGATGAATTGTATTGGATAGTATGCCACTTAATTGCTCAGTTAATTGCAGCTATTATTATTATTATTGTTATTGAGATGAATGGACTTGGGTATTAAATGAATGTTCCTATTTGCACATAAAATACATCTTTTAGAGTAATAGATTAAATTTTTAATCGTTTTAATGTCTTAATAAAGCAATAATTGAGCATCTCAAAAGTCATTTGTCTTTTTTTCGTTAAGTAACTTAAAATTTCTAAATAAATTATTATAGACTTAACTGTAATCGACTTTAATTTTATTTTGAATGCATTTCTTCGTCGATTTGGAGAGAAATGTGTGAATTGTAATCACTTTGGACCTCTCTTCTAATTTTTATATTGATTTTATTTATGGTTTGTCCAAAAAATGCGAGAAATTTACTTTTTTATCTAATTTTACCTTGACATTTCCAGACGTTAAAGAAACATTTTCCTTCCATATCCATTTACAACACCTTTAAAAGTCATGGTATATTAAAAGTATCAGATATCGGCATCCTTTTCAATTTCCACTCTCTCCTGTAAACAGACACACGATTTAAGAAATAAGAAAAAAGGTGATAACAAAATAAATCTAATAATGTATAAAAGGTTTACATAACATATAATTTTTGACACATAAAGGGCGGACATTAATGCATTGTTTTTAGCTTTAAAAAGATATAACAACATCCCTAAATAAAGTCTTATTATTATTATTTTTGATTAAACTTTGTAGACAATTGAGACCAAAAAGTGTCAACTCAAACTAAATATTGTTATCGATTGTTTTTTTTTATTCTCCATTCATTCAGTCCTTCAATTGTTTTCTCGTATGATTTATCTGTGAATTGAACAAATTTTTCTTCATAAGAATATAAGAATATGAGTAAACTTATGATTGAATGTCGGAAAGTGAAACTTGTCAAGGAAATGTTTATTTTGGCATATCTTTATACTTGATTGAATTATTTTAAGTGTTACTTGAATAAAAATGTTTTTCTTATTAAAAAAAATAATTTAACATTTAAAAAATGTGTGTCATTTAAAATTGAATGTAAATTTATCATAATATTTACAAATATACTCATCAAAATTGAACACGCGTATTGCCTTTTACTTTTGAACCTGATTATTACAAAAATACATTTCAATAGACGTGTTTAGGTTTGGCATATCAAAAATTCTTTGACATTTCTAATTTAATCATGCAAAAGTATAACAATTGTTTTCTTATCCCTTGAATAATGATAAAAATAAAAATCGTGACATGCGATGACATTCAGTGGTGACAAGAATGTTTCAATGTGTAATCGTACAGAAAAATTTTTAATCTTTCCCCTTTTTGACTTTGAATGTCATTGTTGTTTGGGGCATATTTGTTATTTGTTGATTTAACGCTAAACACTGTATTATGCAAAAGATACACAGATTTTAATTTTCTTTTTTTGGTTGATAAAAGAAAGCTGTGGGGTGTAAATCACTGTAAACATGTGATTAAAGTTTGATTTTGATATAAAAGAAATTTTTCATAACATCATTTGAATATGACATAGTTTGGATTCATTTCGAGGTCATTCCCTTGTATGCTTTACTTAGAAGAAACGACCTAAAGCTTTAATTACATTTGAATTGTGCTTTTTATTTGTGTGATTCAGCCGACCACAAAACATTTGCCTATCTTAATTAAAAATGATCTAAAACAGTTGTTATTTTATCTAATCTTAAATTTCTGTAAACATTTTTTACATTGAAAGAAATATTTTTTATTGCTCTAGTTAATGCCCTCTTATTTTCATTTATGTTCAGAAGAAGATACAATTATAATTATTATTCTCATTTCTTTACAATTGTGGTGCACCACATATTTAATTTATTGTTTTTAATCACAATTATTAACCTTAATTAATTTAATTTCTTTGAAGTGCTATGTTTTGAAAGAAAATTTTCTAAGCTTCATTCAAACGAACTCAATTTCAAATATTTTATCAAAATTAATAATAAAAAAAAAATTCGAAACATCTCATAAACTATGCACCCTCCTAAGACTCTGTTTTTTTTTGGTACTGAAGTAATAAATAAAAAACAATCAACTTACAAATGAATTGAATCACATATATAAAAGAACCTTGAGAGCACTCTATTGAATTTTTATTCTTTGACACGTGCTTGATACACATAACACAATCCTGTGTTATATTAAATGGATGTGGTTTACCACTGGAAGTGTATCATTTTTTTTTGTACTTCAAAAAGTGTATTTCATACTTTATCGTGTGTCGACGATTATTAAGTGGGTGATTTTGATTTATTTACGAGGTGGCAAAGAGTGATTCCTTAAGGATGTATTATCGGAAAACTTATGCATATTTAATGTTATTCGATACACATAGCTGACCTTACCTTACATTAAATACAATGTAAGACAATGCAAGATAAAGTAAAATAATAAATCAAAACATTTTTTGTTGTAATTTAACACAAAAGAAAAATAAAATTAATATAAATTTATCTGGTTCTGATATTTGGCTATTTATTACATTGCTTAAAGATGTGACCGATTTTTGTTCATTTTTCTTATTTATGTATGATATTTGTTTTGTTTATAGATTAAAGTATAAGAGAGAGGAAATTGTCCTAAGGATATAACCAGACTCAAAAAATATAAATAAAAATTTTTACGTATTTGATAATGATAGGATGTGGTTAACCCTTTAACTGCCGTTGAACAAATAGGAACTTTTTGAATTCTGTCATATTTCTTTACATTTTTATGAAAATTTTCCAGATTAACACAAAAGAAGTGAATTTTATGACTCAACTAAAAATCTTTTGTATTGGCACTGAATGGGTTTTAAGTTAAAAATAATAAGAGTACATACATAAGATATTATAAAAGTACGAACAAGATCAGGGAGGTAAATATACATAGAGAAGGCGGAACAAACATACACAAGATTTACCGATATTTTTGGTTAAATTTATGTTTTCCATACAAAATTTAACTTATTGAATTAAATGTGATAATACATTTCGATAAATATCGTTGAACTATAAATTTTACACAATATTCATTTAAATAGTTCAATTATTTATTACTTTTTGTTTTAACCATAACTCAATTTCTTAAGAAATTTAAGATTTTCTTACGCATTCATGGATGAAAATTATTTAAAATTAAAGTTGCATTGCAATTAGACACAGAAAGTATCGTAAACTATCATGTTCGTTGATGAGATTAATTAGTTTGATTAGAAAAGTAAAGATTAAATTTAAAACATGATGTTAGATGAAATTTTTGCTTCAATTGAAGTCGCTGTTGATTCATTTTAATTACATTTCATTAAAGAACATTAAATGAGAGTGTTTATTTAAAATTATCACCAAACACCACTTCAATTTCAGATGAAAAAGAACAATAGACAAATTAATGAATATTCATCTCAAAATGATACCACACAGAAACAGCCACATCAACTCAATTATTAGTACAATCATAAAAATAATGATCATAATAAATAAGAAAGAAAAAAATTACTTTTCTTACAGTAAATGTGAAGAATGATGATACTGAGTATCTTTTATAATATGAGTAATATACAAATTATGAGAAGTTTTTTATTTATTCATTATGATCAAATGATGAATATGAAAATTTACGAAATTAACTCTTCTTCTCTTTGAATTACAATTTAAACGTCTCTACAAATTGGACCAAATGTACATTGTATATAAAGTGAATGAAGATTGGTTGAATGTCTCGCCGTTTATTTACTTTGATTAATTGATTTTTATTGAACAAATAAATTGATTAAAATTGATTTCAGTTACAAAATATTTTCTATTCGTTTTTGTATAAACGCGTATCTTTTGATACAAAATTATTTTGATGATTGTGACCTTTTTATGACTTTCTAAGTCAACTGAAATCGTAATACTGTGGGACTTTTTAATGATTTATTTACTATTATTACCCCTTTATACTGAAATTGCGGGTACCATTACTGATTATTCATAAAATTTTAATACCCTAGACACGATGCTGGGTCTCAAAATCAATTGAATTGAATCGAAAGTGTGAAATTTAACGTTTTTCTATGTAAATTTTGATTGTATTGCTTCTACTCTTCGCTTGGTCTTCAAAATTCATATTTTCTTTATTTTTTTATAATTTAATTTCTTTTTTTTTATTTTTTAATAGGCTTTTATGATTCTTTTATAATTTTTTCAATTAATAGATTTATTATTTTGGTGGGAGGTGAGAATTTGGCACCAATTTACGCTTTTAATTTTATTTTGATTCATTTAATTTCCATTTTTCTTTCATTTCCTTATTTAACAACTAAAATCCTTAAAACTAATATTAATTCACAGTTCACGAGCACACACACACACTCACACACAAACACACTTTTCATTAAACTACTAATAAAAATGGCTGAAATTCGGAAAAAGTCTCAAATTCTTATTAAGGTGTCAAATTTTACACCAATCACTTATGAAAAAAAACATTGAAATAATTAAATTTACTTAAAATTACAGACGCTTGTGGATTATCTGATGTGGCACACATTGAGTCACTGCAGGAAAAGTCCCAATGCGCATTAGAGGAATATTGTCGGGCTCAGTATCCGAATCAACCAACACGATTTGGAAAATTGTTGCTGCGACTGCCATCTTTACGAACTGTCTCATCACAGGTATGGAGTGTGCGTTTATTTTATTGAAAATTATCTTAAAAAAAATCATTCAGTTTAAGGCAAAGCTAACTTATTTTTTAACTTTTCATTTCATTTTCATGCTAACAGGTGATTGAGCAGCTATTTTTTGTTCGTTTAGTGGGTAAAACACCAATTGAAACTCTAATTCGTGACATGCTTTTATCTGGCAGCAGTTTTTCATGGCCATACCTTCCATCAATGTGACATACAGTATGGCGTCAGTTAGCAACCACTTGATCCTCACTTCTGGGGTCCTCTTTGACCCCATACTATTCTAGCTGTTACAGTGCTTCTTCACTTTTAAACAATAATAACAATAGTTTTACAAATAATAATATAACAAATTCAGAAAATAATACCAATAGCAATAGTAGCTCACTGATGCTCGATTCAACCACCGGTGCAACAACAACAACAGACTCAAGCCAACTCCAATTGAGTTCAACATTAAATCTTGGTAGTAATAACAGTACAGATAATGAAATATCATGTGGTGATGACGTCAAATAAAAATGTTATTTATCAATGTCTTTCCAATACTTTAGAGAAACTTAATTTTTGGAACAAAATATCAGAGAAGAAAATATGAATTTCAAATCATTTTACGTACATATCGTTATTTTTTAATAAATGTTCTTAAGTATTTTGTAATGAACTTATCTCCTTATCACTATTCTTGTGAAGAAGAAAAAAATTAAAAATCAAAAATGAAATTCAATCGTCATGTCTATATTCTAAAATCGTTTAATCATCTTTTATGTATATTCTTTAGTCAATAATAATAATAATAACTGATAAGAAATTTATTTTTTTTTCGTCTAAATTAATGAAGTACTTGTTTAATTTATAATCTTCATTAGACAAAATTAAAACGAGCACCAAAAACAAACTGATTGCAATATTTATTTATTTCGAATTTGAAGTATATAAAAAAAAAAATAAAAAATTAAATATAAAATTACTTTAAGGGAAGTTCCGATGTAGATTATTTTGGTATAGAGTAAAAAATTATATTTTTATTTATTAAAAACTTCTTTTTTAATATAAAATTTGTGGAATACTTGAAATAGTGGAATAAATTTCAATGAAAATTGAGTCTTATCAAATATGAATGTTTGTAAATAACAAAAAAAAAAATAATATTACATAACTGTTGCTCAAGTTTCTTTTTTCAAAAAAAATAAACAGCTCTTTAATCATCATGTATTAAAAATCGTTACATAAAATTATATATAAGACTTTTTGAATGCAATATTTTTTGTTCCCTATTAAAATGCGAGTTAAAATTCTTAGTCAATGTCTCTCAAAATAAATTATCTTTTTCATTATTATTGTTATAATGATGTTCATTATACAAATAACACTAATAATGTTCCTTAACTTCTTTAATGTAATGAGTCCTTACAAATCCCAGTTTTTTGTATCATAAAATGCGAATTGATTTCTTTAAAAGTTAAATTTCATAATAATAAAAATAGATTTTTTTTCTACAAAATACCGTCCAGCAAATTTCGAATTGATTTTATTTCAATTACACAAGTAACAAATATTCAATTGAAAAAATATCATTAAATTAAAGTAAAATTTGAGAATTTGAAATTCAAACATGATCGTGAATGAGTCCAAATCGATTGATTTGATTCAATTAAGAATTTGTAAAAATGCGACTTATAAATGAAGGATGGATGGACAACACAAGTCCATCCAAAAGCGCATTTTATTCCAAATCGTTAGGAAATATGCTTCCGATCATGATTGTTCGATAAAAATTATTGTCATATAAATGTAAAATTAAAAAAAACTCAATTTTTTTGACTTTCTTATAAAAATCTTTTTGTACACTTAGGAAACAGTAAAAAAAAATCAGTGAATGTTAAAAATAAAAAAAAAACCGTAATAAAAATAATATATATTTAAATTAAACCTAATTAAAATAGAATTTGTATTAGAATTATTTAATAATAAAAATATTAATAATAATATAAAAAAAATATATTATATTATAAGTAGAATGGGCAAAATTTTAAATGGAAGTCTCAATCTTCAATTAAATGAAAAATAAAAAAAAATATCTAATCAAAAATAATTGTAGTAAATCTTTATTAAAATGATAATATAAAAATTAAATTTATTGGAGAAAAATTAAGAAAAAACGAAAAAAAATAATAATCATGTAAATAATAAAAAAAATACATTATGTAATGAAAAAATTTAAATTAATGCTATTTTTTATTATTTTTACTGTTAATATGACAAAAAATGGTGAGTATCGAAGAAAAAAATTATCTCAAACTTAAGACAAATCACGCCATATGCCACCACGAAAACTCATTTGATATTCTCTTATAGTATTTACAGCAACAAAAATTGTGGTTTACATTACAAGATCGATAATAATCCTTTAATTCGTGATTTATTTTTACTTTTACTGTAAAATCTATTGAATAAATAATTATACAATGGAATGTTAAAACATCAGCCAATCTATTCACAGTTCATAGCAATTCTACGAGTGATACGATCTTAACATAAAAATGTATGTTGATACATGAAGAATTGAAATTAGATTCAAACAGAATATTTTGATTGATTTAAACGCAATTCATTTTCTCAATGTTTTTTTTGTAAATTTTTTTAACATTGTATTTAACATGTGAAAGGTAAATTAAACTAGAGAAAGTGTGGGAAATGAAATTTCTTTTCAAAATCATACCTTAATCAATGTTGTTTCATCCTTTAATATAAAAAATCCTAATTTACTGATTAAAATGAGTCTACCAAGTCAAAAAATTATAGATTTTCAAGATAAATGTTTGACGTAATTCAATTTATTTTTAATGGAAACATCAGGTGTCGTCCCCATTACTTTGCATAATGAACTTTTTGTTTTTATTTAAATAATCATAATGTTTTTTAGTTAATTAACATCTCTTGAGTGCCTTTAAAGGAAAATTTTAAAATATATTAACTTTTGTATATACATAATAAGTAATCAAGGGGAGAAGCATCACATGGATGAAATTTTTGTTCTTATTTTTGTTTTTATTTTTATTATAATTTATGAAAAGCAAAACATTTTACTCAAAGTTTCTTTAAAAATATTTTATTATTTTTCACTCATTGAATGTTTTGTAAACTTTAAATCACTAAAAATTTCATTAAATTTATGAAAATAAGAAAAAAAAACAGGAAATCGTTTAGACGACGTTTTACAACATTTTGAAATTTCGAATCACAGTGAAAAATTAAACACGGACTTTGACTGGACAATTACAGGATCTGTCAAATTTTAAGTGTGTTGTAAATTTCAAATAAGAAGAAATCAATTTATCAAATTTCGTTGACTTTATTTATCGTTATTTTCAGTTTTCCCTACAATTCATGTCATTTTAATACAATTTGATCTTAAAATTAACACTGTGTTCAAAAAAATATAAAAAAACAAGAATCTTTGACGCTTTTATTGCCTTATCAATTCATTAAATAAAGTGTTCTGAGATACGTCCAATAACAATAAATTCATCTCAATTCCATTTTCAGGGTTTGTCAAACTGTAATGAAAAAAAAAATAAAAAAAAACATTAAATAAAATATAAATGACTGCACTTGTTCATTATAAAAATGCACATAAATTTCCGTGCTGATTCTCTCACTTTTTATACATTCACCTTAAATATATTTTGCTAGACATAAAAAATGACCATGCCAACACCCCACTTATTCAATTTATATTGAACAAGTGGAATGCATTGAATTGGTGTATTAATTTTTTGTTTGTGGTTTATTTTTACAAATTTTCATTTCATTTCACACAGGATCTGAATATGAAAAATAACTTTGAATTTGTACTTGAAAGGTCAAATATGGGTTTGATTGGTTTTAGATTTTAGCAATTTATGTAAAATAAAAATGAATATCATGCTCAAAATCTAAATATTTTAAAAGAAATGGTCATCCTGAACATGTGAATTGAATGATTTGGTTTAAAAAACTCCCTAAAAGTAATGAAATTTTTGATTGATTTTCATAAATTGACCAAAATCTATAAATTTAAAATAAATAAAAAAAATTTAACCATTAATCAAGTCCAAAACACTTCATAATAATGTTATAACAACACCAGATTATTATGTTATTGTGTTACACTACAATTGAGAATAATGGTTTCTTCTTAGTTTGTGTTATTTTTTTTATTATTGATGTTAAACATATTAAGAGTAAATATTTGAATAGCAGAAATGAAGAAAATTTAAAGAAAAGAATTGTTAGGATCCATATCGCTTACAAAATATTCATTTAATTTTATAATACGATAGAAACGAGTGAGTTCACGTTTTATTAAATGAAATGAAATAATTTATGATGAATATGAATATTAAAAATAAACTGAAATATTGTTTATTAGTAATTGATTGAATCGATTGATAAATGATTTACACATGTAACAACACATTCTATATGTATATTTTTTTACTTTTTGTTAAACGTCATGATTTAATGTGTGAGATCATGATAAATAATATTTGTCTTACTATGTTTTACAATTGTAATGTTTAGCATTATTACATGTTTAAAAATTTTCGATCATTCATTTATTTAATAAAAAAGTTTTTTGTTTACGAGTTTTTTTTTGAATTTATCATACAATCAAAGGTATTTACACTTCTCAAATAATGGGAGGTCTTATAACAGAACAACAAAAAATTATAATAATTCCCATTGAATTGTTTAAAAAAGTGCATTTCGACAAGTATGAACGATGATTCTTGCAAAAATTTGAACGATCGTCGATAACCAAACCACCGTTTGACAGCTAACCAAATAATAAAAACGATTGCAAGTTCTGTTTTTCTAAAAATTTCAATAATGAATTAAACAACTGCTTGTACAGTTATTTTATTCAATTATATTCACATGAAATTGTAATGTCTACTTATAAGTGCATTATGGATAAATAAAAATTAAAATTCTACTAGAAAAGAGTGTTTTAATCAAAACATATAAATATTAAATCATCATACTTTCCTAAAATTATCTTCTAAAACTGCGCACTTTTTGAACATTGAAAGTTTTTAAATATCAATCTCCTCATGTTTATGTTTTCCTGGTACTTTTGAATCAAAAAAGTAATAAATTTTGGTCAAAAATCTGAAACTCAGGAACAGGAAAACATAAATATGAGGAGGTTGATGTTTGCATTGAAAATTTTTAAAAATTAACCTCTTCATGTTTATGTTTTCCTGTTCCTGAGCTTCAGATTTTTGACCAAATTTGTATTACTTTTTTAATACAAAAGTACCAGGAAAACATAAACATGAGGAGGTTGATATTTAAAAACTTTCAATGTTCGAAAAGTGCGCAGTTGTATAACAGTTTTGTCTGAAAAGTGCGCAGTTGTATAACAGTTTCGTCCGAAAACTGTGCAGTTGTATAACAGTTTTGTCCGAAAACTGCGCAGTTGTATAATAGTTTTGTCCGAAAACTGCGCAGTTGTATAACAGTTATGTTCGAAAACTGCGCACTTTTCGAACATTGAAAATTTTGAAACATCAACCTCCTCATGTTTATGTTCTCCTGTTACTTTTGTAATAAAATAGTAATAAAAGAACTATGAATCATCAAAAAATCTGAAGCTTAGGAACAGGAGAACATAAACATAAGGAGCTTGATATTTAAAAACTTTCAATGTTCGAAAAGTGCGCAGTTTTAGAAGATAATTTTAGGAAAGTATGATGATTTAATATTTATATGTTTTGATTAAAACACTCTTTTCTAGTAGAATTTTAATTTTATTTATCCATTATACACTTATAAGTAGACATTATAATTTCATGTAAATATAATTAAATAAAATGACTGTGCGAACAGTTTTTTAATTAATTATTGAATTTTTAGAAAAACAGAACTTGAATCGTTTTTATTGTTTGGTTAACTGTCAAACAGTGGTCTCCAATCACCGTTCATACTATTTTAAATTTCATGAAAAATTTATTAAGACAATAACAAAAAAAAACCCAAAATAAAATAATCGGATGTAGACACAAAAAGCGATGATGAAACAGAAAAATGATTATGAACATGAAGGGCAAAAGGTTATCAGTCGGTAGCGTGTGATACTTGGTCTTCTTATAAGATAATAACAAAACACAAAACTCATTATTTTTTTCATTTTTCACTTTATTTTATGATATTCAACTTCAATTTAATTCCTAAATTATAAATTTATCTCAAGAAAAACAGAGAATTTCATTCCAAATCTGAGCGCGACTTCAATAAGGACCAAGATTCCATTTAAAATTTAACGGTTAAATATGAAATGGCATATTTAAAAATTTATTTATACAAAAAACTGTTATATTTTAGTATAACACAATTTCATACATGTTTCATCGAACATCATCATCATTTATTATTGTTTACGTGTTGATTAGATTTAAAGGAAAAAATAATAAAATATTTCGGTAAAACAATGCAAAATATGAATCCACTTGCCTATTTAAATGTAAGTGTCGATCACTTGTTCGAACAACACACAATCAGTAATATCGACAATGTTCATAAAAATTTGGAGAATGAAATTGAGCAAAAAAAACAGGAGATTCGGAAATTTGTGGGGTAAATTATTTGAAATTCAATCCTACTCATATTAAAACGTTTCTTTGATTTTGACAGTGAACGTTATCGAGATCTAATCCAAGCAGCAGACTCTATCAATGACATGAAAACAACTTCATCAGGTATCATTAGTCAGATTAATGCGATAAGTGTTTCATGTAAAAGATTGAATGATGAGCAACTAATTGGCTTCCGAACTGAACCAGATGCTGAGTTGAAACAAGAACGACTGCGAAAAAATAGATTTTATAGTGTGCTTCTTCAAATTAAAATCCTGACTAGAATACCTGAATTGTTGTGGCACCATTTAGAGAATGAAGATTTTTTCGTTGCATCTCAACTTTACGTGTTTTCAAGGCATATTACTACTGGATTGAAACTTCAATCAAATGCAGAAATTGTACAAAAAATTCCAGCCGTCAATAGTATTTGGGAGTCACTGAATCCATTTTATGCTGTAATTAAAGAAACATGCATTACAACTTTGGAAAAAGAAGACTTGTGTTCGGAAACTGCAGTGAAATGTCTTTCAAGTATTTTACTTCTTGAAAATTGTGATTATCAAAAATTATTGTCAATTTTCATGAATGGAAGGCTCAATTCATTTAAAGATGTGCTTAATCCAGAAGGGCAAAAGTACGAGAAAGCTCGAGAAAAAATAATCGCTAGTTTGAAAATTTTGATTGATACGGTTGAAATGATCCATGAAGTGTTTTTACAAGGCGGACTTTTGTACAAAGAATTAAATCAACTTACATCGGATCAAGCGATTCCATCAATAGAGCTTATTTTTACTTCAAGTGATACTAAGCTTAATCTGTTACCGGACATTGTTAGATATTTCAAGTAAGTAAATTTAATTTTTTTATTACAATTTGAAATAATAACCAAAATTTTTCCAGACCACAAGTAGTAATTCCAGTATTAGAACCAGAAGTGTTAAAATCATCCCTGAATTCATGGCTCGAAACGGTTGAAAAAATATCACAATCAGAACTAGAATCACTTGTTCTACTAATAACGTCCATTAAAACCATTCAAGACATGAAAAAGCAAACATCGGCTCTTAAACAATCAAAAAATTGGTCAAGTATCTGTCTTGCATTGCAACTTCCCGATAATATCGATTTCTATGAACGATTTTATCAGAATTTAATCAACAGGCGATTGCAAGATATCATACAAAATGCATGGAATAACGCTCTTAACGAAACACTGGTTGATGTTGAATCAATGTTGGTTACCAATGAAAATGCAAAACTTAAATCTTGGCTATGGAAAGAGGAATTTGATGACTGTCCAAAGTCACTCAAATCTGCACTAGCAGAAAAAAAGGATCAGAAAAAGCTTTTAATGAAAGTAGCTGCATTTACTCCTGATATTGTCAATGTTTGCACGAAATTAGACAAGAAATTGGAGATTGTGTTTGATGATGTTAAAGTTTATCTCAATGTTGAACAACAGCCAGGGAATAGACAGAGTGCATGTGATCCGATTGTGATTTTTTTGAATGAATGTAGTGCTGAAAATGTTTCAAGGTAATGATAATTTTTCCCTGAATCGAAAATATTTATTTTGATTAATTTAATTAAAAGGTTGATCACGGAACTCAAAACTTTAAAATGTTTGGAGGATAAACATGAAAGTTATGTATTTTTAGCACGATTATTGTATGCAGTTCCAATTTTGTGTCCTAATTTAAGAATGTGCCTATCATCTTCAACGCTGTCAACTGGCTGGCCTGAAAATAATACCGAAAATTTATACAATAAATGCTCCTCGCTATTACATGATGAGAGTTTCAACTTTTGGATGCTCTGGCTTGAATCATTTGTCAAGAAATTGGACCAAATTTTGAAACGGTCAAGTAAACAATTAGATTCCAATACAATCTTGAAAGATTTTCCGGTAAATTGTAATTTTTACGGAAAATTTAAGTTAAATTTAAGGTTTTTCCTTTTTATTTTAGAGTTGGGATGTAATCACAATAGAAGAAAAGGATGAACAAGACAACGCAGTGAAATCTACAATTCGAATACCTTCAACACCAAGTTTTCCTTTGCAAAAGTTCCTTCACGAGACATGTTCACTGTTAAATGAAATCATCCCACACACACTTCCAAAGAAAGTTTCTTCTACACTTCTTGAAAAAGTCGCTCTTTTGCTACATAATCACTACAAAACGATTTCAGAGAATGATTTTGTGAAAAATAACCAAAATACAGCATTACAGTACTATTTTGATATCAAATTCGTGCATTGTCTGCTGGTCTCCCGTGAATATAAGACTTTAGTTGATCAATTTAATGAATTAACGGACATTTACAAAAATTATATTGATCCCTTTGACTTTGATGTATTCTTCGTATACTTAAATGAAAATTTAAAATCTTCCGTTCAACGAATGCGATATCAATTAGGATACTTATCATCGACTATGGATCAATCAATTCTGCCAGGATCAAATATTAATTCAAGTAAACAAGATCGTGATCCAAATGTATTAAGCACTAACGCTACAAATATCACGTGGTTTCCTTTACTTCCAATTAGTGAAAATCAATCTAATAATGAGAGTTTGATGAATGTGGGATTAAGTGTGTCATCTTCAAGTAGTAAATTACAATCAATGACTGAGAGTTCTGAGCAGGTAAGATTTTAATATAAAACGCTCTATAAAAATATTTGAGACATTTTAAATGTTCATTTAACTTTCAGACACTACCAACATCGAAATCATCAACATCATTAGATAAAACTATAAGAACAGCTCAAAATTATGCGGATAATGTAAAATCTGGAGCGGCCGCCTTTTTTGGTGATTGGTTCAAGTCATAAAATGGATTTTCAATTGAATTAACAAAAAAAAAAGTGTCAAAATGTCAAGACTTTAATATGATTATCATAAAGACCAAGAAATTGTTAATAGTGAAATGAAAATGGAAAATAATAAAATCTAATCTAATAAAAACTCATTCGCTGCTAAGCTTATTCATATTTTTATTATTTATACTTTTTTTGTACTTTGACTATTTACAAATATGTTGAAATATGAAGTTTTTTTTATTGTAACATGCTTAGGTAAGTCACATGAAAACACCAAATTTGCAGAAATTATAGAATAAAAAGTAAAGAAATAGTTTTCAACGTATAGCCACAAAAAATGTCTCAAGAGACTCAAATAATATTCATATCATGTCAAAATAGAATTTTTTTTACATATTCAGATACTGAACTGCTCACTTTTGATTTCAAAAAATCTTCCTTTCAAAACTTACTTTTTCTGACTGAATTGTCCTCAGAAAATTAAAGTTTTTGTGTCAGTAAATTTCAAAGGAGTTCAAGTCAAATTATTCGTCCCACCCTAATACGACAATGGCTGTATGTATAAGTGTATCATAAAAAATATATTCATTCATCCATCCATTCATTCATATTGTTGTACTAAACAGCTTATTTACGAACGATAGTGCAAAAATATTTTTACAGTGATTAGTAGAGTGTGTGTGTTTCATGATAGAAGACTTATAAAAATCTTGTTATTATTATTATTAAAAAAACATATGAATTTAAAAAAATAAAATAAATATAATAATATTTGATAAAAATGAGTTCATTTCAATGATAAAAATTAAATTACAGTGTCAAAATTCAACTCAAACTATATACAAATTTAAGAATAAAGAAGCATTTCCAAACAATGAAATATACTTTAACTGTTGATCAGCCGAAAATTGGCGATGATATAAGTACAAATAGTGTTAGTACAAGTATTTATTTGATATTTTTCTTTCGGATTCATGAATGAAATTTTTTTTAAAGGTGCTCTATTCAGAAAGTCCATCACCAAGACCACTAACGGCTTATGATATTTGGGATCGAGAACAGAAGCAAATGCGAGGTCAAGACGAATTTGAACGGTACATCTTAAATGTTGATTTCAAAACACAATTTAAATTTTATTTTCATTTTTCAGAATAGAAAATCAGCCGATATGCAAACCGTCATGCATACCAATCAGTCTGATACTCATTTTGATCGTGTTAGTTGTGCTTGTTCCATTACTTGATGGGTCTCATGAGAAAATGCTTGGCCATGGTAAACGTAACAAAGGACATTTCCAACCATCATTGTGCAGTAAATGCAGGTAATGTCTCATATTTTGCGTGATTAAATTTCATATAAGCAAAAAAAAAAAATATTAACATTATAATTATTCTTCATGGTGGTGTGACAAAAATTGTGCACATGTTCAATTAACAGTTTAATGACTATTTTCATGATAAATTTTGTTTTGTGAGAATGAAAGAAAATATTTCCTGAAACGAATTAATGTCATTTTTTCTAGGAAAGTTTCTATATATAGGTGTATCATCGTAATTTTTAGCATAATCAAATATTAATGGTTCATTTATTTCTTGAATCAAATAAAAATCTTGTCAATAAAAGGATATCATTTATTCAGCACAATAAGAGTATTACATGAAGAACAGTAAACGATTTCTCTGTATGACATTATTTGGATGTGCATTAAATTTTTATTATAAGTTTAAGTAATGTTCAATGTTCTCCCTCATGATTTATATGGAAAAAACAGTTGATTTTGAAAAATGCTCATGCAAAGAAATTTGGATATTAAATATTTCATATTGTAATGATCTTTTTATTTATTTTTATGTTTCTTTGAAATAGTATAACACCTGTTGAAAGCATACCAGAAGGATTAGTTTATCCCAATGACACAAAAAGATTTATGTCGACCTTTGAAGCCTGGGAACTTTTAATCAGAGAAGCGGAACAAAAAATTGAGATAGGTTCATTTTATTGGACGTTGCGTCGTGAGGATGTTGTGAACCATTCAAGTGCTTGGGATGGTGAAAAAATTTTTAATTTACTCCTAGAAGCCGGTACAAAACGTGATATTCAAATTAAAATTGCACAAAGTAAACCAAGTGAAGTATCTCCGAATATTGATACGCAAATTTTAGCTCAGAAAAAGGCAGCAATTGTACGTTCAGTTGATTTTCCAAGGTTATTAGGTGGAGGAGTTTTGCATACCAAATTATGGATAATTGATCGCACACACTTTTATGTGGGAAGTGCTAACATGGACTGGCGATCATTGACTCAAGTGAAAGAATTAGGATTATTGGCAACGAATTGTACATGCCTAGCTCAAGATATTGCAAAGATTTTTGATGTATATTGGAAACTAGGTGCATCAAATGCAAGAATTCCAAGAAAGTGGCCTGATGAGTTAAAAACTGAAATTAACGCAACAAATCAAGCTGAAATCAA
Organism: Culicoides sonorensis; assembly: GCA_900002565.1. Classification (NCBI taxonomy): domain Eukaryota; kingdom Metazoa; phylum Arthropoda; class Insecta; order Diptera; family Ceratopogonidae; genus Culicoides; species Culicoides sonorensis. Next base: position 1,039,025 of record LN483370.1, read on the forward strand.
TTTTACTAATTTAGGATCTTCAAGATTGTACATATCTAGTTCTCCACCACCTTTAAGGTAAACATGTTTCATTTAATAATTCAATATTCACAATTCAATTTTCTAGTCCAAATGGTCGAACTCAAGACATAGATGCCATAGTTAAAACCATACTCGATGCTGAAAAATTCGTACACGTTTCTGTTATGGATTACATACCGTTATCAATTTACACAAAAGAGCCACAGTAAGAACAAGTTGAATTTGAATTTAAAAAAATGATCAAAATGACTTTTACAGGTTTTGGCCGATAATAGATGATGCATTAAGAAAAGTTGCAATTGAAAAAAATGTTACAGTGAGACTTTTAATTTCACACTGGAAACACTCACGAGCTGACATTGATTTCTTCTTGCATTCACTTACTGCTATTTCGGAGGCATTGCCTGGCGTTCACATCGAAGTGGTAATTTTCTTATTGAATTTTCAAGTAAATTTTAATTTACTATTTTTTTTTCATTTTTTAATATTAAAAGCGTCGTTTTATTGTTCCTGAGAATCCAGATCAGGCTAAGATACCGTTCGCACGTGTAAATCACAACAAATATATGGTAACAGACAAAACCGCTTATATTGGCACATCGAATTGGTCCGGTGACTATTTTACGAATACAGCTGGAATCGGTGTAGTGTTAAGTGATGATCCATCGGGAGATCGACGTGAAACTTTTCGTCATATGATTCAACAGATTTTCGAACGTGATTGGAACAGTCCATATGCCATTAAATTTTGAAAAAGAAAAAAAAATTACTTCTAAATTTGCACATTTTATGATAAGTTTTCATGATTTCTATATTTTCTAATCTAAATTATAATCTTTAATTTTAATGTGTATGATCTCTTAGTTGCTTACGTCACAATTAAATTTAAATAGTGTTTTCAATAATTGATCTTGGAAATACAGTTAACATATTTTAAAATCAAAGATACATTGTTTAATTACATGCTGTGACAATTAAATTTCTAATATTTTCATGAAATAAAATTAATTTTTTAACCATGAGTGGTATCGTCTTCAACGAAATCTCGCGCTACATCTCTTGTGACACAATCTACATGACTGACTTTGTTTCTAAAACGAACACCGTAAAATTTGTGTGCATTTTCAAGAAGTTCTGGTCTGAAAGTTGTCGTAATAAATTGAGCTTTATCACTTAACTCGTGAATCATATCTGCAACTGCTTTTCTATGTTGTGCGTCTAGTGCCTAAAAATTACAGTTGAATTAAAAATTTGATCTTGAAAGTGATGAAAAATTCTATTCATACCTGATCAATTTCATCAAATAAATAAAATGGAGCTGGATCACATTTCTGTATGGCGAAAATTAGTGCAAGAGCTACCAATGATTTTTGTCCACCTGAAAGTTGGTTCATTTCACGCATCTCAGCATCAACTCCAGTAAATGATACACGAATACCGATTCCAACAAAATCATCTGATGTCGCTACATCTTGATCATGATAACTACTGCCATCTGAATCACGTGTTTTAAGTACAAGGTGACCTGCACCATGTGGAACGAGTTTCTTGAATACTTTGGTGAAGTTAGCTGCCACTTGTTTAAAAGTAAATTGAATTGCTTCAACTTTTCGTAATTCTAAATGATGCATCATTTCACTAAAATAAAAATTGAAAGTTATGATGGAATTTCAATGAAATGAAAAATAAACTCACCGGATTTTGGCACCTCCCACATCAAGTTCTTTTTTGCGAGCGTAAAGTTTTTCTTTTTGTTCTGAGAAACTTAAGAACTGGTCCAAAGCCTTCTTATTGACATGGTTGTATTTCTTGAGATGTTGATTTGCCTTTTCAAGTTCTGAGAATAGTCGTTTCAAGGACATTCTTTGGTACGCTGGATCAACTTGAGGTAGTGCTCCGAGTCCAGCTATTTTTTCAGTGCACTCATCAATTTTTTGCATCAACAAATTTTCACGAGCTGCCCATTTTTCCATTCTTTTGCCATCTTCGTTTAATTTTTCTTGAATTTCTTTTTCTTGCTGTATTCTGGTTTCCAATTCTTTTTGTTGGAGTTTTTGTTGTTTCATTGCTGCTTGAACGCGTTTTTCCATTTCTTGAAGATCAGCGTTAACTTTTGCCACTCTCTTTTCAGCAACTCCTAACTCATTTTTACAGTTTGTGAGTTGACGTTTACGATCTTCCACAGATATTTCTTGTAATGCCTGGACTAATTCATCTTTACGTCGAAAGAGATTATTCGTTAAGAGATTTTCGAGTTTGTTTTTGCGTACTTCTAATTGCATACGCTGACTAAATGCCTCTTTATTCTCTGTGTTTAAACGACGAATGTCATCATTTAAGGTGTCAACTTCTAACTGATCGGCACTAGATAATTGTGATAGAAGTTCTTGATGTAACTCACTTTCAAGTCCTTCCTTTGTACTATTCATAGCTTCAAGATTTGCTTTACATTGAGCAAGAGATCGTTCTTTTGGCTGTCTAAAACGTTCAATTCGAGCTAATTCTTCTTTCATTAAACGAATATCAGCCTGAACTTTTTCAAAAGCATCTTTTGATTTTCCTTGCTTTGTTTCGGTCTTTTGCATTTCTGACACAATTTGGTTTATACTACTTTCAGTTTGTTTCAACTCTTGTCTTAGACCAGTAAGCGCTTCCTCACATTCTTTTATTGCCTCCATATATTCAGTTCGTTTCTTTTGCATTTCCAAACGAGATCGATTTGTGTTGAAATATCCACCAGTCAAACTACCCTTAGACGAAACCTGATCACCATCAAGTGTGACACAATCTAATCCACTACTTTTAGCAAGCTCTGTAGCACGTTCAAGATTTCTACAAATTAAAGTTTTTCCGAAAATGTAACGCAATGCCTTGTCATACTGATCTTCATATTTCAATTTGGAAATCATAGGAATGGAATCTGGATCATCTGGATAATCGTGCACTTTTACTTGTAATCGATTTAAGGGCATGAAAGTAACTTCTCCCGGTAATTTCTGCTTATTCATTTCTTTTAGGATTTGTGTTCCAACAAAGTCAGATTCGACGATGTGATGGAATAAGCGATTACCGGCCGTCACTTCAACAGCAGTGTAAATTGTTTTGTCACAATTAAAATTTTCAATTACTGGCCCATAGTATGCTCGTGCTATTTCTGCATGTTGCCCTCCTCTTTCTAAAAAACTTTCCAAGACTTTTCGAACAGAATCTCGTCCATTAAGAATCGGTTTACCAGCCATTGATCGAAGTGCTTGGTCTGCTTTAATTAACTCATCTTTCTGTGAAGATAATTCTTGAGTCTTTTTTGTTTCGAGACGCCACAACTCATTTCGTTGAGATTGAAATCCATCCTTCTTCTTCTTTAATTCGTAATACTGTTTATTATGCTCATCAATCTGTACACGGAGCTGTTCAACTTCAACACCATGTTCGTCAATTTTCTTCTCAAGTTCTTTCTGCTTTTGAGCATCTTTCTTTAGATCGTCTGTCAATTTAGTTTGATGGCCAATTTTGTCTTTAATTTGTCTGTTCAGCGATTTGAGTTCATTCTGAATCCATTTATCACGCTCTTCGCGAGAACTGAATTGAGAACCTCGTCCTTGTTTAGCATACAATTCTTTACGTTTCTGTTCTTTTAATGCCAGTTCACGTGAACATTCCTCTTCTTTTCGTTTCATTGCCTCGTATTTTGGTCGCACCTCTTCGAGTTCTTTTTCCTTCTCTTCAATTGTGGTTTTAAGACGCTTAAGTTCAAGTTCAGCTCGTTCTTTACTTTTGTTGTCGCCTTGTACTTCATCAGATAAATCAGAAATTGTAAGATCTAATTTTGTTTTTTCTCTTAAAAGTTGTTGTTGCTCAGCCGCTAAAACACTTTTCTCTTCTTTAGCAGTTGTCACTTCTTTTTTCGCATCTTTCAATGCTCTCGTGATGTTTCGGATCTGTTCTTGTACTTTTTGTAATTCGACATTGTACTGTTTTTGTTTATCACCAGAATTTTTTCTCTCATTTTCTAATGATTCCAATTGCTTTTTCGTCTCTTTCAATTCAGCTTCATGAATTACATATTCAAGACATCTTCTGGCTTTATCCCATTTTTGATATTCCTTCAATTCTTCCTTTTCCTCTTCCAATGTTTTCAACCTGTCTTCAATGGTTTTGAGGAATTCATCAATTTTTTCAATTTTCGCATCAGTTTCTCGCAAAATGTTCATTGACTCTTCTTTACGTTCATCGTATACGCGAGTACCAGCAACTTCACGTAACAACTTTAAACGATGTGAGTCTGGAGCTGTTGCCATTTGATTAATTTTGCCTTGTTTAACTATATAGTACGGATTTGAGTTGGAAAATCCTGCTGATTCCAGTAAATTGACAACCTCTGAACGCGGTACAACTTTTTTGTTTAGAAAATACTGATCTTTTTTAGCGCCAATGACTCGTCTCAAGAATATTTCATCTTTGTCAATCTACAAAAAAAACTTTCATAGAAAAATTTACAAGTAAGAAATAAAAAATCAACTTACAGGCACCCGATTATCCGTGTTATCGAATATAATTTCAACATAAGCTGACATAACTCGAGCTCCTGTTCCCTCATGTAAAAGTGCTTGACGTTGTTCTGGTCTCAAATGAGTAAATTCATCGCTCAAAACAAATTGAATAGCTGAAATTTAAATACAACGACTGTTTTTACATTTCACTATCATCGAAAATGCAAATTTCTCACCATAAAAAAAGTTACTCTTCCCAGACCCATTTCTACCGACCACTACATTGTGTCGTTTGTCAAATGGCTCAACAACTGTTTGTTCTCGATAACTTTTGAATCCCTGAATGATTACCTTAAAAATAAAAGAAACATAAAATTACATGGAAACTCATAAAAAGGGAGGGAATCACATTAATATGTATCAAATACACAAAAATGTATAGGCAGAATAATTATTTGCATAATTTGGTCAATTACTCACTTGTTTAATGTGCATCTTTTTGATTTATCGATCCACCATTAGGATAAGAATAAAATTAACAGTATTTGATCTAATTCTTTTCAGTATTTTTTTATAAAAAAATAAAAAATATGAATTTGTTTTATTCTGTTGGCTTTGTTGTTGTATAACATATGCCAAACTCCGTGTTATACTGTATAACAGTTGTGTGTGAAAATTTTGAATTTTAAAAACATGTTAAATCCGTTAAAATGTATTCACTTTGAAATGAAATCAAAAAGCAATTCATCAATCATCATGTTAAAAGTTCACAATAGTTCAACAGATATCATGAAAATTTATCAAGTTAGGAAATTAATAGAGTGTATCGTATCTGACACGCGATTAATCCCAATTAAACATATTTTTTTCGCAGATTGAAGTTAATCTGGGATTTATTAATAAAGTCATTATTCATATTACATAGTTTGCAAGCAGAGTGTTAAATTTTTATTACCCTTGCAATGCGAATTTTTAGTTGAGGTTCAATTGTGTTGCATTTTGTAATTTTTTTCCTCCTCATTATAATTTTGACACAATTTTTAGTAGAATTCGTTAAAAAAAAGGAGTTTTGTCCGTCGACATTTAAAGGATATGAGACATCGGAGCGAGTTTTTGATTTTTTTTTCCTAGATAGTGGAAACCACGAAGTTTTGCCAGGACTCATTATTTTCGAGACTTCAGGTGTAGAAGCCTAAAACCGTCACTCAGTTGTTGCATTACAACATAGCTAGAGAATAATTAAGGTCTCAGTCTCAAGAATTACAACCTGATATTTGAAATGGTCAAAAGACCGTTACATTTCAGAGTCGAAATTTACTTTTCTTAATCGTTCATAGTAAAAAATTGTAATTTTTATCAAATAATAAGAACTTCACAACAATAATTTTTAATTCTTATTGTTAAAACCAACTTTGTACATATTGATATTAGCATACAAAACACAAATTGGAAAAAGAAAGACCTCTCACTATACAAATATCCCCATTTCATGTCAAATAATACAATTTCTGTATGAAAATTCCTCCTACTTCTTTGATTAACTTCGCGTAACATATAAAAGCAAGCAGCGTGTATCAACTTAACTCATTTCTGTTTATGATTTCATTCAAGATTGTGCTTCCATATTTTGTATTTAACTTAACATTCATTTTCATAAGTGATTTTCATGGAATATTTGACTAAAATTTGATATAAGTGATATACAATAAAAAAATAAAAATTACAATTAATAGACAGGTACATACATTTAAGGTTTTCATTTAAATTTCAAATTTAAAGTAAAACAAAAATCATACATTAAATAAAATATGAAATAAAATTAAAGAAAGTCATTGTTATGTTAACCAGATGTGAGAAATGAAATAATGATAATTATGACGCATGAAATTGATCATAAAAAATTAAAATAATAATGAAAAAAAAATCGTAATCATCTTTTTATTATAAAATTTAAAAGACTTTAATCAGTGCAGTGCATTGTGATTCGCGAATAATTAAAATCATTAAAAACTGATACACTTAAAGTGAGAAAATATGATTAATGATCAATGAATTCATATTTTATGCAATTTTTATAAATAACAAAATTCAAAATTAAAATCCTTTGAATATGAAATTAATTTGCATTTTCGATCCAAATCGATGAATTTTCATTTTAAATTCAATGTTAATGTCAATATCAATTTTTATTTACCACCACAAATGTTTACGGAAAAGTTTCATAATTTCAATTATAATATTCAGCATTGTTTTACATAAAATAAACATTTAACTTAAACAAAACCACTTGTTGGTAAAAGTTAATTGTATGTGTTTTTTTCATTATTCAATTCAATTCAGATTGATTTTTATGCAAAAATTAACATCAATATTTGTTTATGGTGTGTTTTAACCAATTGATCACCATTATTATGAAATGAAATTTCATAGCCCAAATCTCTAGGCTACTAAGCAAATTTTGCTCCTCTAGGAGTCACTTTTCAAAAATCGAAATACAAAAAAAAAAATGTGTATTATATTTTTTCCAAAGTAAGAGATTAACCTCTTTTTACATCACAAATCATAAAACTATGATTAATTTAAAACTAATTCACTAAAAAAATTAATAATTTAATTATTTAACGGTTTTAATGTAGATCCCACGATATGTGGTACATCTTAAATTAAATCCATGTTATGTAATACAACATTAATTACTTCATTATTCAAATTTTCTTTCTCCAAATAGACTTTAACTCATGTATACATTATGATTTTCTTTACCACTTCGTATCTTGTTATGAATGTTGAATGAACTTGCAATAACAAAAAAAGTTTTTACGGAAATAACATCTTACAAGTACAATTTCAATATCAAACAGTGTGCAAACCAGTCTACATCAGTTTAATCAAAAACTAATAAATTACAGAAAAATAAAACAAAAACACACAAATAGCTGAACGAGAGTATAACCAGTTGTATGACAACATCAAGAAAATGTTAAGGAAAATGAAAGTATTATTCACGATCACACTATTATTTGCGGGTATGTATGCTACTTGTTTGAAATCATTTAGAAAAATTTGCATCAAGTTTTTACTTTTAATATGAGTACAATGCAATATGAGATTTTCAAAGAGATAATTTTTCCTGATGATTACATCAATGCTTACCATGTTAACATACATACTATTATTAAATATTATTTCCAGTTTATGAATTGGCATCAGCACGAGTGACAAAAAAATTACCGGAAAAGGTAAAACGTGAAGGATTTGACTCAGGTTTTTCTAGTTTTAGCAGTTATGGATCAAGTGGTGGTGGATCAGGAGGTCACACTTCTGGATATAGTGCTGGAAGTGGGTTACGATCAATAGCTCAAGGAAGTGCTGATCAGGCGCATAGTATTGTTACCAGTCAACATTTGGCTGCCAATCAAGCAGCATATGTTGGTGAGTGATATTTACTTTTTTAAATTGTGAAATACCATAATAAATATTAACTTACATATCAGCAAAAAGTACATTAGCTCAACATGCTTTACAAGCTGCAGCAACTGCTCAAGCTGCATTAGCAGGTAAGCAAGTATTACTGGAAGGACTTGAACAACAAAATCTTGAAGCACATCAAGCACTTGAACGTGAAATACAACAATTACAACAAGCAAAACGATCTGCAAAAGCTTCTAAACAATCAGCAGAACAAGCATTGAATCATGTAGCTGTATTAACAGCAGCTCTAAATAACGCACAAATAGCAAGTGAACATGCTCAACAAAGTGCTTCAGAAGCAGCAGCTGAATTAGCATCTCAAACATCTATGGTCGGAAGTGCTAAAAAGAAGGTTGAAGAATTAGAAGAACAGTTACACAGAGCCAGAGTTGATTATGAAGCTACCAAATCAGCTGCTGAAAATGCTCAACAGGTAAATTCATCAATTTAAACTTTCAAGTTTTCTTGTAATATTTTCAATTTTTTTAATTCAAGTCCGCTACAATTGCAAGCAACAATGCTGCAGAAGCAGCCGCACAAGCTGCTTCAAGTGCAACAGACCAACTCAAACATAATATTGACCATGACATTGAATCATCATTTGAGGATTCACATGACTCACATGAACACCAATCAATCGATACACATTCAGCATTTTCACAAATTGTTCAAAAAGTTACTCCTACTCGTCTAAATCGTGGTGAAATATCGAATAGAAACCACCAACATCACGCTAAAAATCACAATTACAATAACCACAAAACAGAGGAATACGTTTATGCCGGTTACTGACATTAAAAGTACTATTTATTGTAATTCAACATTAACAAAAAAAAATTGAATTATTATGAAATCATCTTGAATATTGTTATGAAGAGCTGTAAATTATAGATTTTATTAGAGAAATTTCAGCGATAACAACATTTAAGATAATGTTATAATTTCTTTTTTTAGTGTGAAGATCTTTTGTTCTCTTAAAACTGTTAAGATGTTTTTTTATTCATAAGTTATAAAATTAAACAATTAAGTTAATTAACAGAGATAGTTTTCTGTTAAATTTATTGTTTAGTTAATTACGTTGAAAGTACATGTTGATTGCTTTTTTAATCTCATTGCTTTTTTGTAAAAGTTTATTTTTTTTATAAACTTGTTTATTATTAAAATAAGTTTTATTATTATTTAGGGAAATTTATTGTAAATATTTATTACGTAAATAAATTTAAAAAACACTGTTTGAAGAAAAAAAAATTCATATGTTTGATAAGAAAAAAATTAACGTTTTTTCTCTAGACACTAAAAGTAGGGTCTTATCTAAGAAGAAATTAGTGATTAAATTATGAGATGACTTGAGAAAAATCGATTAAACTAGTAAAACTACTTCAGATATCATTAAAATTTATTTAATTTTTCATTTTTCAAAATAAACTTTGAATGATTTAACGGATTTTTCTTACAAAATCAAATTAATTTCTTTTTAAAATACGCACTGGAAACATTTGAGCTCAATGTAAAATCTTAACTCAAATACCAACTGGGCCAAGTATACTAGGATTGTAACTCCGATTCCGGACATGGCATAATTATTTTATAAACTTCAGAAAATGTTAGTAAATTAATAATTTAATTTGATAAATTGACTTTCAAAAGCAATAAAATAATTTTGGTCATTGACAAAAATTTTGACAGCTTTCCTTCAAATGTACGATTTGCGATCGGTCATGTCAGCAGCCTAACAAAATGTGAATTGAAAAAAAAACTTCAATCAAGACAAAATTTTAAATCAAATTCATTATTTTAAATTCAAGCTACAATAAAATATTATCATAAGTAATTAAAAGATTATGATTTCTACCATCATTTTAAGTATACGACTAATATTTTAATTGTGTAAAATAAATTGTACAACATATGGAAAAAAAAATTAATGGCACTCAATCCAATAGTGTTCGAAAATTATAGAAAACAATGCAATTGATTGATTTGATTGTCCATAAAAATATTATGAAATTATTAAGCAACATACAACAATTGATGGTCGAGTTAAATTAAGTTAATCGGAACTGATGTGAGAAAAAAAATGTAACTTTGCGTAAAATTTTTCTCTATATAGCGACAAATAAAATTTTATATCAAATTAATTATCACATAAGTGAATTAGCGATAAAATCATCATGGGAGGATGTATAGGAATTAATAGAAATTCAGATAATGATGTAGATAATTCGTCAATAAATGTTTCAAGACAAACTACAGGTAAATGAATTATAAAAGTGACACACACACGCACCGATTATGTATAAATCACAGCATCATCATCATAATTTTTTTTTTCAAATCTTCTTAATTCTTCTTTCTGTTTCCTTTGATTGCGTTTCAATAAGTTACATACATACGTCTTATGAATGAAATTCAATCAAAAAATAAGGAAAAAGAACTGTATCAAATTCAAAGTTACAGTACAATGTTTGCTCTACATTCATGATTTATGATAAATTTTCAATATGTTTCTAATTGATTAATGGCTAATGACGATTTTAACATAACCATGAATAATTAATTACGTGTGAGGCATTATGTAGGTAAATTTAAGAATTTCACGAGAAATAGTCATTATCTCCTTCTAGACAGTCTGTCACCAAAACCTCACTTTTATGTGTGTAATATCGATATTTAACTATTCTATTTATGTAATCATGAGGTATTATAATTATATGTCATTAGTTGAAACAAAAAACTGAATGCAACAAGACTTGTTTTTCATATGTTTTAATCAATAAAAAACAATGGTGAAAATTACAACTGTAACATACGAACAGAACTTTTATAGCCATATCTATCGAATTTGATCAGAAACTGACCATATACCTAGTGTAACTCATGTTTATATTGAAAAAAGTGTTTGGGTGATTAATGGGGCAATTTATTCCCTTACCTCCCTGTGCTGCAAAAGCATGATAAACATTGAATATTGATTTTATTTAGCGACAACTAGAAAATACTGCTATTAGAAAAAATTGAAAAGTCGTGATTTTTATTATAATTAGTGTTTACTTGTAATTGATATAACTGATTTGTTTATTGTAGCTCCTGTACCAAATTCTGGTCAACAACGAAAAAATCATCCATTGTGCCATGAAACGATAAGATGGAAATCAGATGTTCCTTTAACTGAAGGTCAATTAAGAAGTAAGCGTGATGAATTTTGGGATACGGCACCAGCGTTTGATGGTCGAAAGGAAATATGGTAAGATTATAAATCAGTTTCAAAAAGTACATGTAAATGAATCATTAAAATATTACAGGGATGCATTACGTGCTGCCACAGTTGCAGCAGAAGCCTTAGATTTTCAATTAGCACAGGCAATTTTAGATGGAGCAAATATTTCAGTACCAAATGGATATTTAACAGAATGTTATGATGAATTAGGAACTCAATATAAAGTACCAATTTACTGTCTCTCATATCCAATTAATATAGTTAAGGAAGATAATGGAAGGGATTCACCTGCAGAGTTCTCAGAGCCAATAGATGGAGGTAATCTTTTTTTCTATAAAATTTTAATTAATTTTAAAGTAAATAAAACATCTTAAACTTGTAGGTGCCGAAATTCAACTCAAACTTAGACTGTCTTCAACTTTATCTGATGTAAAGTTGTCGGTTTATTCAAAAGACACAGTGGGTCAATGTAAAAAGAAATTACAAGTAAATTTAACATTATATTAAAATGATCATTTCATTCTAATTTTTTTCCATTTATTTTAAAGGCACAAGAAAACATAGATGCATTTTCACAACGATGGTTTTACAGTGGAAAACTTTTAGGTGATAAAATGCCAATTGAAGATGCTCATATTCAATCTGGATACATTGTGCAAGTGATTGTTAATACAGAAAAGCAGGCAAATGTTAGCTAGCCAATGGCCAATAAAATTGACTTAAATACTTATCGTCGGCAATGTTTACCACATAATTTTACTTTGATCAATGATACACAGCAAGAAATGAACCAATTATTTAAAATTACCATGTTTTTAGGTCGTAAGAATAGTTCAGATAATAACCTCAACTGTACAAATCGTCAAGTTACAACTAATATGAATAATTATGATAAGTTCAATAAGATTGAAGAAAAAATCAACAATAACTTAACTTATATTAATATACATGTTGATAGAGCTGATACAGGTTCAACTGTTTTTCACAATAGTGTATTTGAGAGTTTTAGTGTTTTTAATATTGAAGATGAAATTACAACAATTAATGCATAATCAAACATAATGTCTCTTGAAGATGCATTTCATTATTCTTATTAAATAAATGAAGTTTTTGCTTTTAAAATTACTTAAAATTCATGTTAAAAATCAAATATAAAAAGCAGCACTGCCATGTTAAAGAGATTTTCAATTTTAACCAGTACAAACATTAATAGAAGAACTTTTAATTGAGGATGTGTAATAAATCATGTAGTGCCTTTTATATTTGCATTCATCAAATAACAATAAAAATCAATTAGAAATTGAAGCACATTCATACATCATATCTAGAAGTTCATTGAAATTAATATTGTTGAAATTTGAAACCCCCACATACGATTTCATTCATGTTTTTTAAATTTAGTTCTTAGTAACTTCGATTAAAATGTTAAGAGTGCCTCATTTAATGCAATATATTAACAAAACAAATATAAATATAATTACACTTTTTTATTTTAAAAATTCAAAGATGTGTATTCAGATTTAGTGGCATAGCACAATCAATAAATGTTATAAAAAGATAGTACTTAAGTTTGATTGATAATTTAAATCTTTTTTGATATCATAAATTACTAATCAGACATTTTACTCATGACTTTATCATTGAGCATTCTTTTTTTCATGAAATTTGTGAATTAAACAACCATAATTAGAAAAATTTCAAAATTGTACAGAATTTAATTATAATTATTAATTTTTTATAAGGTTTAATGAACTTACAATTTCCAATTATTATGTTAAAACTTTAAATGAAAATAATAAAAACTTATTTTTATAAATAAAAAAAATCTTTTAACTGTGAGGTTGCCAAAATGTCACCAAAATTAAGGCCCAGAGCTCAAAAATAATAGAAAATCGTTAAAAAGCCGTAATTGTTTAAAAATAAGGAATCGGACTTCAGTTATTGTTAAGATCAAAATTTCGAGCTCAAAATATTTGAATGACCTCGATCTTATCGAAATGCATTTCTCTACACCATAAGAATTTTTCATTTTTATTGATATAATTATCATTATTATGTAATAATTTACTTTTTTCTTATGTATGACCTTGTAATATATATTTTGTTTTAATTTAAATGTGAAACAAACCTGATCTTGATATGTATGTCTCAAAACATGAAATTGTATCTTTTTTTTAAACTTCTTTTACTTTCGTCGTTTAAGTTACACTTACTCTTTTATTCATAATTTCTACACTAATTACAGTTATATGTGTAAAAAAAATATATGTGCCGGTTGATACATTTTTTTTTCATTTCATATTATTCAATTTTTTTGTACATTGTGTATGTAAGAATTAAATCACTTTTACTTGCTAAATTTTGCCAAAAATTGTATATAAATTGAAGGGAGAAGTTGAGACAGTATCACAGAACAGTTTCATATTCTCAGCAGTAAACAATCCTTTTACAATAATAATGGCTTTTAAAGTAAGTCTTTTTTAAAAACATTAAATTTTAAAACATTTTAAAAAAATTGTATTTTTCTTACATAGTTTGTAGCTATTTTCGCATTAATTGCCTTTGTCTCGGCAACTCCAATTGAATTGGATAGCTATAACAGTTACCAACAACCTCAATTGCTTATCAAGCAACAACCTACACTCGTTAAAAAGATTGTCCAAGTTGAACAAGATGCTCCTGCCCACTACGAATTCAAATATGATGTTCACGATGCCCATACCGGTGATATTAAATCTCAACAAGAAACACGACACGACGACAAAGTAGAAGGTTTTTACACTCTTGTCGAACCTGACGGTCATCGTCGTATTGTCCACTACTCAGCTAACGATCATGATGGTTTCAATGCAAAGGTTGACCGTGAATATGTTGGAATCCAACAACAACAACCTCAAATCCAAAAAATTGCCATTGCTGCTCCATCAATTCAATATTCTGCACCCAGTTATAGCTCAGGATCACTTGGTTTATCAAAATACCAGTAAATAGTTGTGATACACTATTTTATAGTTCAAATTTTTATTTTAAATAAAATCAATTAATGAAAATATTTTTTGTTTTGATCGAAAAAGTTGAATGTTTGAGTTTTATAAAGTTTCGTTTATTATGTTTTATACTACAATAATAATCTTGTACTAAAACAAGTCAAAATCCATGTTAATTCTATGTTTGAATCGTAACGATAAAATTATAAAAGCATTTAAAGGTTCAATATAGGTGACGATTACTTGAGTTGAGGATATCTTATGATGTAATGAGAAGGCATGATAGCTCTGAAACCAGAGCTTATTTGTAGGCTTGAATCTAAATTGGTTTGCCATCCTCAAGATTTAACCTATTGTACCTGAACTATATGCCCTCATCCAAAACAGTCATCACTAGACATTTTTATTAATGAAAGAAAGTTTCGTTTTTTTTAAACCACTATTCCGATATTTCAATGACCATGTTCCAATTTGTCTCTTAAATATATTTTGTTTCCCTGATTTTCCAAGTTTTCCAGGGGCCCAATATAAGCAATTTATAGTTATCAAAGTTTTTCTCAATTTTAAATTCAAATCAAAGATCATTTCAATTAGATTGTTTTCTTTTAGAATAATTATTAGTTTTATAATTAAAATTGAAAAGTGGAAAAGTGTAATTAAACTTCAAGCCATATTCATTATTTTCCTTAAGGTAATTGCTTCAGAATTCAACTCATAGCTTTGTTATAGATGAAATGTATAAAATATGAATATTTCGTATATAAAATTATCAATCAAAGAAAAAAATCAGTGAATGGTTTAAAATCAATTATAGATAATTAGGTGTTTGATCTGAATTAATAAATAATAAATGTTTTTTTTTAAATTAATGAATATTTATTATATAATTTTACAATTAAATAACAAAAATTGGCTATAACAGTGTCATTATTCGTATTTTTTTAATAATGATAATCTGATCCATGTGCATTTACTGAAACATGTGAGTGTCCAGCAACTTGATGTCCATAGACGATTTTGGCGAGTGGAGCTTGAACCTTAGCGACAACTGGGGCAGCAACATACTTTTGAACTGGGACAACATATTTAACTTGTTTTGGGGCTTCATAGTGTCCACCAACATATTCACGTTCAACTTTAGCATTGAATCCGTTGTGTTCATCAGCTGTATAATGGACTACACGACGATGACCATCAGCATCAATCAATGTATAATATCCTTCAACATTATCTCCATGACGAACTTCCTTTTGACTCTTGACATCACCAGTATGTTCATCATGAACTGAATATTCGAAGGCATATTCTGCTGGAGCATGATGTTCAACAGTTTTTACCAAGACTGCTGGTTGGTGATGGTAGTTTAATTCAACAGCTGCAGCCAAAGCAACAAAACTGAATAATGCAATGAAATTGAATGCCATTTTTATTTTGAGTTTGTTTAGTTATTTTTTTGTTATTAACAAGTGAATTGCTTGAACACAATGAACTGAATGATAATTAAAAATAATTTCATGGGTCCTTTTATATCAAAAATAATAATTATAAATTTCCTTTAACCAACTAAAACTAATATAGACCAATAGTAATAAATGTATTTATCTCAAATACAATTCAACATTGGACATATTTACCTTTCACTATCGCCGAAAAATTACAACAATGATTTGTACTATATATCATGCATTTTTAACAATAATACCATATTTTAACATTTTTTTTGTTTATCAAGGATAAAATTAACAGAATTATACAAATTTCTTTAATACTTTTGAATGAATGAATGTTATACATTAAAAATATGTATATCAAATGTAATTTTTTAAATTTAAAAGTATGATGTGAACTGAATTTTTGATCTAAATTACAAATTTCAAAATTTTGTGACAAATTTTACGCCTCTATACAAAATATGTATAATAACATTTGAAAAGGAGTTTGTAATATCTCAAGTTGTTAATATCTAATTACCGGTTTTTTTCATATTAATTGAGATATGTTAATAATAATGTTTGTTTATTGCGATTACCCAAAATAACATTAAAATATTTAAACTGTAACAAAATTGCAAAATCGCAACTTTTGTTAGAAACATGAAATAAAAGGAAATATTCAACTAAAAATTCTTTGCAACTCAATTAGAAAATGGGAATTTCACCAATTATTCACTGAAAATCCAATGTTTTTGTTTAACAAAGTTACAAATTGTCCAAAAGAATTGCAAAATATTTTTTAAAATTTATATTAATGACTAACGAGTTTTTTTTACATGAATTTTATTATAATTAAAAGTTTTTGATTTCATTACTCAAAATAATTAAGGAAAAGATAAAAATTGAGTTATTTCAACATACAGAAAACTAGAAATTTGTAGTTTTTTCACGTATTATGAACTTTAAATTAATCTAAACATACAAAAAAAGCGGTATTTCATGTCAAAATTCCTCAGAAATGAGTTTTCTAATCAATGTTTAATGAAAAAGTGAGAGAATTACATTTTTACACTTTAATTTTAATTTTCGATCATAATTCGTATGTTTGAGTACCTAATTCAAATTTTCTGTAAAAATTTTATGCCTTCGGTATGCCTTCACAGAAAATAATATGCTTATTCTTTGAATCCTTTTTGTATATTTTTTCTAAGAATCATTCAATTAAATCAATAGTGCATTAAACTCTTAAAATCCATTTTTATCAATTCAGTTCATTTACAACAAAAAAAAATATCACATGATCGCATGTAATAGAAATGATACGTTAAAGCAATGATAAAACATTTAAACATAATATTTTGTACAATTTTTTTTGCTTCAAACCTGACATTGACAAAAAAGTTGTATTTCAGGTCAAATCAAAATTTTTGATCAGACATTCGTCTTTTACTCCAGACATTTATTTCGTTTAGAAAATGTAATGAATGTGCGTGAAGGGGTGCACTAACATATTGGTATCAAAATAATGCAATCACATAATGCAAATATAAACGTAAATGACATATCGTATAGTAAAATTTAATATAAATGTAATTTTTTATTAAAGAATTTAATTTTTTTTTTTCAAATGTTGCACTAGTTTAAGAAACTGGGGGTTTTCTATTTATTTTGCAAATGCATAGAGTTAAGTGGTGGGGCAAACATTAGTTGAGGGTGCATAGAATGCAATTTCGGTCCTAGTCATAATCTTTGGTATAAATATTCAATGTATTACTTGCAAAATTATCACTCAAGCATTAGCAACTCACTAATTAAGTTGTAACAATATTTTTAATTCCAATCCTTTTCAATTAAAATCCAGAATAAAATTAAAATGGCATTCAAGGTATTTTAAATTTAACATTTGAAGTGTTGATTCAACAATTCCAAAACATTTTTCTTTAGCTCTTGACAGTCTTTGCTTTGATAGCATCAACTTATGCTGTTCCAGTGATTTATCAACAACCACTTTACAAGACACTTGTAAAACAAGTTGAATTAGAAGCCCCAGCTGAGTATACTTTTTCATATTCAGTCCATGATGATCATACAGGTGATATCAAGAGTCAAGAAGAATCAAGAAAAGGCGACAATGTTCAAGGACAATACAGTTTAATTGATGGTAAAATCCTAATTTTAATTTTTTTGAAAAATTAAAATTAATTTTGCATTTAAATTCAACAGCTGATGGTTATCGTCGTCTTGTTCAATACACTGCCGATGAAAAAAATGGATTCCAAGCCATCGTCACACGTGAGCCTGTCAAAGGTGTCAAAATTGTTCAACCAATCCAAAAAATTGCTGTAGCTCCAATCGCTCAAAAATATATTGCTGCTCCAGTCATTTCACAATATGCAATTGCACCTAAACTTGTTGCTGCACCAACTAAATTGGTTTCCAGTGGTGTTGCCACCGTTTCAATTGATGCCCATGGAATCAAGACTATTTATTGAAGTCATAAAATTCCTTAGTCCAATCTATGCTTCCTTATATAGATTAATTAGCTGCAAATTTTACTCAAAAATCTAATAAAATTGAAAATATATAACGAAACTATAAAAAAATAAAATTTGTTATTTTTTAAAAACTCTTCCATTTAACGATTCATTGAATTCCCTCAATTTACCTTCCACGCATCGTGTAACCATAGTGACACCAGGTGTTGTTTTGAATTGTATAACAAGCCCGTTAATTTTCAAAAATCCGGCAAATTAAAAGAAAATATACAATGAATACTTCTGAAATAATTAAAAGTAATCAAATGAATACTATGAACAATAAAAAATCCAAACATAAAGAGACACGATGGAATCGAATCAGGAAAAAGCACTTGAACAATTTAACGGTCACAACAAATACTGTTAAGAAATTCATCAATATGAATTTTGTGCATGAAAATGACATACAAATGATGTCAGATCCAGATCAAACTCGTCGACAACTTTTAAATCCAATTGTAGTGATGAATTTACGCCATGAGATGATTCGTAATAAGTTTATTCACGATGATCGGAAAGACAGTACTCCAACAAAGGACATCATAAAAGCTGTAAAAGACAACGAATACATGGAACGTGAAGAACTAAGACAGAAAAATTTGATTGAGTGTGAATTGAATAAATTTAGAAAACAAATGAATGCACGTCCAAAATCGAGACTTGGTTCAAAAAAAAGTCACCTCGTTATCAATTTGCCTACCAAATTAGATCCAATTTTAAAAGAGCAACCATCTGAAAATGGAGATGGTCCTGACTTACAAGAAGATCCTGACAAACAACAGGATATTTTAAATAATCTAAATACAGAAGAATACATTAATAAGATTTACACTGAAGATGTTAAAAAATCCCCGAATGAACGAAGTAGGCACACAACAACACCACAAAATGAATCAGAAAATGAGACTATTTCTCCTACGAGTAACAAAATGGTTCGATTCGGAGACGCAGTTGAAATAATCGAGTATGAACAAGAATCTTCATGCTCTTTTAGCAGTCTT
Organism: Culicoides sonorensis; assembly: GCA_900002565.1. NCBI lineage: Eukaryota > Metazoa > Arthropoda > Insecta > Diptera > Ceratopogonidae > Culicoides > Culicoides sonorensis. The sequence goes on from LN483370.1 coordinate 1,058,182, forward strand.
TCAACAAATAGTGAGCTATATCTCGAAATGAATGACTCTGACACCGATGTGTCACCAAAAAATGCAATTGGATTTAAAGATCTTAACATTGAAAACTTTGAACCAGACACATATTCAAATTTTACGAAGAAAATTACAACAAAATATGAAAATAACGGTTATTATTACAGTGAAAATACAATTGAAATGACTGATAATTTTCTGAAGATCACTAAATATGAAAATTGTAGAAAATGTGAGGAGATTAATTATTATGGAGAACACATTTTCGATGAAAATCGTTCTCAATTCAATGAAATTCTTGAAATCGAACCACCTCCTGAAATACGTAAAGATGTGTCTAGGGAAGAGGTAGACAATAATGATGACTCACAGTTAATGCTTATTAAAAAGATTGATATTGAACCGAAAGATTATACTAATCTAATTGTCAAAAATGGGTATCGATTTGAAGAAAAAGATAAAATCATACAAGAGTTGTTTAAACATAAAAAGGAATCTACTAAAGAAAATAATGATTTAAGTATCCTACGATGGGCATTTAATCGATGGCATCAAGCAACTGTAATTGGTAAAATAACCAAAGAGACTTCAGTATCAAAAAAGGATCGTTTAAAGAAAATTAACGAGTTTCTCAGCAGAATAAACATAGAAAAACGTCATTTCTTTAATGAAGCTGTAAGGAAAGCGATGGCAAGTCAAAAACATATTGACTCAGTTACGTTAAAGAAAAATTATGAACATAAGCTAAAAATACAACAAGATATAATTGATTTGCAAAAATTAAAATTAAGTCGTCAGGAGCGTGTGATTACAGAGCTTAAATTGCATAAACTTTCTGATGAAGCACGGGCTGCTAAACAAGAACTTCGGTCAGAATTACATCATTTAGCCAAAAAAGGTGATTTGAAATTACGTGCAAGGGTCAAATCAATTCAAATTACAGGAAATATCAAAAGTGATACAGATGAGGATGAGACAAAAAAATTACAAGCACAAGGATTGGTTGTACCAAAATTTTTGGCCAAAATGCAAGAAAGGGCTATGGAAAGAACTTTAAAACACCAGGAAGCTAAAGAAAGGAGGTTCAAATTGGAACAGGAAAGAGAAGATGCTCGATTGGCAGCAGAAGAAGCAAAAGTGAGTTCTATTAAAAATTTAAAATTATTTTATAAAAATTAAATTTAATTTCAGAAACAATTGGATGAAGAGGCGAAACAAGCTCGAATAGAAGAGTTACGTGAAAAACGAAGACAGGAAAAGCTTGACAAAATTCAACGAGAAAAAGATCGAGTCAATTATTTGGAAGGAATGAAGAAAGCTAAAGAATTTTACTTGAATATGCTGCTACGAAGGGGTATGAGACATTTTAAGATGGTGTTGGAAATCAAAAGAATGAATGAAATTAAGGCTGATTTACACTATAAAAAACATCTCCAATCTTTGTGTTTTAAAAGTTGGGCAGTGTACACAAAAACAATTATCGCTGAAAGAGAGCAGAAAGCAGCTCAATTTTATAAAACGTATTTACTTCGTAACAGTTTTCGGTTATGGAAGGATGTAAGCAAATCTTAAAATCAATATTATTTAAATAAATTAATAAAAATTTAATTTTTTAGTATTATCTTCTGCAACAATCAAAAATGTTACTAGCTATAGATTGGTATGAACTTCAAATAACATCGAAAATCATTAAAGCATGGTATGAAAGAACACAGGAATTGAAAAAGATTGAAAGCGTTAAGATGGAAAGGGCGGAACAACATTATAATTGGTAAATTTAAAGAAATCTGTTAAATTACATAGATTCTTATTTGAAATTATATATTTAAATTATGATAAAAAGGCAACTGAAATGGAAATGTTTGATATATTGGTCTCGACTACCAGCAATAAATAAAATTGAAAAGGAAACAGAAGAGCGAAGGCAAAAATGGAGACTCAAAATAATGGAACTCTGTCCAGATTATAGTCCAAAGCATTGGAGTGATGAGGAAGACACATAATTTTCATTCTAATTTTAAAAATAACTTTAATCATATTTTATTGTTATTCATATTTTCTAGCACTTAATTTTTTTAAACGTCATAAGCAAATTTAATTAACCTTTTTAGTTTTATGAACATTTTATCACAAACTTATTAGTTTTTATATACTTTGGTAATTTTTTGAATTTAGAAGTTGATACCTTTCTATTAAAAGTTAATTGAATTAAAAAAAATTAAATTACATAAAAATAAGTTTTTGCCAAAATAAATTATAATCAAAATTTAATAGTAACTACTTTTAAAATTTCAATCGAAGCTTAAGATTTGAAGCCACTGAATTTCTAATTGCCTCAATGGTCATCTAAGAAAAATTTTATCCTAATATAAGATCTCGTCATGCGAAAACTTTTTTTATATTATTAAATATATCACTTGGATAGGCTATTTAGGACTTTAGGATTCTTACACTACAATTTACTTACACTACAATTTTGATAAATAACTTAATTGATATTTCATATCACATGTTCTATAACAATGTTTCGATTAAAATACCTGTTTGTTCTACGAAACTAAAGTTATCGACGACTTTATCAACTTTATATAAGCCTTTTGTCATGGATGACCGTTGATGCCCTTGAAGGAGGCTTCTGAGCGCCTTAAAAAACACCTTCGTGAGGTTAAGTTGATAAAGTCGTCAGAACTTCAGCCTGTTTTTTCTTCTATTCTCTACTTATTTTAAATTTACCATTTTATTCTTGTTTTGTTACGTTTCATTTTGTTATCGAAATCAATTACATAAAAATGATCTCCAATTATTAATACAATTTTTTCGACTATGACGTTGATGCTGCTCATCAGAATGCCAATTACTAAATGCAATTGATTTTGTTATGTAGTATAACTAAAGAAAAAACATATTTTATTGTCCAATAATTGAATTTCAAATTCAATAAATGTCATACCTCTTGTATAAATTTTATAAAACAAAAAACAGCCAATACAAGTGCATATAGAGCACCAACAAAACATAATGCGATATCGTATTGATCGTATACATCACTACAATCGTCAGGCATCAAAATTTCAACATTAAATACTCTAAATACGGGAAATGGATGGCAAACTGTTGTTATTACTAGATTCGAATACCACCTAAAATTAAATTAAATTCTAATAAAATTTAATTGATATGACATTCCAAAAAAAGAACTTACAGAAATGTGACAGTTCCAAGACAACATGCCGCAATGTAATATTTATAATTGTAATATGTAATGTTTGAACATATCCACAATTCATATTCTCCTTCTTCATCATTTGTTGTGTTACAGTCTTTGGATGTATTCGAGTTTTTATCTTCCGGCATTATTAGAACTGTCGCTGAATCATCATCTGAGGCTAATGCTGATTGTAGGCCGGAAGTTGAGTAATGTCTTTTATTAATTCGATGTACCTATGAAAGTTTCTAGAATAAATATTTGGTATTTAATGAAAAACAAAATGATCTTATCACCATATAAAATGAAATTAGCATGAAAGTCAATAATAGCACAAAAACGAAATTTTCCTCTGGTAATATTTCCATCAACGGTAAATTTGTTTGAAATAAGACCACTAGATAAGCCACTGACCAAATACACCAGTAAAAACAAAAACTGGTTCTGTGATTTGCACGATAGTATGATTTCCTAGCGTAATAAAGCACGTATAAACTCAGTACAAATGCAATGCATGTACTATACATGTTTATTGCACCAATTAATTGACTGAAATAAAACAAACTGACATGAAATAACTTTAGAATTTCTTGAATTACACCGTAATTACCTTAATATGATAAGAAATAGTGGAAGTAGGCTTTCACAAAGTAAGAGACGAGCACCACCTGGATATGGAATCCGTAATCGATCCTTGAAAGTAAACCACATTTCTTTCTTTAATTTTCGATCAACAGTTTTGCATGTGATTAATCTGAATTAAAAGGATTTTGGTATTATTTTATTTGTTAGATGAGCAATTACACATAATTTAATATTAATAACAATGCGACACTGCAGAATTGGTTATACAATATAAAAAATCGATTATTTTGGAAACGTTACACATACCTTTCACATATTTCATCCAATTCGGTGCATTGACAACAACATAAAAATATATGATTTCTTTGTTCATGTCTATCAAAATATTCACAGCAACAAAGTGGATCTGGATCTTCATCAACAATATTCATTTAAATGCTTTAAAATAGATGTCAATGAATACTTTTAATAATAAAATATTTTTTTCATCACAATACTTGGTCAATACAAAAGTTAAATGTTCATAATTTAGTTTGTTTTGATTTTTTAAATGGAACTGTCAAAAAAGGGGAAACTGTGCAACAGAAATTCGTACGGTAATTTAAGATTTTCAAATGGTAATTAAAATTTCATAAAATTCTTGTAATTCAAAATTTTATTGAAATTTAGGACATCTAAATTTCTCTTTTTTAGTAATTAAACCTTTTAAATGACGTAAAATAAATGATTTTGTTTGATTTCTTCATACCACGTACGTCACATCTGTCAATATTGTCATTGTTTACAAAATTTTCAATGTAAACAGATATCGAAGTGAGTTCAATTTTAAACTAAATTCCTGAATTTTATTTAATTTGTATCGAAATCTCATACAATAGAAAGGCAAAATGGTAATTAAAACTTGTTATCAAATAATTTTCTTATTAATTTTGTTTGTAACTGCTAAAATTTGGACTAAATTACTTATCCTAGAAAATCAAAGGCTCGTTAAAAAACAAAAAATTGAAACATAATTTTAGCACATTTATAATAATACTGCTTTTTTTATTGGCTCTTTATGATGATAAGAAGATTGAAATTTACAGATCTTAATTTGTCAATAACTTTTTAAATTACAGTTTATTTTCCACCCCATGAGTGAAATGGTGGATAAGATCTTGGAATCACTTGATCTTTTAAGGGATCCTTTCCACGATTATCACGTTTTCCTCCCCATGAATGAAACTTTTGTTTCTTTCCAATAATTTTTGTTCCATCACGTTTAAAATAAGTCCCATCTTCATTTGCTAGGCATGTGTGTTGTAGTTTTTTCAGCAGTTCAATGTACAAATTTCGATCTTTTATTGAACTGACAATATCAAAATATGTATCGATTGCAGTCTGATGATGAGTGGGATTCTCCAGATTAGAACGTTTTTTTCTTATATTTGAACTGAATACTGATAATATGTAAAAAAATTACAATCAAAATTATGAAATCAATTAAACACACAATTTTATCTATTACCTTTATTATCATCAACGTTTTCATTTATTTTCCATTTTTCACTCTCGTTACTCTTATCATTGGAATCAGTAATGTAGTCAAACAAATAGCAAATATCATTATTATTTTCATAGATTGAATTGATCAAATACATTCTATACTGATGTAATAACTCCTCATATTCATGTAATTTTTCTAAAATCTGGTAATATTCATACATAGTTGTTAGTCGTTTCCAAGGAACATGAACTTTATTTTCATATAAAGTTTGTGAGGCTTCGGGAAAGACAAGTGCATGGCAGACGAAGAATAAACTGCTAATTATCAGTGGTAGGAGATACATTGTGGTATTTTCTTTAATGAGAATAAAAAATTAATGTTGAAATTGTTGTGTGTTAAAAATATCTGATTTGATATTCACTTCAACTCTATTTTTAACGTTTAGAGTAATTATAATCTTTGAGTATAATATACACGTATTATATTGTATCTAATCGGATCATATATCATCATAGGTGTTTTTTGAATATGATACCTATTTTTCATTATAATATATTTTTTGCATATACGGGGATGAATCTAGGTTTACTTTTTTTTTGAGGTAGCTGAGTGAAAATGCAATTATTTATCAAGAGAATTCTTTAAAAAATAATTTTTATCAGTAGAAACTTTCTGAGGTTTTGACACTGGTCTTTTTTAAGTAAAATAGGAAAATGTCCATGTCATGAGTCCATAGAACCTTATCGAGGCCCAATTCATGAAAAAGTATTTATCTTAAAGTTCCTTAAAAGTAGCAATTTTTTTCAGAGAAACTTCAGTTATTTCTAAATACGCTCCTGTACACAAATGGGTATCAAATTAAAACCATTTTTTAATATATTTTAAATTTTAATGAGAACTGAGCTGTGTATCGTTGCTATTGTAGAATGTTTTAAAATCAGAATCAAACCAATGCGATTTATTGTTTTTTTTTCAATTATGGTTCACTTTAATATTTTTTTTTTTAATTTTAATAATTCAACTTACAAATAATATTTGAAAAAATTTCAATAAAAGGTTTCTTTTCTATTCTTTCATTTTGTGTTGAAACTCACAAAGAAGTTTTTTTATTGTATGATTTTAATTTAAACTGTTTATCTTTTAATTTATTTATTTTATGATGATACTTTTAAGAAAATTTATACCATTAAAGTTATTTCACTTGACTTTTGTATTATGATAATGTTAATCAGTTGGGTTTAATTATGTGACTAACTCATACATAATTTTTGCGCTTTCTTATATAGTAAAATTTTTTTCCACGATTTTACCCTTTTTTTATGATTATCATTATATGTCATGCTTGTTGCTGTACTTCTAAGTTGATAATTGTCGTTGTTGTTTTTCATGTGCTCATTATGTGTGAAAATTTTGAATAAACGGCAATGTGAGAGCAACTGTATAATGATAATGATAAGTAGTGGTGTATGTTCATTTCATGTATCAGTGATACATTGGTAACAATTTTATTGTAGTTGGGCGAGAAATAATCTTATAAAATCAACATAAATGCTTTTATGTGTATTGAGATGCAAAGAAAAATTAAGTCTTTAAGGTTATTGTTCAATTCAAAAGTTCTTGATACTCTTTGTAGTGACGCGTTATTGCAATTAATTTACACTAACAGTAATGTAATCCCTTAGCTTGTAATAATTATACTGTGTTGGTCAATTCTAATCTACGTGTGTGTGTGTGTATGATGTTAATATTAAAGAAATCAGATACTCTGTCAAATTAATCATGACTTTTATCATCATTGCTTTGCGTAGGTAAACACACATTACAAAAATTTAGCATATCCATTATTTTTTCACGTACCAAATTAGGTAGTAATGAAAATATGAGATAAATGTAAACATATACAAATAAATTTTGAAGAAGTGTTTTCCAGCCAAATTCTTATTTTGATTTCTTGTAATCATTGATATGGAAATAATGGAAATTAACAGACTTTTTTGCTAACGAGAAATTAATGAAAAGAAAAATAAAAGTCACAGAAAATTTTCGTACTATTAATTTTATTTGATATAATTTTCTGTTTAATTAGATATGCGATAAAATTATGTTTATGTTTGCGTCACACAATTCAACTGAATTTAATTTTTTAATTATATTTTATTTTCATAGAAATTTCGGTTCTGTGGCGATGGTGATTGTCCAGACTGGGTTTTGACAGGCATCCATTCACAACTCGTGACACTTAGTTCAATCAAATTACGTGTCTTATCACAACACGTTGCCAAAAGTATTGTAAGTGAGTCGTTACCTAAGGAAAAAATAAAAGATATTTTTGGTGAAGATAAAAATATTGATATTACAAAAGCTGCCTTTGCTTGTTTGAAATTTTTGATCATCAACAGTGTTAAATACAATACAGACTCTTCAACATTTAACGAGGAATTACAACAATTAGGATTACCAAAGGAACATGCATCAGCTATATGTAAAGTTGTGGATGAATACTCATCAAGGATTAAAGATCATCTTGAGTCAAAAATTTTAACTGTTGATGAAGTTCAAAGCATTGATGTAACAAAGTCTCCAGATAGTGTTTTCGTTCAATTAAATTTCCAAATTAAAAAACAAGTTAAGAATTCAATATCCTTTAACAATGTTATTGATACAGTTAATATACATAATAATGATATTCCTTTGCTATTGAAAGAGTTAAAAGTAGCGCAATTTATACTAGAACAATACGAAAAGAAGGATGAGAGTACGTGAAAATTCAAGCTTTATCGATCTAATGATAGATGGCGCATCATGTTATTTTATTCAAGGAAAAATGAGAGCAAATGAAAATCTTAAAATAAAATTAAACAGAAAAATATAATTTCAGTTGTTTTACTTTATAACTAAGCATTTACTTTAAGTTAACATTTGAAGTTTAAATTCAAAGTAATTGAAATACCTACCATAAATTTTCATAATTATTTTAATGATCCATATGATTATTAAATCTCAAATCAAAAACTTTAACCACCAAAGCAATAGGACATCATATCACATTTCACGCTTATAATAATAAATATTTTTTTATCGCTCTTAAATAATAATGATAATACAATTACAATGTTGATAACAATTCAAAGCCAAGAAAACAACGGGTTGGCTATGTTAAATAAATTAATAACATGTTTTCCAAGGAACACGTGTAATGACACGTGCATGCATTTAGTAATCTAATGGTTGACACAATTTAATAGTCAATATACTCTCATTTTGTCTATTAAGTGGTGGGATTTTAACATGTTTTGTTATTGTTAAATATAGTTTTGTATTTAAAGAGACTGCATGAAAGTCATTGGGGATTCGAAATTAGAGAACAATGATGTAAACAAGAATTTTAACCCATTAACTACCAATGACCAGGATTTTTTACATGAAACTATTGAAAGAATCTTTTATCGAAGAGAAAAGTATTGATTTTGACAAAAAAAAAACAAATCCCAATAAAACTTGTTCTAAGCTTAATATTGCATAAAATGGTGGATAATGGGTTAATAATATTTGAATGTAAATTTAACATAATTTAAAGTTATTTTATATGACTAGTGTCTTTTTGATACAACTTTGATTTGTTTTTTTTTTTTATATAAATAAAAGAAATCATTAGTTTTTTGTATAATCATTTGTTTTTATATCTCTCGAAGCGGAAATAAACATTTATTGGAGGAAGACATTCATTTCACCCCAATAATTCGATTTCAATATAAATTTCAGTTACAAATTATTTCCAATTGAGTTGTTTTATCTATTGATTTTGAGATTTTTGGTTAAATTTTTACATTAAGTAATCTTCAGTTAAATGTTTAATGGCATCGAGATGATTGAATATTAATCTTCATTAAAAAAATTGCCTTTAAAGATGGAATTCAATTCAAAAGTGTGCAAAAACAAATAATTTTATAGTTTATGAATTTAATATTCGTGTTTACCTTTTTGCTTTGTATTTGAGTTTCTGTATTTCAATGTTTTATTAAAAAATACATAACATTATAGTATATTTTTATTAGTATTTGTAAAAAAATCTTTTTTAAATTTTATGCAATATTTGATCATAAAAACCACATAATGAGACATTTATGTACACAATATATTTGAGAGTCAGAAACACATATCGTAAAAAAAAGGGTAGAAAAACAAAACATTGTGTAACTGGTTATTTTTTCTTTATTTTCAAAGGTCACAGATTTAGAAGATATAAAAATTTTTGATGAAAATAAAAAAAGAGAACAAGATACAAAAACAACAATTTCTAATGTATTTTTATGAAATTCCTTGTACAGTAAAGACAGGTGAGCTTATATGACTCATAAAAACCAATAAGGCAGTAATAAAAGCAAGACAATAAAATCTTTTCATTTATTACTCAGTTATGTCAAAACAGAGTTTTATGCGTAAAACAGATATTCATTTTAAAATTTAATAAAAATCTTCTATAAAAATGTTGACAATAAATCAAATGCCTTTTCAAAATGTTTATTTGTTGGAACAAATTATGCACCAGAAAATATCTCACAGTTTGTGCAATAAATCTATTTATTTTTTCTTTTATTTTTTTTTTGTAACATTACATATACACAACATATCAAGTGTCAACTAATATTTTACTCTAAATTCAATTAAATTCCTTTCAAATGGTAAATCTTTGTGGTTTTGTTTACAAACAAACAAAACTTTTTATTTTTGTTTAAATTTGATATTAACTTAAAATTATATTCATATATTAAGAGCCAAAAAATTCACAAATATATCTAAATTTTTTCATTTAAATTATAATAATATGTGTATTTTTGCAAAAGTAAAGATAATCAACATAAATTCGTAAAAAATAAAAAGTATTGAAAATTCAATTAGGAAACCACTTTCAAGATTTATGTTAACATTCTAAAAAGTTACTTCAATTGAGTTTTACTCAGGGCTCTAAATATTACAATGAAAATTACTTTATTTTAGTTAACATTTAATTTTATGTATGAAAATTTCAGAGCCCCATAATATAAAATGGTCTTTGTTTGCCAAAAATACTGAAATAAAATGATGATCTATAAATGTGTTTTAGTAGAGAGTGAAGACAAAAGAAATAAAATACATTTTAATTTTCATTAGCACTGTATATTCTTCAAAAATTAAGATTTATTTAATGTTTTGTCTAAAATAATGTGACTTTTAAAACACACACACACACTCACACAAAACACAATTATATAAATTAAAATGTTGCCTCGATATTTTGCGAGTGATTTTGTTGATTAAATTTAACAAAATCAAACGAACCATCACAAATTTAATAGTTTCTAATTCAGATGCCATAAATATTAAAGGTTATCATATTAAATAAAATAATTTTTAACTTTTTAACACAGAGTCTGAATAAAGTCATATTAGAAACGCTCACAAATCGATTCATAAAAATGAAAATTGGTGGGGTTGTATTCATTTTATATTATATTAAGTGATTTTCATTCTACATACAATGTATAAATTTTTTTTCCTAACACATTGGTTTATAATAAAATCGAACAATATACCAAAAAAAAGTGTAAAATTTATTCAAATTTTATTACTTTGCAATATGGACTAATTTGAATAATTTTTGCCAAAAAAGCAAATTTTATTGCTGAGAACATTTATTATTATTATTATTATTGTAAATGTTACTAAAAAATAATAGGATTGTAAACTTAAATTGATTTTTACCAAAGACAAATGTTTTTAATATAAACATTAATTGAAGATATAATTTAAGGATATAAAGACTTCACCTTACATGTTTCATTCACCCATTTCCATACAATAATGTAACATAATCAGTGCTGCGTCTTTTTAGTAGAATTCTAAATCGTAAATCACTCAATTTGATTGCACGACGTTTACATAAATCAGGCATTTTGTTTTCATTTTTCTTTATTCCCATACATTCCATGAAGAGAACAAACTATTCTATTTATTATTATCTGATATGTTCGTTCAGATTTTTATTTATTATTTGGTTGTTCAAATCAAATATTATTTTTCTTGTTTTCCAGTTGTAGGTTTAACTTAAAAATAGAAAACATTTCAATCTGTCTTCATAGATCTTTTTATGTAAATTTTATAACACATTTCTTTTTCGTATATTTTTTTACATCATTTTTTTATTCTTGGCCAAGAAGATCCCTTGGTCCCTAATCAAATTTTATTTGTATTAAAAATAAATAAAAATCATACTAATGGGTTAAAGAGATTATTTTGCAAAATAAAATAGAAGATGTCATCAATGTTTACACGTTATCCTGTTATCTGTGATACACTTTCATTTGATCAAATTACTTATATTTTGTATTCAAACTGGAAAAATATACCTTTAAAAAATAATATTAACAATCTCATAGTATGTTTTTTCAATTTAAATTTTGAATTTATTCATATTTTTCTGTGTACTTCTCATTCAATTTTGATAAGACACACCTGAGTCAGACAACTGGAAATTGGATAGTGTCAAGAAAAGTGTTAAAAAGAAACTTGTATTAGTTTTGCTTTTATGCATATTATTACAGTTCTTTTATTTTTATTTTATTTCAAGTCAGTGCCTGATATGACTTTATTTGAACAAAATCTTATTATTTCATGTCAGTAAACTGATAAAAAGACATAAGACCACTACTGTATTATGTAAAATACAGCTATTTTTACCTTTTTTTCTGATATTTTTGTCCTTGTTCACAAAATTTATGTGCAATTTAATATTTGAGTTGAATACAAAATTAACTCCTGCACAGTTTTTTTTTTTATTATTATAACAACTAGAAAGTTTTTCAATTCCTTAAACATAGAATAAATATATTTTTGTATTTTAACAGAAGTTATGTTCCGAAATGATATTTTAAATATAAAACCAAAGTTTTTTTCAATAATAAATTATTAACAAATATTTATTTGGATAATGGATTCTTTATCAAGTTATTTACTTATCAAATTCTTATAAGACTCATATTAAATGGATCCAGATCTCGATTTGGCATCAATAATCTCAAATTAAAGTTTTATCAATAAAAAATTGTACAATTAAAGAATTGACAGGCAAATTCTAGGTTTCATGTTGATTCATACCTATCAATTTTCATTCAAAATGAAAACAAAGAAAATATTTGTGAATAAACAGCAATTTAATAAATTAAATTTAAAACAAAAAAAATTAAGATATTGAAATTTAATTAAAATACACTCTATTTGATTCTCTTAATTGAACATCAATACACTTATAAACTATTTTTTTTGTGATTTCGTGACAATTTTTTTTTTTAAATTATATTTCTAGACATATAGACAAAAAAAAAATCTTAAAAGGGTATCAAATTATTTTAATTGAATTTTAATTTCATTACCATAAATCGATTAAAAAGAATTAAATTAAAAAGTATTTGCCTGAAATTAAATTGACTGCAGTTGAATTAAAATGACTTTCAGATTTTCAGAACATTTTATTTAATTGTTCGTTCTATTTTCCCTAATTTTGAAATTTAAATAAATCATTAATTTTCAAACAATATAAATCACGAAGAATGTTTTCCAATCAAATCAATATAAAAAGCAAAAGACTCCATTATTAAATAAGTTCAAAATGAATATCATTTTGTTCTGCGAAAGAAAATAAATAAAAAAATAATATCGAATTATTTAAAATTTATGTTACTTTTAAATTATCCTTAAAAAAGAAAAATAATAATGAAAAATTACGCTTTTTATATTCTGCCGTCATCTTGTTGAAACAAATGAAATGAAAATATTATAATAATATATTTATTGCAATGTATAGTAATAGAATTAAATAGAAAGCAGAATAAATAATACCATAAAAAAAAAAATCAAACAAAGAAAGAATAAAAAAATTTCACTATTAAATTACAATATTGTATATGTGTCATGTACAAATGTTTCAAGTTTGTGACTTTTCTTTCATTTCCATTAAAAATGTATGACTCTAAAGCACTGAATTTCATTAAAATTTGATTTTTTTTTCAAGTTGAAATATTAAGATTTTTGCACCTTTCCATTGCGAAGACAATGAGATATGGGAGGTATTGTGAATAAAACGTGGCTCTACAAATTATTATAAAAATTTGATTGCTAATGATACTCGTTTTCGCATTACAATCATCTTGTATTCATGTTTAATGTTTATGAATGACGAAAATGATTATGGTCATGATAAAGCTTACCTTATAATATTATTTTGTAGATAAAACAGACACAAACACACACACAACATGGCATATCATAAACCATGTTTAACGTTATCATTTTGTCATTATAGAATCATATATTACTATTCACAAGGTTTGTGTGTCTTTCTCTTTTCCTTATTTCTTTTCTTTTTGTTGCAACATACGATCTGAATTTATATTATTATTATTATGCTATTATAATGTATTGTAAGCGAAAAAGATGAAAAAGTAAGTAAGCACACAAAAAAACATGTGTTACATAAACACAATCTACACTTTTATACTGTTCAGAGAGTAATTCATGCAGTATATTTCAATGTTTTTTTTTATATATATCTGTAAAGAAATTTTGTACACCTAAAATAAAGTTTATATAACATCGTGAATATTGAATTACTGATTGAAAGCCATATTTAATATATATTTTTTTTGCTCATATTGACACACACACACACATTCAAAAAGACAAAAGTTTTTCAAAGCGTAATTAAATCCATATAATAATAATAATATGTTCCATTTGATGTAATAAGCAATCAATCATCAAATATGATGATAATGTTCAAAAATTTGTTAAAAGGTATTCATAAAAAGTTTAACAAGTTGCAACATGTGTTGCTTATACTTTATTTATTCTCGTAAATACATCTTTACTTAAATTATTCAAAAAATTGCTGGTTTTTCTGTGATGTTTTATTGTTTTCATTGTAAAAAAAAATAAAATTGAAGAATATGAAAAATTAATTTCGTCGAGTTAAATGAACTTGTTGCATTATACAAAACATCAATCATACAAAACTTACTTTGAGTAGTTACAAATCCTAATAATTAGTTGTTAATGTTACAAGTTCTGAATGTGTTACAAAAATATTACATTGTACATGATACTCTAAATGAAAATCTCAAATGTTATTAAGTTATTCATATTTACACATTATTATTGTTTTTTTTTGTAATTTTTTTTAATATTAGATTGTAAAGTATTTTAAATATTTAATTTAACCAATTGGGAAAAAGGTAACGCCTTATGCGACCCAATCAAAAGACGATTATTGCTCTTTATACTTTTAATATACTACGAGACTAGTATGTTACTTAGCTATCGCGCGCGATATATATACAGATACACATATTATATGTATGTTTGAATAAAATTTATATATAAAGTGTAAGAAATACAATATACTTGATAATTTTCTATGCGTCGTCGTACAAATGTACTTTGAATAGTTAGAGAGATGGTTTCTATTTATGCCTGAAAAAAAAATAAATGTTGTAGAACTATTCAGATAGTTGAAAGATTATTATTATTATCAATTAATAATAAAAACCCCTTTCTTGAACGAAAATAGGGTTTACAAATTGGTCGTATTTTGAAAAGTCGATCAATCAAACATTGATTCATCTCAAAGGGTTCATCTTACAGTCTTAGAAGGATCGATGTACTGACTAATCGATTTAAGTCCGTTAATCGAATAGTCAATAGTTTGAAATGTCAACCCCAATCACAAGCAAATTAAAATAATATAAATCATTAATAAATCTTCTAAATGTATTTTTTATTTATTAACAAAAAATTAAAAGGCAAATCTAATACACTAAAAACAAAATAAAATAAAAATAAAATGTATTAAAATTTTATCACACAACCAGTTTTTTAATGTCCATGAACAAATACATTTACTAAATGATAGCAATAAATAATTATGTAATAAACATACACTAAAGATTTTTACCTGACTTTCAACTCAAATGTTCTCATTCCCTTACATTAAATTATTTTTCTGTTGACTTAAAAATGCGAGTCACGCAATAATTATGATGATACTTTGTCGCATATTAAAAAAAATATAACTATAAAATAAAATATAAGGGATATAATAGAACACACCAGGTATTATTATTATTTTTCTATTATGAGTAACAATTAATTTTTATTATAATCTCTTTATAAATATTTGTCATCCCTGAATTATTATTATTAAAAGAATAATATATTTAATAATAATAATGAAATCTATAATATGGGTTAACTTTAAAGAAAAGACCAAACAAATTTGTTTTGAAATCAGTTCCATTCATTGTAGAGAAAAAATTCAGTTAATCTTTTCTTCCACTGTTTAAGGACATCCGGACATATAAATCAATAGTCTATCGATACTCATGTGATATTTTGAAATTGATTATTTTTCTACATTTCTGTCACTCTATTCATTTTAACAAGTGAATTGAATAAAGGAACTAGGATGAATTAAATATTTTAAATGGATTTATGTTTTTCCATTGACTTTTTTTTTGACTTTTTAACATTAATCTGATCCAAAGCAAAATGAAATAAAAGGATAACGATTATGAGTTTTTCTTTTGGATATTTGTCATATATGAACAATACTAAATTCAATATAAGCTGATAGTCTGCAAACTGAATAAGAAAGTGTAAGTACATTTAAAGCATTGAATTTTACCTGTTTAATGGCTATAAAAGTTTAAAATTACCATTTAAAATTTTTACAATATTGAGTAGAAAACTGTATGATGTCCGGAAACTTTGTCTATTAACAGATGCTCAAACTTTTATTGAATGAAACATGAATTGAAAGGAAGACGATACGTTATGCCAAAAATTTATAGGTTTAAAATTAATTTTATAGCAATGATTTTATTGTAATTTATCTTAAAAAAGGCTCGGATTCAATTTCATATATAAAATAATTTGATATCAGCTTAATATAAAATTCAGCTTTCATGATAAAATCCTCTCATCCTTCACAAAACACACATTGAAAAGTAGCACCCTAATGATTTTTAAATAAAAGATATAAACAATATATTTTTTTTACTCAATGAATTCAAGAGATACTTGTTTATCTAACTCTACGTAATACAAACTTCATAATTTCATATTTTGTTTATGATCATTTTATTAAATTTCAAATAAATAACCTACAATAAGAGAATAAACATTTTCAGTGTGTGTATGTTTCGTGTTTATGAATTAAACGAGAAAAACTATGAGCATTAAAAGCAATTGATGTACGATATATAAACATTTTTTTTTATTTGTATTTCAAAAGTATATAAATTTCAAATGTACATTATAGCATGGTATATAAAAGAATATGAAAGTGGACTCCATTTATAAAACATTAGTACAGTATTATAATATTTTTATTGTTAGACAGAGACAACACCATTTATTCAAATTTGTGTGTGAGTGTGTGCACTGTTCAACTCAACAATGTTTATTGAATCTGATCTTTTTATTGAACTACATTGAAATTTTATAAAGGTTGATTTGTATTTCAAATTAGATAAAATCTGAATAAAATTTGACTAATCAATCTTGAATTAATTATAAATTAATCATATGTCGAACTAATGCGTGTAAGTTTCTTTTTTTTCTACATTTCAATCATTTTCACAATAAAAGTTTATTATTTGAAATGAGTTCCATTTTACTGTCTCCTAAATAATTTAATGAAGTAACTACTTGAATGAAAATTTAAAAAACTTTGTGTTTTATTTGTATGGACATTAGCATTTGTTTTTACAGTCTATAAACACACATCAACCATATAACAAATGTATTAAATAAAATACAAAACAAAGCACAGCAAAAAAAAAGAAATACTCTCAAGAGATTATTATAAAATGAAATAACACAAAATTGTTGTTCATATAAAATGTTAAAATGAGATGGAAATAATTGACTTTATAAAAGTCACTATATGTATGAAACTGAATCTATAGAAACATCGTGCTCCACCTTCTTTTTATCCTTTATCCTAAAACACGAGGGGCGTGGCATATAACGATCATTAATATCATAGAGTCATGTAGTGTATATGTCATCATCATCATCAAACACATGTACAATGAACAGAATATTTCTTCACTTTTAGTATCTTTAGATCCTTTGATGTGGGGAGTAAAGTTTTTTTGGATCTTGAATGGGAATTATATTGTAGTGTTTCGTCATTATTTCTATTATAATCATTGAAAATAAGCTAAACAATCTCAATATTAACGCCATTTATCCATACGTATTTGTACTTTGTACGGGAACTTGATAAAATAACAGTATGAGAAAGTCTTTTTATTTTCAATAAAATAATTTTTAGGTAAATAACAGAATTTTATTCTTGTATTCATTCTCTTGACGGTCGGACGGATATTTTTTCAATAAGATTTCTCGTTCAATATTCGGATTTGTTGTATAATGAAAATGAAGTTAGCTACTGTTTATAAATATGCAAATTAAAAATTAGTAAAAAATATTAAAATATAAATATATCAATTCAAAAAGAAAATACTCAAAAAGAATTTTAAATTTGATGAAAAATCAGAAATCTGAAAATAAATAATTAGAAAAATATTTTGAAAATAAACACAGAAGTTAAAAAATAAGAAAAAAAAGAAAAACAAATTTTAAAACAGTAAAAAAATTGAACATAATTTTCAAACAAAGAAGAAATATAAATTAGTGAAATAAATTTGATTTAACCAGAGTTTATTTAAAATTTAAATTAAAAACACACTAAAACAAAAATACTTTGATAAAAAGTGCAAAATTAAAATCAAATTTTAAATTCAATTAATTATTTCGAGTGTAAAGAAGTTAAAAACGTTTCAACCCTGGCCGCGTTTAGATCACCTGGTTTATTAGGAACGCATGGATTTAATTTTGGTCCAGCATTCGGATTTCGAGATCTTCCATCTGGAAGTGGTAGCTTTGATCCGGCTGTTAACCAATCATTAACTCAACCCTATCGAAATCACAGTAATAACAGTCCAGTAAACTTGTACCTAGGACATCAAAATACCAGTCCAAATTCACGTGATCCTAATCCCTACTTAACGGAAAAAGATTACAGTTCTCAGACACATAAAGAATCATCAAGTAGAGACACATCTCCAAGTAATGGACGTTTAAATAACACTTACAATTCAGAGAGTCCCGATTTGTTGAAGCAACGGCAAGACAATAATAACAGTCCTGGTGAAAGTTTGCGTTCATTTTCTAGTCAAAAAAACGACGATAACCACCTATTAAGTGGATATCCTCACAGTCCAACAAACGAGAGTGTTGGTTCTCGAAGTCCCGAAAACTTATCATCATCACATCACAACAATTCGACTTTAACAAGTCAATCAAATAATAATAATAATAACAATAATAATACAAAATATAATAATATAAACGATATGTTAGATCACAAACTGCAATTAAGTTTTTTGGGCCCACCATTAGCTGCATTACATTCAATGACAGAAATGAAAGGACAAAATAGTCCAAGTGGTCCTCAAGGTACTGCAGCTAATCCACATGGTATAGATTCAATTTTGTCTAGACCACCTCCAGTAACTAGTGCTGGATTAAATGCCTTAGCAAGTGGTGAGTTATAAATTTTTTAAAATAATATCCTTGAATTAAAATTTAGTTTCACTTAAAAACAAAAAATCGATATTAATCTATGAAATTGTGGATCTTGCAGGTGCAATGCCACGTTTTTCCATAGCAGCAGCCGCTGCTAATATGGCTCAATATTTATCACAAAGTCAATCTGCTCAATTAAAAGCACATGGAGGGCAGTTTGATCGAACACACTTATACTGGCCCGGACTCCAAGGTCTTGTTGCAAATCCAATGGCATGGAGAGAAAGATTAGGTTCAAGTAAGTACAATTTCATTCCAAATTGATTTAGTGACAGAAAAAAAAGTATCATGTCAAATAATAAAACACTTGCAGTTATTTGCTGCTATTCGGTTTAATATGTTTGTAATGCACATTAAATTATTTACGGTCACATGTTATTATTTCACTACTGCATTATGATTTGCTCATCATTTAACATTTCTGTTGTGGTTTCGGATTAGAAATCACATTTCATTTTCACTGAAACTTCAATTTTTTTTTGAAGTTGTGCATAAGAAACAGAAACTCATTATTTATGTATTATAATTGGCATTAGTTGTTGAAATTTATATCATTATATATGTAAAACTAAGTTTTTGGCAAGTGATACAGCTCTATAAATTTATTTTAATTTGTACACCTAAAATCTGCATCTTGCCTCATAATAATGCAATATTAATATATTAAAACTTTGATAAATTATCTTTTAATTATAAATCATATGTTAAATTTCAAGACAATTTTGGAATGTGTTTAATTTTCACGTTTTTAGATCATTCGCTTTTGTACCATGTATTTGCTCATTTCATCAATACACACACAAAAAACCAATGTATTAATTATTATTAGATACCATGAAAGATTGATTGTGTGTGATACAAAATTTATAAGTGATGATTTGCATTTTCATTAGAATTCGATAAAATACATTAAATCATGGTGAATTGCAGACAAAAATGTCATGAATTAAAATTAATGTAGTGGTCAAATTTGATGACAATGTTTATCATCTTAAATATGTGAAGTATATAAATCTTAATGTGGGTCGCGAATTATTCATTCGAGATTATCAATTAATTTCTATACAAATAACAATCATGTTTCTAATTGTTATCACATTTGCATACATGATAAGTTTATATATTGATTGATTAGGATCATAAATTACACACACAATAATTATTCATTTCAATTTATATCACTTTATAAGCACAAAAATAAGTTTTCATTATCTACATAAAAAATGTGCGATTAATAATAAAATAAGTATTAAATAATAAAAAGGTGTTAAGCAAATATTTGACTTAATATGCCTTAAGCCTTATACACACACACATTTAAATGCCGTCGCATTATCATTTCTGATTTGAAAATTTAATTGATTTCTTTATTACATTTTATGATATAATTATTATTATTAGTAGAATTTATTAATGCTGTTTGTAAAACAGCGACGCAAATTATTTTAACATATGGTGCCTTGTTATACAGCTTGGTTATGTTAATACATTTATTGAATTAATAATGTTTTATACAAACAATTATGATAACAATTATTATTTTATTAAAACATTTGATTAAGTAATCATAATTTGAAACTGAACCTTGGTGTTTTGTTAAAATCATTAAATGATAATTCTTATTCGACAGACAATTTATTTTGAAAATGAAATTACAACAACAACAACAATAACAACTGATGACTGATAATATTGGATAATTCCATGTATTTTACATCGGTACAAATAAATCATTTCAATGTATTTGCTCATGATGATTTGTAGTGTTAAAACATAAATTTCCTAGCTGTATCCTTCAATGCAGACGAATTTTAAACACACAAGATCAAAATCGCACTTGAATCGATTCAACTTTGTGGCAGACGGGTTTTGAATATGCTAGATTTGGAGTTTTAATTTACATTTCATACGAAAAACTGAAATAGTCTTTTCAAAATTACACAAAAACTTGATAAACTCGAGCTGTTCCAAAAAAAAAACACTTGACACAATCTTCAGTTATGTGTTATTGAAATGCTCTATGTTATTATCTGTCTGAAGTTGCTCATACTTATGCTGATCATATTGCAAATAATAATATGATGATAATAATGGTTCATTGTTTTTACTAATGGCACATAATTTGCATCTAAATTGGAATGTCTAATCAAAGTATATCACTGTTTTCTAGAAAATAATACGTAAATTGTTATTATTCACCATTCAAACTCATCATATCAGCTAACTAACATTTATCCTACAGAAAATATATGTATTTGTTGTTATTATTTGTGTATTTTATTGTAACACTTGCAACAAATGCTAAATGATGAGTTAAAATGATTAAAACAATATCATGAAAATATGTGTTGTATTTGAATTCTATACACACAAGAATGTGGCAAGCTGTCGCTTTATTTTCAAAATGTTCATTTTTAAATATAGACATCATTCATTGAGATTTTGTGTGTTCTTTAAAACAACGTAAAACGTCCATTCTGATGACGATGATGAAAAGTGAAGTGAAGGCAACAAAGAAAAAGCATTTTGACGATTATGTGTGTGTGTGTGATGATGACAAAAACAGCATATTTTTTGAAAGTGAGACATACTTATATTTTATTTTATGTAAATTAAATCGACCTGATACGACAGACAACAAAAAATTACAATCATAAAAATTGAAAATCGATAAAGTACCATTCAGACATGAAGTTCGATAGCGATGTATATCCTTATTCATATATTTTTTTGTCCATTTCGATTCATATGTGTGGTGAAACAAGAAAAAGTTATTGGTGAAACAAATAATTTTATTATTAAGTTGAAACGAAAATATAAGAACATGCATGACTGTGTATTTAGTGGAAAAATATGAGCTACCTCAAAAGAATAATATTATATTTCAATTTATTGATCAAAATTGAAATGGATCTGAATATTTGAATTTTATTATTGTCGATATATCCATTAGAGAGCAATTTGTATAATTTTAATGAATTTTACACATGATATTCTTTAAAAACGAAATATTCTTTGTTCAAGACAAACGTATCGATTTTACTGTTAAAGAAAAAACTTCCATGGAGCCTTAAAAAAATTTCTTTTTATTCGTGCCTCACCTAAAAAAGAAATGCAAAATAAATCAGAATCTTCCCTTCATTCGGTTAAAGCACGATACAAGTAAAAGATGGTGAGTTATCCTTTATTCGCATTTATCCTTCATGTTTTTTCTTGTGTAAAGAACAAGAAATATAGTGGCATATAAATATTTGAAGCGAGTAGATGAAAAACATGAAGATGAAAGTATATGTTAAAGGTATAAATGTCTAACAATGTAATATTATATGATTATTATGAGAGAAATTTGTAGCACAATCTTGTAGAATACAACAAAAAATCTGTAAGATGAACATAACATAACAATGTAAAGCAAGAAATAAAATGGTTGATAAAAGAGATAACAAGTTGTTCGTGCTTCTTCTCCTCAATTCTGTGTTAAAAAGGAAAATGGGGAAAATCGATCGATATTTTTCTGAAAAAATTTTTATTTTAACGAAAATCGTAACTTAGTTAATCACCCTTAATGAAATGATTTTTGATTATTTTTATATGATCTCATTGTAATATAATCAAATTATTTCTTGATTTCCATATGAAATGTTATGATATAATTTTTTTTTTCATTGACACACAGTTTATATTTTCTCGATTACGTTTATCGAAATAAAATGAACCATTTTATGCGATTCAATGAATAATCAAAATAATAATATTCTATAAATGAAATGAAAATCAGTTTTAGTCAATCGAACAAAGATAAAATTTAATGATACAATAGATAGCTCATCAAATACATCAACTGGAACTTGACTAAAGAACTGTTTCATGAATTAATTTATTCGTATTAGCTGAAATGTTTTTCGCATATCATCATTACAGTATATATGATGATGATGGTACTAACAGAAAATAATTTTGTTTATTTTTCGCTTGTAAAAACAAACTATAAACTTATTTAATATTATGAGATGATGATCATGATGATGAGATAAATAACATTTGTCAAACAAATCAAGTAAAATCAATAAATCGTATTTTGTTATTTAAAGCGCATATATAAAAAAACATTATCAGGAAAAATAACAAGATAAATCCCCTTTGATTATATGTGGTTTATTTTTTTTTTAAATGCCAGCTGTGTTTATGGTTAATCATTTACTTTAAAAAATGTGACTTAACATTATTTCACACGCAATCAATTGTATCAAAAGTTTCTTGCTATTTTAAACGTAATATGAAAGGAATTTTATCAAAAGTCAATTTCAAAATTTTCATCAAAAATGTCATTTGGATCATTTGATTATCCTAAGATACAAAATAAAATTGAAACATTATTACCGACAACATTAAAAGCAAAAACTCAAATCCCTGTTTAACTTTTATTATAATAAAATTGCTTTAGATGAAAATATTTTGGAGTATGCGCATTCTCTTAATTATATTATTTGTAATTTAAAAATACATCTACTTTCATATTTTACTCACATTCATAAAATACATGAACAATAACATAAGGATGTGAATATAAAGTTTAATAGTGTGTTGTATCATTTACAAGAATGAAAATATGGAGAAAAGAGAAATTCAGATTACGAGTACAATCTTTTTTAATATAGACAAGCAAAGCAAATGGGTTTAAACCACAATTTAATTGCCTTAGAATTAATATTTTGTTCATATTTAATTTTTTTTTTCACATTATATGTTTGATAAATATGTTCAAAATGGTACAAATTATGTATTATCTTAAATGATTTTTGTTCTTTGTTAACAAATTAAATTAATTTTCCTTTTTAAAGTTAATATGAACCAACATTTCTATTCTCCCCTTTTCATATTCTTAATGTATATTTTGCAATTTTTTTCATACATTCAAAAAATAACAAATTGGTCTCATAAATGTAACCAATGTTATGATTTATTATTCGTATCCAAAATTATGGTTTGTAAATACAGGAGTATAGATAAGTATTACATCAATATTTAACAGAATTTCGCCAGAAAATGACGCCATCCTACAGCAATTTGCTTCTATTTTGGCTTCTTTTTCTTTCACATAAAATATGTAGAGTAAATATTTTCACATCATTAAAAATATTGTTTAATATAATAATACAAAGTAAAGTTCGTAAAAATAATATGTCCATTGGGATTGTTTTCTGTATAAAAATACATTACTTTATTACACCAATTAATTATCACAGTTTGATTTTGACCATAAAAATGGGCCATTATAAATAGATACAAGATAAACTCATAAAATTAATTGGACAATTTGTAAGCAAAATTTTTCTAAGATGTATACAGAAATATATACAGTAGGAAAATTAGGTTTTGCTGGATCAAATTTTGTTCAAATTAAAGTGCTTTCAAAATTCATGTGTCCATTGATTGGCATACATCAATTCTTTTTATTAAATCTTTTTTATGTGCTTAAAAAGTCAAGACACGTAACTGAATCATATCATTGCTTGTCGTTAAGTGATAAAAAAAAATTTAATGAAATTTGATTGAATTGAATTTCAAGTCAGAATCTCAGTTATTTCATAGCTCTTCAAATTCATGGGATGGCATATCAAATGCTTGTACACAGAATGTCGAATTGTCTTGATCGAGCAAACACAAAACTGTTAACAAATTATTATTTGAAATCAAAAATTTGAAAATTTTTTGTTTGTTTTACATATTATGATTTTTCATTTTCCATTAAACAAGCATGATATGAATTTTTAATGATATTCATCAGCATTTATTAGATTTATGCGTGTTCTGTTACACTTTAATACAATAATTTGAATAACATCATATTATTTTTTTTTGTTTCAGTGTCTGCTAGTTTATCGCAAGCACATCACAATCATCATGATAAGGATGGCAAAAAGAAGCATACAAGACCAACATTTAGTGGACAACAAATTTTTGCATTAGAAAAAACCTTTGAACAAACAAAATACTTGGCTGGACCGGAACGTGCAAAACTAGCCTATGCACTAGGCATGACTGAATCACAAGTTAAGGTAAGATATTGATTCAGATGAAACAAAATCAATTTCATATAAAAAGTTAATTCCAATTTTTCCTACATTATGTCCATGTGTGTCCTCATATTTTTTTATGATATATGTTTTTTATGTGAATATGAAACAAAAATAATAGAATATATTGATGACATTTACTAATCATTCATTACATGGATTTCATGAAGAGTTCCTTTTACATATACAATGGGGGAAAAATATTGTCATCAAATATAAATACAAATTTTTATTTATCTGTATCTTTTATTTCATATGATAATCTAAATGGAAGTTATCCCACTTTCATAAGGATACATTTCCTAGGGTGTTTAAATCATTAAATTAAATATAAGAGCATAAAATTTAATTCAATAAAACTTTATCATTTTAATCATATGTGATCTTAATGTTAAATAAGAGTGAAATGATTTCAAATCATAATAATTGGATCCAAAAAAAAAATATGAAACATTTTTTTGTAGTGATTTAATTACTCAAATATTAAACTGAAAAATGTTACATCCCCTTGCTAAATTCCAACATTTTTTTTTATCCACCCAATCATTCTCGGCTCTGCATAATGATATTTTGATTACTTTCTATTACAATACAACAATTAAGAGTTTAAATGACATTTGTGTACGCTCATTTAAAATAATTTTCCAGCAAATATAACACAAACAAACACACACAAGATAACATGAGGGATATTATATTGAATTTTAAATAATGACAACGACACCAATCATAACTATATATATTTCGAGTATGTCGATCAAAATAGGCACTTTTTGTTAAAAAACTCTCCAACTTAATATTCGTCACAATGCCTAACAACCAACTATAAATATCATACTGATGTACTGATAATAAAAGGGCGACTATACACTCGGATTAAGTAATACCACAGCACAAGCTTAAATGCAAAGCAAAAAATGTGTCACTATTCAATTTGAACAAACGACTATGTGTTTGTCATAAGAAATTTTGTGTATTACTAATACTATTATCCTTCTATGCATTTATTATAATGTTTTGAACAACAGAAAGATTGATTTTATAATAAATTATATGGTAATTATGTATAATTGGGGTGTCAATATAGAGTGCAACTTGTGCACATTTGCGTAAAATAAATGAAAGTGAAACGGGTTTAGTTTCAGAAGGACCAGATGGGTTTCAATTCGTTTGATGATTAGCTTATTGAAAGAAAATGATTTGTTTCGTTAAAAAGAGTAAATTATGATCAAAAAACACACTTTTATTAACAAGGAATGATCCAAATCTTACAATGAAATGCCTTTACACGTAAAAAAACCTTTTTATTGTTTACGTGTACATTATTATAAACATTTTTGCTTGTTTTACAAATGTGAGGGTGTGTTAACAAGTTGAAAAATGTTTGATATGATTGTGTGTTGTCTTGGGGATAACAATATGGATGATGATGTGATGGTTTTGAATTGTTCTCTCAATTTAAGCCAAAATGAAATATTACATGGCTCACACCACTATAGGGAAAAACTCTGATGTTTGTGCAAGAAATTCTCTCTGGAACAAAAATATACACAAAAATGTTTTCACTCTCTCTCAAGCATGTGCAAAAGCACCATCATCATCATTAGTTTCTTGCTACCGCCATGCTATTATGATAAAAAAAATGTATATAACAAAAATTTTCAACCTGCTATAATTAACTTTAACGAAAGCAATGTAAAGTTTATATAATTTTCTAAGCCTTTCAATGATCCGTTTACACACCAAACTTTTATTGAAAGATAATAATTTTAATACATTTAATTATCCCTTGAATTACATTACTATACACATACACACACACATATATCCGTTTATAATAAAATAGGATTATGTGAAAAGAAGGCTTACAAAAGGATTTGAATGTTAACCAAAGTTCTATTAAATATTCACCCTCAAATAAAATAGCATTGAAAATTTCGGATAATGCTTAATATCCAAAACAAATGAAGAAAATTGTGAGTTAAAATGGGTGTATTAATGGTTTATAGGCACACGTATGATAATAACAGATGTTTGCATTTAATTATACAAATAAGAAAAAGGCAATTTTGAAATACAAGTCATATTACGAGATAAGAAAGTCGTTTAATGTTTTTAGATACATAATTTCTATTTAAAAAACATATGAAAGATGGCACTTGTTAAACATTGCTATAATAATTTTGTAAAATTTAAATACAAATGTACTTTAATTAAGTAAAATTATATGTTCAAAACAAAAATTTATACAACATACAATAATTACAATACTAATAATATCCTTGACGCTCAATTGAAGTTAAACGTTTTAACACACATATAAAATTGTTTTTCCTTTTTATTATTTACGCCATTACCCTCTCAAATAAATTTCCACTACAAAGTATTATTATTATTATTTGTTGAATGCTCATTCAAAGCAGTTAGGAAAGTGTTTAGTAACAATAATAAAAAATAAATAGGGGAAATCCCGGTTTCATGTTTAATGTAACAGTGAAATGCTCAATTAAACAAAGTCAAGTCCATTAGATAAGCAATGCAAAATCTCTTGATTATCTGATTTGTTTTTGTTAAACTCGATGATGACGTCGTTGGTTGTACAGCTAATTAAATTATAACATGAATCATTGAGAACATTTATCTTAATATAATCGTCAATGTGTTTTAACCGTGAAACACAATTTTTAACTTTTCCAGTTAATTTGGGGTTTGATCTGTGCTTTATAATTTGAGGTACCTAGACTCTTTTGGGTTAGGTAATGATTAGGCATCCTTTAACACTTTTATTAAATCCTTATTTACCTAATAAAAATATTTTTTTACAACTTCCAAAGTTCCAATCATAATCATTTTCATTATTAATAATCCAAAACATGTTTTTCTCCAATTCCTAATCTTTATAAATCATGTATTTCATTAATATTATTATTAATATTGGCAAAATAGTCTAATTGTGTGTTTATGTGAAACACATGTGACTGTACTTTTTCAATAAAATGCCTTAATTCTGAAATTGATAGCTCGATTTTACTAAAATTACGTTAAAAACAAGTAAAATAAACAAATATTGTTTATGTAATTTGACATGAAATATTCGGCTATTACCATAAAAATATATTACAATGTTATTTGATTTATATTTGAGCAAAATGGGAACTGTTATTTTTTAATTTGAGAAATGTAAAAATATTGTATACAAAAAGAATAACGGAGACCGATTGGTCAGCAAAATTGAGATATAAACTGTTTTTCATTAAGGTCCATTTACTCAACTTAATCATAAATACTAATTTTTATGTGATCATGTTGCAGAAAGTTTTTTTTTTAGATTTTCAATTTACTTTCTGTCTTTCAAAATAATAAGAAACCATAAGATTTGATCAAATACATTAAATCTAATAAATATGTTTAACATGTCCAACCCATCTCTTTTCAATACATTTTTAGAATAAGAAGATAGTTTTCTTGTCAGCAGAAAAAAATATATATAATAACAATTTATTTATAGTCACTTCATTTGCTGCTGGTTTTTCATCCAATTTTTATTGACCAATTGCTTGCTTTCAAGAATATTTTAAAAACCCATGGGTTAACAAAAATATATCATTTATATTCCAAACAAGTATTTTTTTATGTTTATGTAAGAAAAAAATAAAGATTGTCCATAGTTTTATTTGCTTACAGTTTAAATAAAATAAAATATAGAAATATTTCGTTTCTCATGATTTTGCTCACACTGCAATTTATTTAAAAAAAAATATTTTAATTCGTTTACTTATCTGCATTAAAAAATCTTGTTTTTCATACTGAGAACAACCGACACCATAAACAAAATATTAGCGATATATCAATGATAAGCGCTAATGTTAGGAAGATAATCATCAATACAATTTTAAATTACATTTTAAATCCGTTACATCATCAAACGCATTTATTTTATCATGATTCAAAAATTTCATACAACAGCCACAAATAAAACCACCGCATATAAAACAAGCGTGTTAATTTTAAAACTTAAATTTTTCATGAGGGTAACAACAGATTTGAACAACTACTATCAATGGATATGATCATCATCAATTTCCTGGGTTTATCCATTTTTTTTTTAAAGTATTCGCTAAATTTGAAATAAATACAATGTTTGAATGAATTAGTATTTGATGCAAAATATTTTTTTCAATTCTTGTGTGACTGTCTCTTACAAGATATTTTTTGTAGACTTACCATGAAAATAAAATGAATTTTTTTGGGGGTTTTTCTTTTGACTTTAACTTTTGTTTCATTTTCTGTAAAAAGATAAAGAAATAAAAATATTTTGTTTATATTCATGTATAAAAAAAAATCAAGGGGCTTCAATTTGTTCAAAGGTTTGAATAAACCCCTGTAAAAAATAGTGCTTTTTATTATCGTCTTTTTGTATACTCAATTAAAACTTTTGTATTTTTTCATTTTACTCGAGTTAATATGACAATAAAAAACATTTTTTTTGGCACATTCAATGAAATTTATTTAAAAAATTATTATAAAAATTTCTTTGAGCGTTATCATTTAATTTTTAATATGCAAAAAGATAATAGAATAAATGACTAATAAAAGAGTCTCAAGAGACTCAAATAAATTATTTACATCGAATTTAATTTAAAAAAGGGATTTGCTTTCACTGAAAAAGAGATTTCACCAAATTTTAATATACTTTTCATCCTGAATTAGATGTAAGATTCAAATTAAGTCAAAACTCCTAAATAAAAGGGGCTGAAAAAATGCCTCTTTAATATGACTTCGTTCTACTTCGTGTTTGATATTAATCAAATTTGTTCAAGCAATTAATTATACCAAAATCAATTAAAACATAATTTTTTTGATGTGTGTCATCGAAATATGTAACATTTTATATTTTTTTTTTGTTATAATGCAGAAAAATCATATCAAAAAATATTGATTTAAAATGTTTTTTAATTAGATTTTTGACCACGAGTGAGTTGTGATGATCATCATAATTAGTATGACTTGATATAAAATTATTCATAATTTCAGTACATTTTGCCAAAATTTCTTTAATATGATTGGTGTTGGATTATTGACAGAATTCCATAATAAAAACCAGAAGTCAAATACCATAATTTTAATTAAATTTTGTTTTTACTTGAACTCTTATTTTAATCTCAAGTGTAAATAAATTAACGTAAAAGTTAATCACAACCCTTCATATCCTTATTTTGTTGTGAATATGTATGAAAGTAAATTGTTGAAATATGTAAGAAAACTTAATCAATATAAAACCACAAAATGAGGATTATTGTTATGTATCCTCTATAAGAATTCTTGAGTAAATTAATAATTGTAACCAATTTCTTTATGATTCTTTACACTTATAAGCTTGTAAACAAAGTGTATTTGTTTTTGGTTCTGTAATTCAATTTAATGATAATGACTTCGAAAATAATCTTAAATGTCAGTGTAATTTAGATATATGCTTTTATACAACATACCTCCTTACTATAAGTAATCAGTATAGAATAGGACTTCAATAAACGTCAAATAACAAACAAGAACACAAATAAAAATAATCAATAATAACAAAGGTACATGAAAGAGAAATACTCAAAGAAATAAAAATTAATAATTTATTACCAATAAAATATGTATTTAATTATAAAAACACTGCCTGCCTATCGAAGGTGTTCTGTAAAACGTTTTACGAAGCAAACAAAAAAGTTATATTGATTCAATTAAGATGAAATTCTGAATTGCAATTGGTTTGTTATATTTATATTTGATTTATGAAATCGTAAATGAAAAATATTCAATAGTCTATCGTAGTCGGAATATTTTGTTTGAATAAAAATGCAAATGGAACTACGAGATAAATATTTTTCATTTCATTTTTTTTTCTTGCATTGACCAATTAAAATAAATTCAATTCAATTCATTTAGCGCTTATTCTTGTTACAAGCTCACACTGCAACATGAAAACACCTGAAGTGCTACGTGTGGCACTGCACAAAGTGGGTATTTGGCATGGCGTAAAAAGACCTTTTGATACAAATTCAAGTTACTCATGAAGTTTCCAGGGCATTTTCTTCTTGCAGTGAAAATTTTGCTTGTTTTTTTTTCAAAGAGCAATTTAAAAAATAACAGCATGCATCAAGAGTAATCACCATGAATTCGTATGCATAGGTGCATCCCTTTTGATATCTTTTTTCAATCACGAAATGCTATAAATTGAGCATACAGGCAATTTTCTACAACCATAAATATATTTTTTTTTATTATTTATAGCTTGCAATGACAATGACCAATGCAATAAATTGAGGATTTTTGTTTATTTTTTTTATAAAAATATATTTTCATTTTGATATTCCAAATGATTTTATTTTTTAACTGCATCTGAAGTCTGACTTTTAATTTAATCAAAAATTTTTAATGTAAACCACATACAGCACCAAAAATATTAAATTAGACGCTCTTTACTGACATTAATGGGAAACATTTTGTCCTTAATTTATTTCGTTAAATGTCATTTTACGTTTTTTTTTTCTCATTTTAATGATGAATAAGAGAAATAATTAATAGAAAAAAAGCCACAAAGTGTGTGTGTTTTAAAACATACACTCTGGGTGGCCAAACATAATACTTAAAAAAGCAAAAAAAAAAAAATATGTAAATCATAGCATAATTTAAATTAAATTAAACATTTTCATAGTGCTTTAATAATAAAAATTCAAGACAGAAATAATTATTTGCCATAGTAAATGTCCCATGTTGCCCTTTATATTATTAATAAAAAAAGTAGTCGTTCTCATGGTGCAGTAGTAATAATTATAATTACATGCCTTTTTGTTGATACAAATTAAAATTTTACCCTGGTGTATTTTTTTTTTATTTCATTTTAGAAATTAAGGACACAAAACACAGATATAATTAAATTCAATTAGTCGGAATATTAAAAAAATATGATAATTTTTCCTTTAACTGTGAACACCTTGATTTTCATTTTTCTTTTTTTTTTTTTAATTTCATGGTTACTGTAATTTTCTTTTATGATTAAAATCTGTGTTAAATAAATGACAGATGTAATTAGATCTTAAAATCTAGGTTCGGTAACTCAATTAAAATAGTAAGATTTTTAAAGTATCATAATTTCTTTTAACTTTAACCCTTTTTGTGACATTTATAATGCTGTTAAACACGAAATACCGTTGTTTCAATTATTTTATCTGGATTTAATTATTATTTTTATTATTATTACAAATTGTGATTATTCAAATGACTATTCATTCGTTAAAATACATAATAATACAATAAAAAAGGATAAACTTTTCTCTTTTTTCCATAAAATATTCATTATTCCTCTTGAAGCTGTAAAGCAGGAAAGTTTTTATGATGATTATTAATTACAACAATAATAATATTGTAAAATAAAGGCATATAAAATTATAACGTAATCCATTTAGAACATTATTAATGTTCTTCATTAATAAACACACATTTAAAGTATTACATCTTCCATTATTTATTCAAAAAATATTGTATAACGAGGAAAATAAACAAAGTATTCGCTCCTTCTTTAAATACATTGTATATTGGATGGAGACACCTGATACCTTATGTTAATATGTCGGGATTACTTTATTATATTACGCGTGTCATTCACTCTTTTTCAAGTAAGACCCTGAAAAGTGATTTTCATTATAATAATAAAAATAATATAATAATAGCCATAAAAACGCGATTACCGCATTGTTTTGATGATGTCATAAAAATAAAACTCCTGATAAAAATAATGATAATTGTTATACTAACTTTGTATAAAACAAATATCTTTATAATTATATACAATCTTTACTATAACATTATTATCATGTCTTTTCTGCCTTTGTGTTAACATGGTATGTACTCCATTTAAGGCAGATAACTTACAAAATAATGGACAAAATGTCTGCATTTAATGCTATTTAATACCGTATGCTGCATGAAATTTTCTTCTTCATCTTCACTTTTTCTTGAACAGACCATTCTCATATTTGTATGTATACATTTTCTTTTACTGTCATAAGAATGATGATCATTATTATTTCTTACTGAATCGTAGACATAACAATGGAAAATTAGTTGGCAAAAAGCCTAAACAGAAGTTTCTTTAACCCATTTTGTACCAGTGTTCCATGTAATCGAAAATTCAAGTGATTCACAGAGTTTCAAAGTTGTAGGGAAAATATTTTGGGAAATTTGTTTTTAGCAAAACTCGAATATTTCGGTGACTCAGTGAATGGGTGAATGTGCCAAAGATATCTGAAGATAAAATGATTTTGTTGTTTGAAAGAAAAGCTCTGAAGCTTTCTAACTTCCTCAAAATCATCATCCTACTAACATTTATTCGGTTTGTCTCAAACTTTAAAGGAAAAAGACGAAGAATTTAATGCAACATTAAATTATTAAAATATTGATTTTCTTTAAAAATGAACACTACCATTATTATGATGTATAAAGTGTATGATGATGTGTTTTCTTGTCTTGTTCCAAATTAAAAAACATGCCTCAGAAAAACACAGCCAATATTCACAATATTAAATGATGATTATTAAATATAATATAATAGATATAAATTTTCAGTTCACTCTTGCTTAAATATCATCAAGGGTGGTTTTTTGAACATTATCGTACAAAAAGAAGCACAGCTGTTCCTGTTTTAATTTTATCAGTACTTAACCGAAGAAAATGAATTTTACTGTAAATGATATTCAAGAAAGAAATTAAAGACTTAACCTATTCACAAATTAAAAGTATGAACTGACCAAATTTTAAAACATAGAAAATCAAGTTCTGAAAAAAAAACTATCAAAGAAAAATCAATTCACTTTGTTATTTTCAGTTTGAGTAAGAAATGTTTGCATAAATATGATTTTTTTTTGTCTCATTTAATAACAAACATTTTCAACATGAGTTTTATGGAAATAAAGCCCGCACTATGATAATATACAATGTAACATGCTGTGTAAATGATAAAAATATGACGAATATGGTGCGGTCGACTTAAAGAATGTTAAGGATTTTATAGTGTGTATACTTAATCCAAATGTGTAGATATGATTTTTTTTTAAAAACCTTTTTGTATTGTTTGGATAAGCATTTTTTCATATGGAGGTGATGATATGAAACACAACATATCTTATTATTTCCGTTTGTCTTTATGACAAAATAATTTCGTGTTGTCTGTGTATTTTCTATTGTTATTTTTATTATTTTTCCTTTTTTCGTTTTGTTTATTTGTATGAAAAAAAAGAATAACTCTTTAAAAAGAGGATAAGAATATTACAGAACAATTAATCACGAATGATTATGTCGAGTCTACCCTTTTTATTGCACTACAGAATATTCAAATTTTGACTCTAAGCTTTAGTTTCATTAACATTCGTATCACTGACAAAATCTGAAATACTACTATGATCAGATTTCTTCTTCATAGTTTATTATTAAGGTTATTTTAGTCTGTTTTTGCATTACTATTCTATCTGCTTTTAAAGGGAATGAACATAAAAATGTAACATTTGATCTTCAATGATACATACGAGCGCATTTCATGTGACTGAGAAAATGTTGAACTAAAATTTTTAATCTTCTACAACTTGCCATGAACAGACATCACAAATGCTTACGGTAATTGAACATTTTTCCAAATTGAAATGAAATTCACTGGAAATACAAACAATTTAAAGATTCACTACCATCTGTATCGGGTCTACCAGAAGTTTTATAAAAATTACATATAAAAACACATGTTTGTTTGCTTTAGCTAAATTGTAACAGAATAAAAGTAACGTTATTCCGCATATTATCTTTATTTTGTTCAAAATTTAAGAACATATAACATTAACAAAGTTTTTTTTTGTGTTTTGCTATGACCAGTTACCTGACACAAGTTTATTGCTTTGAAATAGGCACAAAATGATAAATGAAATTTAAATGATAAGTTTGTAGAGAAAGTATACTTAATATTAAAGTGATACTCTCTACCACAAAATTCGAATATTTAACTCAAATATATTTAGATTGAAAGCGAGATAATTTGACAAATTGCTTTTAAAAATAAAATATTCAAAATGAATTAATTATGTAGTGCTCTGTATATTCTATTTTTTTGCAATGTTTCCATGAAAGTTCTGTTGTATTTTGATTATATTTAGATTTAATGCTCAAAAAAAAAAGTTTCACTAATTCTGGAATATAAATGACTTTTTGAATGCTTTTAAGTGTCTGTGGTGTCTAGTGATTTCATTTCATTATATTGTGATACAATGAATTTCTGCAAATTGCATTTGTCTGGATGATGGCGATGATCATGATGTTGATAATGATGATGAATGATTGTTAAATTAAAATTGTGCAATAAAAAATGGGTTAAATCATTAATAGCTTTATTTCGTTGAAATTAATCTTAAAGGTAACGTCATCTTGAAATTTAATTAAGTTTTTTTCCGTCCAATCAAATGTTGCTGAAGTTTTAAAAAAAAAAAAACTCACTCTATCTTCATTATACTCAAAACAAGTTTGAGGACATTTAAGGTGCTTCATTTACATTTTTATGATATATATATTAATTTTTTTTAAACATCTTTAATCTCTTTCATTACTAAAATACCCCTTTATTTTTATTGTCATTTTAGGTTTGGTTTCAAAATCGTCGTACAAAATGGCGTAAGAAACATGCAGCAGAAATGGCTACTGCTAAAAGAAAGCAAGAACAACTTGGTGGTGCAACCGAAGATGATGATTGTAGTGAAACAATGGACTCAGACTCTGAGAGTATAGACCTAGAAAATCATAGTAATGGTGGCAGGAAACGATGTAGAATGGATGATGATATGAGACAGTAGTTAATGCAGCATACAATGACTGTGCATCCACTTTTAGAGGGTGTGCGTCATAGGTTTGCACAAAATAATTAATTCAAGTAGCTTATGAACAATAAAAAAAAATAATTATGTAAATAAAAAAAATTGAATAATTTATCCTTTATACATAGAAAAAAAATATAATAAAAAAATTAAGGTACTTTATACTCAGATATAAAGAAATGCTGCTGTAAGTCATTCACTTAATTTCTTCATTATTTGTATTTTAATGTAACACTAGTAAAACTATTTTGTTATTTAATTTGACATTATTGTAAAAAAAATATAAAAATATTATTATTGAAATCATCGAATTTATTTTATTTATAAACATTTTCCTATTGAAAATTAAAACATTAATCGACAGTACAATTGTGATGTATTTTAATATTTTGTAATTATTGTTTCACTCAATTCAACTTTCATTTTAACTATAACAAAAATTCTTATTCCATTAAATTAAAAAGAAAAAAAATGAAACAATGTAAAATAATTAATAAAATTAAATTAAAATAAAATAATTAAAGTAAGTGCGTAATATGTATTTAAATCTTAATTAATTTAAGTTTATTTAATATGTAACATGAAAATAAAACAACATATATAAAAATAAATAAAATATTATTTCAGTTCATGATCCTAATAATAATTATATTGAAACACATTATTAATTTTCTGAATAAAGAGATTGGTAAGTAATATTTATAGTCACCCCATTTGATTTAAATAATTTTCATAACAAACTGGAATATGAAATATGAAAATAATGATTGAATTAATAATGAGATGGGCATTATAATGCGGAACAAATCAAGATATTAAACATAGTATAACATTAGTGACACAGATTGTGCATTTTTTTGTGTATGGGTGTCGCAAAACAATCACTTTTTATATATTCACTTCTTTGATTGATGATACATAATTAATAAAGTTTTGATGATTTGAAAATGAGGAAATAAATTTGACTTCAGAACTTACCAAAATGTGTTTAGAAAAATATCTGGAGAAATGTAACAAACAGGGTTCAAAAAAACTTCAATGTGAGTTGAAATTTAAACTTTTTTTTCTGAGACTTGCAATAAATTTCAATGATTGCCACTGCAGAGCGAATATTTTACAAAAAAAATATGGTCATATAAATTGTAACATTTCAATTTTGAATACATTTTATATTTATTACAACATCCCGAAGATAAATAGTTTCAATTTATCAGGATAGTTTAAATTTATAGTGCACGAATAATGTAATACAATTTTTATCGATTACATCTTTTTTATTCAAAATTTTCCGCATTTAAACTATAACTGATTACTTACGGGATAATTTTATTAAATAGTAATTAAATAAAGGCCTTTTACTGAATTTATTTAATAAAACACTTATCATGATATATGTTTTATTTATTATTATTATTTTTCCAAAAAATATAATATTAATAATAATAGAAGTGTAAAAAAATATATTTCATATCATATAATAAAATTATACTCAATTAAGTTAAATGCGTATGATTCTGTTGATGTTTTTAGTTAAAAATATATAACAAGGGGATTATAAATTAAGTTATGATTGTATCAGTGTCACCCCATTATTAAATGGTATATTTTAAATGCAATGTTTTACGTATATATGCTATTATTTCAGATGAATCATGAAAAAGCAATATTATTGTTCATTTAATTATGATGATACTTTTATAATAAATAATAATGTTAACATTAAGTGAAAATTTTTAAAATGTTTTTTTTTTATCAAAAATAATTTTTTAAGAAAAATAAACAAACAATCAATGATGCAGGGAAGTTAAGCTAGATGATTCGAACAAACGAGGACGTTGATTTGACGCTAACTGAGCGTTTCCATAGTCTCAATTATTCCTTTTCAGGTTTCAAACGTTGTTTTGAAAACGGAAACCACTGTAATGCCTT
Organism: Culicoides sonorensis; assembly: GCA_900002565.1. NCBI lineage: Eukaryota > Metazoa > Arthropoda > Insecta > Diptera > Ceratopogonidae > Culicoides > Culicoides sonorensis. Next base: position 1,096,048 of record LN483370.1, read on the forward strand.
GTCCTTTTATATTGACATTAAAGAACCGATTTTCTGATGCAAATTTGATACACAAAAACTCAGTATGAAAATGAAGTTTACGTCTTTTAGATAAAAAGAAGATTTAAATTAAAGTTTTAACTTTCCAGAACAATATTAAAATATGAGTTTTTTGTTATAATTTGCCTTTCGATTTATAATCTAAATTAAAATCATCATTAACATGAACTTAGACACTTAATTCCTTAATTTCATAGAATTTATTTATTTATCTATCAATTTGTGTATTATTTTTATAATTGAAAAATATTTTTGTATAATGACTAAAATTGAAGCATTATTGAAAAAAAAAATATCTTTGTGTTAAACAAATAAATGAACGTGCTCATAACTAAAATTGAATACTTTTAAACGTGATTGATCAAAAAGATTTTTTTTTCGATCCCATGTTTAAATGTTTTAATTTATAAATATACGAATGAAAAAAAAATTAGATCGGAAATATAAAATTTTAAATGATTTTATTAAAAACTAATACATCAAATTTATTGACAGACCACAAACCAAAAATTTGTATCTGATTTTCAATCAAATGTGTATGCTTTGATGTGTTTTTTCTTTTTTAATCATTTAGTTAAACGATTTTTGTTTGAACCTTGATTCAAATATGCAAAATTCATTAAATTAAAAATTAGTTCATTAAACCTGATTTTCTCTTAATTAAATTTACAAAAACGGTTTGAAATTTGATTTTAACGAGTGATTTCTTATTAATTTTAATGTTATAAAAATTCCCTCTTCATTTCATTTAATAGATTGTGAGAATTTTTAAAATGACGTTTATGACAACATAATCTTATTAAAACGATCGTCCGTTTTGTCTGAATATATACATACATAAATGATATAGGTGTAATCAAATAACAAATAATTAACACAATGAAGCAAAAACTCACAATACTCACAATCCATAAGAAGCATTTTTATTTTTATAATTTTATTCATAATACACTGTGTAATCGAATCAATTTATCTGACTTCTTATTCACGCTTCTCATAATTATATGTGTGAAGTAAAGTGTGATCATTGCGTTTAGTTCATATTTAATTTTTATTCCATACCTTCTTCTTCTCAAATCAAATAATAAAGAATATTGTAATACAAACGGTAGCCGACATGAGATTTCAGAGATTTTTTCCATTAAATATCATGCACAGATTTTTCATTAGTAATTTAATCAGACAGACATTAGATTTGATCAGTGAGTAAAGTTTGTCGTGCAAACACATTTTTAATAATAATATCATTAAAACGTCAAGATGAGTAAACTCTTTAAAAAAAATAAGGACTTTAACATGATACAACATATTTGAGATTCGTTTTAAACTTAATTTTTTTATGAAGTGCAAAATCGCTTATTATTGATAATAAAAATTAAATTAATTGGTTGAAAGCAGTACTAAACCAATTTTTTTTATACAATAATTGATAATTTTTTCCTTCTGAACAGAAAATGCAATTAAACTTAGCCGTCATATTAGTGTCAGTCAATCAAATCTTGTTTACAACAAACATTAAGCTTATTCCTGTGTGAAATATCAATAATTAAATTCATGATAAAAGTCAATGTTTAATCTCCATAAACTATTATTATTACTGATCGATTATTCTAAAAGATTTATAATCGAACAGGATTTTTCATATAAAAATTGTCAACAGATGTTCAAACGAACATAGATTTACCTTCCCTAATAATAAGTGAAATTTTGCAATATTTTGGCAAACACAAAAAGAATTCAACAATAAATTTCACACTAAATGGTACATGAATTGGACAAACAGATCACATTGCAATGTATGACTTTGAGTAAAACGATAATAATCTACAATTTATAGGTGTAAATGATCATAATTATACGACTCATTTAACATTAATATAAAATAATAGCAGAAAGGCATCAGAGAGAGAGAGTAAAGAAAATAAATCGGTTGCTTCTCCTTTAAAGTCATTATTAAATCTGGGCATCATCTTAAATAAAAATGCATAAAAATTTGAGTTATCGAAAAGATTTTTTCATTCACATAAACTGCCATGATGCCATTTATAACAATCATGATTTGTATTCATTTTGTTTTAAGGAAAAAAAAAATTATTATCATAAATGTGCGCGAAAAAAAATTTTATATTAAAAAAAATGTATAATAAAGCGACATAATGGGAAGCATCTGGCGCTATAATTTGATTATTTAAAGAAAACAATTGCATATTACAATGTTGACAGATAAATATTATCAGTTATTTATTTTGTTGTATGTATATTGCGAGGTGGAATTGTGCAGAATACAATTTTGTTAACAGAATCATAGCAGGTATCCAATTGAATATGTTTTTTCAGATTTCCTTATTAATGTTTTTTTTTCTTATATTTTAAATCAGTTCTTTATTTACATTCCTTTTTTCTTTCAGTTAGTTTTATAAAGGTTATGAGAATCAAAGTCAACACTGTAAATTGAAAATGCTCATGTTATTTGACGAAGCAGTAACGTGATCAAGCACTTCGGGGAATTTTCGATTCAGAGTGCACTAATCTCTGTCTATTGAAATTAAAAAGTTGAAATCTTTTTAACATAAAATCCATAAAATTTGATTTATTATAATTTTTATTTTAAAAGGAATGTTATAACTTTTGATGTCATAAATCTATCAGAGGTATTAAATAAAGATTGACAACAATTCTTTTTTTTTATTATTATTTTGATTTTATTACCATTTATTGCACCTCGTCGTCATCATTTATGTTTGTTATAATTGTATGATGTATCGCTTTTTAAAACTTATTAAATAAAACAGTTGACTTTAAAAATTTCAATCAAAGATCATTAATATGCTTTTATTTTTCTTTATATGAATGTAATAAAATAATAAAATTATAATGCTTATTCTTGATTAAATAGTTGTACGATTTTTATCATATTTGAGAAATAAATCACACTGTTTTTAAAGTTTTGAATTTTAACATGGAAAATTAAAATAAATTAAGTTTTTTTTTTAATCAGAATAATATTAGCATATCACTTTTTTAATTCAGTATCATTATGAAGCGACATCTAATTCAAAATTCTCAAACATAATTAGAGCAAAAAAGTAATCATTTAAATGAGCCGTGAATAGTCTTTTAGTGAATTGCCTTGATTTTATTACATTTCATTATGCGTGTATTATTACAACCAATAATAATGAAAGCTATTTAGACGATATGATACAATTATTCTGTAAACGACTTGTTTACAAATATTGTATTGAATTAAATGTTAAGAGTGATTTTCTGAATTATCGATTGCTTCAAATAATCAAATTGTGTATTCAAATGTTCAGATTAATGAAACAAATATCGAATGAATAATAAAAATATTCTTATAACAAGCATTTTCCAATAGATTAAATAATAAACATGTATGAAATATTAATACACATTATTTTAAACTAATGAAAATATTTTGTTGAATTGTTTTTTGTTGAAAAAATTGTTTTTATGATTTTTTTGAAATGATATTCAATTGTTATTTGTTGTTTCAAAAAATTTTACATTCACAATCCAGGGATACTCTCATCTTACTTTTAGATTGATCCACACAAAGACGACCGCTTGGATAATTTTTGAAAAGTGTCGCTACAAGAATCAGAATTTCATTTCATACCTTCACAGCTTCCATATTTCTCTATGCTTATAAAAATAATTATTTAAAAGATATGATTGATAGCCTTTTCTGTAAATAACCGATTAAGAGATTTCAAATCTCCTAATTTTCAATTAATTTTGGATCTCTCCATGAAAAATAAATCGTCTTAATCGATTAAAGTCAACTTTTTTATTTCAATACACACAATGACAGATATACAATAATAAAACGGAAATGCGTCTGCAAAAAAATATAAAAAAAAATTTCTTTTGTAAAGAAGTGTCAAAATTAAATCGGAACTACCAATAATATGAGCATTGATATATTGGTTATTTATTTTTATTTACCCAGTCAAACAGAAAATTATTTTCATTAAAAATCATAAAAGACAAATTACCAGCTGGCATTATTATTATTATTACTATTATTAAGTATAGCATAAGAGTCATAAAAGAGAGAGATGAATGAATGAAGTCAATGAATTTGCTCTTTTTTCTCGTATAATAGGTATATTGTATAAAGGTGTGTCCTATTGTAATTGCTTTGTATTTATCTATTTGATTCATGAAATTACAATTTTTTTTTCTCCAAAAGAAATGAGGGATGAAACACATACTTAAGTTAAACGTTTATTTAATTGTATATAATTGAGTGACAACAATTTCATGTAATTGATACAAAATAAATTAAACTGTTTTCTTTAATAATTATATATGATTGAATTAACTGATAGCTATAATTAAAATTTGATTGTACTTGACCACGTTCAAACACTTTTGATTATGATTAACAAAAAAATGTTTAATATTGCTGAAAATAAATTCATTAACGTTCGTGCTTCTTCCAAGTCAACTCTTCTATACGTTTATGAGAAACATAAACATCATTAGTATGAAGCTTTTTTTATGATTTGACAGGCAACAATACAACGACCTGATGAAAAGAAATATAAAATACCTTATATGTTGACGCAGCATCACTTTGTGTGTGTGTGTAAGTGTGTATGACTTACAGTAGCGACTAAGAATTTGAATTATTTATTACCTGAACATCAGTCATTTCACTAAGTAAATCATTTGGTGTTGGTGGAATATGATTTTGACATTAAGTAAAATTGATTAAGTTACGGTCACGGTAAGAAATATTTTTTTTTTTATTTTTAATTAACTAATTCTGATGGAAGGTACGACAATAAAAATTTGATTTTAATGATAAATTTAATGCATAAAGAAAATTATTTTTATGTAAATTTTTTCACCTTTTCTTGTAATTATTTAATAATGTTTTTTTTTCAATAAAAAAATTGGGCTCTTTGATTTATTCTTATTTATTCAATTATATTTCCGTCCGAAAACAAAAAAAGGACATTATTGTATCTAATAAATAAACATTCAATGTTTTTGAAGACCTAGATGAAATTGCTTTTTCACTTGAATAAAAAAGTTAATCTTTCTTGAAATGAAAACACAAAACAAAAATAAATCCAAAATGATATTTTTCATAATCCGTTTAACTTATGACTAAACGAATTACCTGAGGCAAACATTATCCTTCGATGATGATAAAGTTATGATCTGTGTGAGATCAAGCTTAAATCCTAAAATAAAAAGAAAAATAATATCATTTAACAATTATAGATTTGGAAGTTATATCATGTATTGACTTAAAATAACATAAACAATATGACGTGTGCCTTTTAAAACAAAACTTCCTGTTTTAATGTTTATTTATATTGATATTTATTCAAATGTAATAATTATTTAAACAAAAACATTGATGATCGTATTACGTCCTCCATAACTTTTTTTTATTAATTAATAATACGTTGATTTAAATATATTTTTATACATATTAACTATTATTTATCAGCATTAAATATACATTAAAAGTTAATTTAAAATATATAACTTATCCTTATATTCATTTACAAAAGGTAAAAAAATTATAATTCAATCTTAACTTAGATGTATAATAAGTAAAATCATTATTATTCAATAATGTTATAATATTGTAGGTGGTAGATGCTTTTTATGTCAAAGCGGCATACCTAAGACATTTATAATGAAATAACAAATATATTTATAAGTCAAATTTATTATTATTAAATATAATAATATAATAGTGTTGATATAATGTGAATATTGAGAGAGAAAAAAATGAATGAAAAGTAAATATAATGCATTTAATGAGAATAGAAGGCTGATTTTATTATTATGAATAAATTCCCGGTTGACAATGAAGTGTGTAAAATATCTATAGTGAAAATATAACTTTATCATGCTACTATTTAACATGCTATAGAAGTATTTTTTATATGTCTGTATCAATTTTCATGTTATTTTTATCATAACTTTATTAGGAAGAAGTATAAATCGTCAGTTTTCCATGAAATTTTTGCCCATCGGGTATCAACAAACATATAAAGGTATTATTGTTTCTACTGTTTATAATTTGTGTAGGCTACAGTTAACACTAAATTATTTAGAGTAAATTTATTGTTTTTCTTTGATATTAAGTGAATTAAAACTTAAAAAAATATTTAAGAAAGAATATTCAATTTAAAATACTTTATTGTCTTACTTTGTCTTGAATTATTATTCCCAAAAAATTATCGACGTCATTATGTTTATTTAAGTACATCAAAGAATTCCTAAAACTACCACCACTGATGATGACTAGTTGAAATTATTTTTTTATGAATGAAATTTCAAATCTTCTCACATTTTTTTTTGGATATCAAATGTTCTGTATGAATGACATTGTTAAATTAAACGTCATTCAAAATATCATTATTATTGAATAAAAACACCGATTAAATTTATAATAATATTATTTTTGGATTCGTATTATTTTTTTAATGTGTTTGAATACGTGACATATACAAAAGAATTCGTTGTACTCAAATAATTTTGGTAGTTTCTAATCTCCATTTTAATGAATGTAATGAATAATTATTTTTTGATTTCTTTTCAGTTAAATTTTTTAATTATTTTGAATATTCTGGTTTTGCAGTAATAAAATTGTTAGATGAAGACATACATTAAATGTTTAAAAATAGTAATTTTAATTTGATTTTATATACATTTTAACATAAATATGTTAAATACAACACATTGTAAACTGTATTATATTATTAAAAGTATAATAATGAGCCAATCAAGATTTCATTGTAAAATCTATTGAATTTATAATAGTTCTAAATTTAACAAAGAACAAAACAAAGAACTTTCTTATTAACACTCTTTTGTTTTCATTCTCATAATTTTTTTTCTCTTTGTTCTTATCATAAACTGAATTCACTTTATTTGGAAAGAAAATAAAATTCAAGAATATTTCTTTTTCTTAAACATTTATTCAGATGATTCAAAAATTCTTAAATATGAAGCTTCATACTTAAAATTTAATTGCATTCAAATATTTATTATATTAATCATTGATTCGTACATTTAGAGTCGCCTTCAATCATGTCGTTTCTTATTACTGAACATCAAATTTAAATACGAGAACCAAATATAGTACCAGATTCTATTTCATCATTTGCAGAATTGGAATGATGACCTGGTTGGAAGTTTTTCTGTATTTAAATGAAATTAAAAAAAATCAAATTCAGAAACATAACTGAAGATGTCACTGTGCATACTTACAAAAAGAGAGTTACACAAACGATAGAGAGGACTGCATTCACTTAGTGTCTCTATTGACCGTTTGCCTGCGTTCCAGTCTCTACTGAATGTTACTTGGCCATTTATGTAGGGTGCTACCAAAGCAAAAACAACCAGTAATGCAAAAAATACACTAGTAAAATTGAATTGAAAAGAAATTTATTTCAATGAAAAATATAATGCAATTTTTTTTTTCTTGTCTCACCGAATTACTTGAGATGAGGCCATTTTTCTTTAAATCCAAATTTATTGATCGGTGTTATTTTTTTTATCAAATATGAAACAAGGTTTGTTTCAGTTCGATAACTGGTAAAATACTAATGATTGAATGTAAGTTGACAAACCTTTTATATTAAAATATTTCCATTAAACTTTTGTTGGTCTATCATTGGATCAAATTTTTTTTTAAATTTAAATAAATCCATTATCAATAACATCAATATTCAAAAGAAAATTATCATATATAAGGTTTTTCTTTTTGTATTATTATGTCCACCTGTTTACTTTGTTTTTCTTCTCACTACATTTTGCATTGTTGAGGTTCTTACATGAAATATGAATAAATATCTTGTTTTTTTATTATCTGAGTTTTTTTGACAGGGTTCGGAAAACAGACAAACAATGTTTGGTAACGCCAGTTAGAAACAAATTGAGATCACCTCAAGTTTTTAAATTAATTAAAATGAATTACCTTTGAAGGAATACAAATCAAATACGAAGTTTTTCTAAACCCTGCTTTTAACATTTTATATGGTGTATCTTAATACTCTCTCTTCATTGTTCAAATCACCCACATTTAAGTATTATCTTGCAGATTTTAAAATAAACATAAGAAAAAATTATATCGCTATAAATACCTTTTCATTCATACGTCATCAGGATTCAAAAAAACAAAACATAAGATTTATTTTTTGTTTCACATAATTTTACATTTAATATAAAATCAAATTAATCAACTAAAAATATTCTTTCACACTGACCAATATACATACAGACAATATTAAATAATTGAATGTTATCACTCTTTTCATTCATATGTGTAAAAATACAATGTGTGTGCTTAAAGCGATATGAATAATAATATTATTAATTTTTATAAATATATAAAAAAACTTAACCGATTATCATTCAGTGTTTTTTTAACTTCATTCGCGATAACATTTAAAAAAAATCCAAGTGGACCAATTTTTGAATTAATTTAAAAATAAATAAGATTTACACATTCTTATCAATAAAAAAAATTATAACCGGGCTTACAAATTACATTTTCTAGTTCTAATTTATTTAGAATCGAACATAGAAATGAAATTTATGTCTGAATAAAAATAGTTGGTAATCTGAAATAAGTGTCAGTTAAAATAATAAATATATCAATAATAAATGTGAAATCAATATAAAAAAAAAAATAAAATAAGTTAAGAGCTTTATCAATGGTACCTGAATTCTTATAGATAAAATTATAATTAGTATTTATTGATAAATTTTGATATAAATCCTATAAAATGATAATTTTATAAAAATAATTTTTTTTTGTATTCTAGTAAATATAAAAAAAAAACAAAAGATAAGCAATAAGACTAAATTAAAATTATAATTTATTACCATCAGTGCAAAAAAAAAAAACTCATTTTTGTTAGTGTGAGTGTATATTTTGATTTTCAGTTCATTACCCTGAATATCATTTTTTATTTTTTATTAACGTTGATGAAGTTCTGAAAAGAAATTTGTTGTATGTAAATCTTATATATATTAAATATTAAGAACGAAATTGACAATGCATTTTTACATGTTTAAATAAGAGACTTTAAATTGAATGTTATCAGTGCAATTATTAGTTGAAATAGAATAAGAGCATGCAAACATGATCATGAAATATTTGCAATTAAAAAAAAACTTGAAATCTAAACCCCATTAATTGTGATAACATACATATCTCTGTATCAACAGCTATGAAGTTGTATCTAATTAACTTGGATGATTATCTTGCCAAGTTATAAGTAGTAAAAAAATATATTTTTATACAAAATGTGGACAGTGACTTTAATTTTATATACAATAACGCTTGGTTTTTTCATTTTGCTGTATAAAAATTATGTTAAGAAATTATTTTATGAACTTATTGAGAATTTTAACATTAAACCAAGAAATGGAAAAAAAGATGTTAACTTTAATGATCACAAGTATTCTGAAGAAAATTTAAAAGATGTTTCAGATATTTGTGGACCAAGATCTGTGCCTTTCCTTGGCACAACATGGATTTATTTTTGGAAATATAAGATGACAAAAATTCATGAAGTGTACAAAGGTAACATTTGAATTGAAATAAGTTCCTGCATTTTTTTTTTTTATTTTTTTGAGTTTTATTAGATTTGCATGAAACATATGGTCCAATCGTTGTTGAGAGAACTGGAAGTGGATTTCCGATTGTGAGCTTGTACGACCGAGATGACATTGATAAAGTACTCAGATATCCTAGCAAATATCCTTTTAGACCACCAACGGAAATCATTGCATTTTATAGGAAGTCACGTCCAGATCGATATGCTAGTGTTGGTCTTCCAAATGCGTAAATTATTATATTCAAATATAATTCTGTTTGTTTAATAGTTGTAAAATGTAATTAGGCAAGGCCAAGAATGGGAGCATCTAAGATCAAACCTAACAGGTGAACTGACAAATCGCAAGACACTTTTAGCGTTTTTACCGACTTTAAATACAATCTGTGATGATTTCATTGAACTTATTAGACACAAAAGAGATATGAATGGGGTTATTGAAAATTTTCAAGATTTAGCAAATCTAATGGGATTGGAAAGTAATTTTAATTATAAAATTTTGATTTATTTTTTTATTTTATTTAGTTTTTGCTTGAAAATTTTTTTTCTAGCGGTTTGTTGCCTTATGCTAGGACGTCGCATAGGATATCTTTCAAAAGATTTCAAAGATGAAAGATTTATTGCACTTGCTACTGCAGTAAAACGCCTTTTCATTCTTCAACGTGATGCATATTTTGGAAATGGCTTGTGGAAATACATACCAACAACAACCTACAAAGAATTTGCTAAAACTGAAGATATTATTTACAATATTATATCAGAAATTGTCAATGAAACACGAAATGAAAATTTGGATTGTCAAACAGATGACATCAAAAACATATTTTTAGATAGTAAAAATTCATTTTCGTACAATTTGAACATTTTAATTTTTATTTCAATAATTTTAGTACTTAAGAACCAAGACTTGGATATCCGAGATAGAATAGCTGGAATTATTGATTTCATTGCAGCAGGAATTGAGACAGTAAGATAGTTTTTTGTATTGCATATTAAAAATTATTAAATGTAATTTTGACAATGCAGCTCGCACATACACTTTCATTCTTTTTCTACTTCATAACACAAAATGCGTCATGTCAAGATCAGATATATGATGAATTCTCATATTGTGGGTCTGAAATCGACATTGAAGCTTTAACAAATGCACATTTTACAAAAGCATGCATTCATGAGAGTTATAGACTTTGTCCAACCGCTTTTTGTATTGCAAGAATATTAGAGGATGATTTTATCTTATCGGATTATAAGTTGAAAGCAGGGGTAAGACAAACTTTTTATGTAAATTATTTCAGTTAAGTTATAGAATTCATTGAAATTTCAGACTTTCGTTCTATGTCAAACGGCGGTTGCATGTCAGGATGATCCAAATTTCAAAAATGCAAAACAATTTATTCCACAAAGGTGGATGGACGGAAATAAATTTAACGTAAATAAAGGTGGAGTGGGAGCTAATCTTGTTTTGCCATTTGGTATTGGTAAAAGAACTTGTCCAGGGAAAAAATATATCGAAATTGAATTGAATCTTGTAATTGCCAAGGTAATCAATCTATTTATCGAAATTCAAAGTAATATTAATTAATTTAAATTTATTACAGTTAATGAAGGAGTTCAAAATTGAATTTATTGGAGAATTGGAAACAGTCTTTGAGTTTCTAATAGCACCTAAAACACCAGTGAATGTTCGATTTATAGACAGAGAAATGCTTTGATGATTTTTTTTTGTTTTAAATAAAGTTGTGAATTTTATTCAGAATTGTGCCTTTTCATACATTAAATTAATAAGTTAATTCAATAAATAACAATTAATACTTTTCATTTATATTTTTCTCAATACAAAAATTGCAACTAGTGACTAGGTCATCATCAAATCAATTTAATTTAGTAGTGTTCTCCTTAATCAATATTTTAAATCATAAAAGAATAAGTTGAATACTAACATTAATTTATAACATTTAATAGTAATAATCAGCGTTGGATCATGAAATGGTAATAAATTAATTCAATATTTATATTTGACATAAGAGTGCAGTACTTGAAAAAGCTGTATGCATTAGTATGAATATTTATTAATAGTATTTTCTAGCTGTAGTAGGTCTTGGGACACCCGATGTTCGAGGTCTAGCCGATTTACTTGTTCGCACTGGATCTGAAACCGTTTCTGTATTGTAACTCAAATAGACATATGATAAATCCACAAAATCTGTGTCTTTTGTATTTGTCTTAGGTTCTGGAATACTCTTCCTCATATTATTTCCGGTATACGCTACACACTTCAACTGCCATTCTCCAATATCCTCATTCCAATGTGTGAATTTTTCAATCATGTTCTATAAATTAAGTGATAGAATGAATTTTATTCTAAATATTATTTTCAAGGCGTCGCCTTACTTACCTGATATTCTTTTGGAATGTAACTATTCAAAACCAGTTCACACAATGATAATTCACGTGTTAGGCTACGTAAGTTATCGTAAATTCCCTCCTTTTCTCGTTGCTGTTCTTGAAGTTGATCTGATAACTCGGATTTGAGCCCCATTAACATTGACATGACTTTTTGTAATTTTCTTGTCTTTCCAATCACTTCTTCTTGGAGTGAAGAGTACTGTTCTTCAATGTTAATTCGTTCAGCTTCAATTTTTTGCAGATGATCTTCTAATGTCTTTTCTTTTTGGGCTGCTTCTTCAAGTTGCTCAACAGCGTTTTCTAGAAGACGTTCCTGCTCTTCAGCTTTTTCAAGAAGGTTCTCACCTCCCACTAAAATTTTATTTTCCAATGACTGTAATTTTGCCTTTATTTGTTCCTGCTCAGATCTGTTTAACAAAAAAAAATATTAAAATATGTATGATTTGGTTACATGATTTTACTTACTTTGCTGATTTCAATTCCTTTTCTCTTTCCAATACTTTTTTCTCGAGCAATTCCTTTTCTTCATCTGTCTTTTCTTGCTGATTATCCTTATTTTTTTTCTTCTCACGTTTAGCCTCAAGCTTCTTCTCATCATACTCATCAATTTCAATATCCTCCACATCATCATCCAATTCATCATCACCCGAATTCATTTCAAATAACCCTTCTTCCAATTGTTTCTTCAATAATTCAATTTCTTCCTGGAAATGACGCAGCAAAGCATCTTTTGGTTCCTCATTGATATGAGTACAATTCTGAATACTTTTAGCTCGTGCTGCATATCGAAGGGTCGAAATGGTTTCAGCATAATTTATATCAGCTGGACTTATGCTAGCACACATAACAGTTTTAGAATTTCCTCCCAATGAATCTTGTAACAATCGTGTTAATTTTGAATTTCTATATGGAATATGTGTAGATTTGCCATCAACTAATGCACTTATAACATTTCCCAAAACGGACAACGATAAATTGATTTTGGTTGCTTCTTTCAATCTCTGACCTGATGCTTGAGTTTTACTTTGACGTTCAGACCCAGCCAAATCAACTAACTGTAATTTACCCATTTTGACATGTTGCTCACCAATTTCATTTGTTTCACTGGATTCGATTGTAATTGAGAAAATTGCATGAGACCGAGAAGATTCAAGATTCATTTTAGTCGCTCCAACAACACGATTTTTATTGCCAAGTTTCATGATGTTATCTAGATCATCAGCATTGTGTACAACATAACCACTTAAATCTTTGACAAATACACCGATGTCAGCCCTTTCTTTCACCTCAAGACTTTTGTTGAGTTCCTTTCCAAGCAGGTCACGAACTTCTTCGTTATAAATTTCCATGTAACTCACACGCACCAGGAACCTACGAAGAGAAGTTGAGTTTAAAAATGAGAAATAACGCAAAAAATATAATCAACATACTTTTGGTTGTCTTTTCCTTTAGCAATATGTCCAAAAATGTGAGCGAATGTATTTGGAATTATCCCTTTTGTTTGAGGCGAGTCTGGATTTCCAGACATTGTGTATGTTTTTCCAGTCCCTGTCTGTCCATATGCCAAAATAGTTCCATTATAACCTTCGAGAACTTTATCTACAATTGGGCGTGCTGTATCAACATATAAATCGATCTAGAAAGAAAAAGAAAACAAAAAAAAAAAAACAGATTACTGGATGAATCGTTACATGCATTTATAAATTAATGCATATCATAATGAGAATTAAAAAATTAAATACAAATTAACTTGATGAATTTTAACAAAAAGTAAATTTCATTAGACTATCCAAAGAAATTGATCTAGAACCAAAAATGGTAAACACAAATATGAGTAGGAGTCTTTTAATTAAGACAAACAATAATACAATACAATGAATTAAATAATAAGGAAATAATAGGTTAATTGTGAGTTCAAATTAAGACACATTCGACAATTTATCAGTCTATAAGAATTTAACGATTTAGAGCTCAAAACTTTAGTTCAATAACATTCAATATATGGGTACTTAATCTTGAAATTTCATCATAAATTGGAATCTATTATTCATTTTAATTTTCGAATTATGAATTTTTTATGCCTCAGTTTTCATTATTAGCCATTTATTAATCAACAGTCGATTTCATATTTTCTCACATACATTTATTTTATTCGTAAGTGGAAAAAAGGAATACCAAGAATAATGGAAATAATTTAATAGAATTGTGTATGGTAAGGATAATTTTTAATGTAGGTCAATCCTGCACGCGTTTTATATACTTAAATTTTGTATGTAACAGTGCCATAAAATAATCAAAGTAATTTTATTTTAAAAAATATTGTATAAGAATCATATGTTTTTGTTGTTTAAAAAAATGTTCAAAAATTTTGTAAAAAATTTATTTGTTTGCCCAAAAAAAAAACACCAAAATTTTTTCTATGTCAACTATTGTTTCTTGTAAAGTTAAGTTATTTCTTTGTCATATTGATTTTTTTTTTGTAGTTTTTGCACGTTACGTAATTTAAGAAGCATTTTCATAATAATATTTATGTTTGTTATTATCGTTCAAACTATAACCAAATCATGAAAACATCTATTGAAGGTCGCTGATTTACATGAATGATTGCGTTTTGTTCTTTACCTTGTTACAAGTTGAATAATGCAATGATCCTACGATTCAAATTGAAAAAAAATCAGTTGCAACATTTAATCTTCTATGAATGAAACTACATCATTACAACGTTAATGGCATTGAATTTAATTTTTGAATATTTCTCATAATTTTGAAATTGAAATATTGGAAATCAATATTTTGTTCTTACTCATTTGTATTTATGTAAATCAAAATTTAAAATGTTAATTTCATTCAAATTATGTTGAGGTACAGTGAAACCTCCGATATCGTTGTAATTCGTATTAAAGATAGATTCTCTAATTTTTTCTGATTAAACTTAGTTTTTGTTTGACATTTGAACCCAAAGATTTAAAGTTTAGAATTAGCTGAAATGGCTCATTAAATGAAATTCGTCCATTCTAGATATAATTACGAGGAGTTTTAAAAGTATTTTGCTTGTCAACGTCGACTAATATATAACACAAGTACCAGTGTATAAATAATTAGAATGTTCATGGAATGGAATTCCGTCTATACAAAATACTCTCTCTTTACGCATATGATTACATATCGAACATGCATGAGGAAGTTTTATAAAATAGGTAAAATACTCTCTTTCTCCAAAAAAACTTTAGAAACTATTAGTTTTAAATCAGTATGAAGAAAGAAACTCTCAATTAAATTAAAAACAAACGATAACTTGCCTTACAAGTTTTGTTTTTAATGTTATTCTACAAAGGTTGAATAGTAGTATAACAACAACATTCCAAGTTATAATAAAACTAGAATCATTCTATTGAAACAAACATAGCTACAGTTAAAAATCAACGATTGGAGCGCGAATAGATACCTTTGCTTAGTTTTACAGTGCTCATCGTAAGTATTTATCGTTATTGTGTTTTATTCATACTCATATCCATATCCAACATATTATATGACAGTATCACAAAAGCATAAACAGCTTTTACGCGACTAGTTTACAATATTAACTTTTTTTTTCTTCTTTTTCATACTCAATAATAATACAAACTTCTTTTTTCATTCAATATCCCACTCTCTATACAATAAATTTGTAAATATTCGTATGCATGTATGTAATATAATGTAAACAAGATTTTACTGTATATTAAAATTTTTCAAACACAAACTTTAGTTAGTCAACAAAAGACACGTAAAGTAACAAGACGTGTTACTACAAATATTTTTTTTGGTAGGTAAATTAATTATTTGTAACATGTTGCGATTTGAAAAAGATAATTACAATATTAAGTGTTTTATAAAAATTTGAATAGAAAGTTTATATTAAATGTCAATTTAATGCTCATAAAAGTAATATGCAAAGTATTAAACAAAATGTGTGTGTTTCAATTCATGTTAAGATGAATAAAAGCTAGTTTTAATGTAATTCAACAAGAGGAATATAATAAACATTATACAAATACAGGCCATGAAAGTTTTAATATTATTATTTTTCACCTGAAATAACTGTAAAATGTGTATGCATTGTTATTTTATTTAAATATCCTACGAGTTCTATTTGGAAGATTTAACAACTAGATGTGAAATGCTTTTAAACCTAACAGTCAATGAGTAATGTAAATTAATTTATACAAAATTATTATATGTGAACAATTATCGGGTGTGGCATCAATCGAGTTAAACAGTCATTTATTTAAAATATGCATTTAATTTCTTAGAAATAGAAAAAATTCATCATCATATGATAATTTTTTACATAACAATACTTGTTTTGATGATTCAAGATTTACAGATTAAATGTCGATATAAAAAAAAATTACACCCTGTTTTACTAGTAAAGTGTTTATATCAATGACCTGCAAATATTTGTATAATGTGACTATGGTAAACAAATAAACAATAAATGAAATGCGATTTAATTTTGTGTAGTTATCGAAAACTTGTTTGAACTTTTAATATCTTTACTTTCATTTTCTTGTATCATATGAGTAAAGTTATGATGTTTACTTTTATTGTAATTAAAAAGTTTACTAACGCTAATTATGTATCAACTTCTGTATTAAGTAAACAGAAAGAAATAAAATCATCATTTTTTTATATTGAAATTATTCTGTTGAAACATTGTATTCATAAAATTGATAATTCGGCAACTTTATTTCTTTTTTTTTGATAATAATTCTCTTTTTTTTGTTAAAATTTGTGTTATTTAGCCTAAAACGAACTTATGCTGATTAAGTACGAGTATTTTCGTGATAGAAAAAAATGAACATAGGTACAACATTTTGATTTAATTTTTCAAGATGATTAGAATAAAAATAATTGCATGTTATTGCTAATTTTTTTTACTTTCAAACCGTTCTAGTATTCACAATAATTAAGAGGAGGTTTACTGCTTACTTTGAGATTCAATGAAAATAATGAAAAAAAAATTTTGAGAAATTCTTTACCAAAATAGTAACATAAAAATGTAACATAATTCAATTTAATATTTTTACGTAGGAGTTCATTTAATTAATATAATTATTTATTTATGATTTTCAAGTTGATGTAACATCATTGATAATCTTATTTTAAAAAAAATAATAAAAGAATAACTTTTTTATAACAATCAAATCATGATAATTGCATAGGAAAAA
Source organism: Culicoides sonorensis (assembly GCA_900002565.1). Lineage (NCBI taxonomy): Eukaryota > Metazoa > Arthropoda > Insecta > Diptera > Ceratopogonidae > Culicoides > Culicoides sonorensis. The sequence continues at coordinate 1,113,323 of LN483370.1, forward strand.
GCACCATTAATTAACACACATGAAATTTCATTAAGTTTTTCCGAAAAGGAAATTCACGACACATGTAACTTGGCATGTTAAATAACTATTTAATTAATACACTTATGGTTCTTATCATGCATCAAATTGACTCAAATAAAAAGATTTTATTAAATTTTCACAGAAATTTCGAAAGTTGATATGTCCAGTGCAGCCGAAGTCGGCACAATGGAATCACAAAAAGGAGGAAGCAATTATTATGGATCATCTAGTCGCCATGGACCTGTATTCTTAAAAGCAATTGAATTGGTAAGAACAAAAATTCTTTTTGCCTTGTAACTTCTGATTATAAGAATATTTCATAGAACAAAAGAATTTCCTGACACTCATTAAACGCAATAATGATGTTATGTCAGATGAAATTAAGGTTTAAAGTATTGAAACACCTTGAAATTATTTACAATTTTCTGAGAACAATAAAATGTTAAGTAACTTGATTGTGCATGTGACGAATAATTTAAAAAAAAAGAATATTCATTCATGCATATTTTTTCATATCGCTATAAAAGACAGAAGATCTCATTATATTAAAATAAAATAAGTAATTTTTTGTGAACACACTTTTAAAATTGAATGAATGTATTCATATTATTTTTGTTTAATATTCAAATAAACAGAAGTTAGTTGTCATAAAATGTAATTAGTCATATTAGATTTCAATTTAACGACTTTTCAACTTGTTTTTGTCATATTTTATAGATTTTAGCAGCTATATGTATTGGACTCATTGATGATCCAGCAAATAATTCACGTGTAAGAATATTTTTATCAGCACGAACTATCGCCTTAGCTTACGCCACATTTGGAGGTTTTATTATCATATGCGGCTCATACATTTTGGGAAAAGTATTCAAAGACACGTAAGTATTCGCATGTTTTCTCGTATTCTCATGCCCGTTTAATTAAATCTCTTTTTTAATGGAACATGCTAATTTGTCATTACATTTCAAATGTGACCCATAAAATTAACTGCATGGCTTACTGTCATTCAAAAAACAAATTCTTTTTCAGTATTCCATGGAAAATAACTTCTGTTATAAATTTTGTGGGTTTATGCCTATTTTTGGCATCCGGAGCCTGCATCTTACGAGATTGGTCTGATATAAAAACACGTGGCTATTGGCCACCTAACACCACAAGGTACACACAGTTAATGTTAGTTATGCTTGCTGCATGTAATTTAATCAATATTTTTTTGAAATTTCTTCTTCCACAAAAATAGGATGGACTTGATTGTCACATGTGGTTCTTTGTCAATTGTAACAGCAGCAATTTTCATTCTAGACTTGTTGGTAAACGTTCGGTTAGGAGCACGAGGCGAAATTGAATAATTTTAAGTAACTACTGAAAGATGGCATTCAAATTAAATTGACTTAATTATCATCACACCGTAAACACGAGCAATTATACACATACATATCTCACTTTTAGAATCTCTAACATAATCAATTAACGCTATTTTTCTAGTTATGAGAAAATGATTTCACATATCTTATTCATACTTAACAAAAAAAAATACAAATTCTTCCTTAAAACGTTTATAAAATTTAGTATTTCTCAATGAATGAAATTGAAATTGAGAAATAATATACCAAAAACTAGTAGTAGAAACTTTAAAATTATTATCATAACAAAAGTTAATAAAATTGCATTTAACTAAAAACGCCATTAAATCAGACAAATAAACCAATTTTATGTACAAAAAAAGACAAAAACATATACACCGAACAGCGTAATTTTATATTACATTCTTATTAAGTTTAGATCCTTAAATTTATGAAAAACGAGCTAATTATTCTATATAAATGTTTAATTTTATATAATTTTAATATTCAATATGACAAAAAATAGCAATATTTTATATGGAAAATTTAAAATTTAGTTAAGATTTTAATTTTTGTTGTAATTTAATTAACTTTTAGATGTTATAAGAAATTTTTTTAATATTAATAAAATTAACATTTTGCCAAAATATATTGAACATCAAAATTAAACTGTTTTATTTATTCAAGGAAGTTAAATTTCAAGGAAATCATTTTTCGGGTTATCTGACGATCAAATGGCATAAAAATTAAATAACTGAACTCACCTGTGATGAATTTTCATCAAAAACATTATCAAAAAAGTAAATTTTTGGTGGTTCAGTGATACTCGCATTAGGTTTCTGCACTGTTATCTGTCGATTTGCTTTATCAACCTTGACAATATTTTGTGCACCACCTGCGATTTCATCTTTGGATAATGGTCGTGATCTGCAATAAATTATTGATTCAAATTAATATAAAACATTAATAAGTGTAGTTAAATTGATTCCCAAAATCAATCATAGTCATGGAAACTCCTTCAATGTTTTCCAGGAAATATCGATTTTTTTTTCTTTTGAAAATCATGTATATTTTTTTACCTTACTACAACTCGAACATTTTCTATTTCTCCTTGGGTTTCTTCTTGCTCTTCCTATAAAGAAATTGAAAAACCAGATTAGAATCTTAAAAGTTTAGAGAGATCTATAAATTACCGGCATGACAATATCTAAATATTTTTATTATTTTGCTTCACAGATTTTATTTTTAATTTTCTTTTTTATTTATGAGTAACTGTCAAAATCATACGGTATTCAACCGGGTTGAACCAAAATGAAATGTCAAGTTTGAATTCTATCATTTTAGAATGTCAGTTGAAATTACAAAAGCCAAAAGGGTAAATGAAAATTACTTAAATTAAAATAAATACAAAATATTTTATTTTACTTTGAATAAATAAATAAATATGAATTAAATTACTTAAAATAGATTTGAACTTCTCTCATGTCAAACGTTATACGATACGAAAATTGCAACACCTGTTGTTACCTAGAAATATCATTAAAAATGGTGATTGCTCTGTTGTCGAATCAGTAATGTCACAAATAATATTACCTCGTTTTTCTAGCACCTTCTTCCTTTGGGTAAACATGTGGGAGTAAAGTAAAGGAAATATTGGGATGTAACAGAACATCACGATCCACAAAAAGTAAAAGTACGAGAAAGTCACATTCAATTGATTAGGCATTTCAAGACTCCATAATTTAGTTTCCCGAACATAACTTTGAGCCCAATAAAAGCAAAGCAGTTCTCCAGTCACACCAATCGGATACAGAATTATGAATGTGGTATATCTTAAAAACAAAAAAATAGAATATGAAAGAAAATCATGCATCTTTTACTAAGTTACCTCAACCAAACAATACAATAAGGCACGGTTTTAACTAAATTCAATGCATAGTAACCATATCGAATGATTTCTGTAATTGACCAAGCTACAAGTGCAATTGGTAATCCAGGTGAATTCTGACCTGTAAGTGTAGGCCAAATAACGCCATCAACTACCATCAAACGTGAAAATACTTGAAATGTTGTGATTAGCACATTACTGGGTACTATTCCCATAACGGCATGTAAAATCTCTAATAAAGCTAAATTTTGGAATACGATAACTGTCCATTTAACATAATTCCATAAAGAATCCTTGTCTCTATATAAAATTGAGTATAAAATCAGTTGACACAACAAAAAACTCCAACTAGAATGTAAATAAATCATTAGAACAGCATAAAATTTTTAATTTATGAAATTTTACCCGACGACTTGAATTCCATTATAAATAATGAGATAAGCTTTCACTACTGCTGCTGGTTCTGTTTTGACTTTCACTTTTTGTTTTGGTGATAAATTTTCTGTATTTGATTTTATGACATTTTCCATGTTTTATCTGTACTTTACTAACTTCAAACTTGTTCTAATTTAAATTTAATGTTAATGCTTTATCATTCTTTTTTAATTTAAACCTTTAAATTGTATTGAAATTAAAATACTTTTATAATGTAACATAATTTAAGCCGTTATACTTACATTTGACTTAATAACGTGTACTTGTCACTGTAATGAAATTATTTGAATAAAACGAGATGCTTTTTCGTATTTGAATCGGCCTCTTTCCGTTATTTAATTTGAAATAATTGTACATCAAAAAACCGTTAAAACTTTCAAGTTGCTAATTCAATTTGTGAGCAAAATTAAAGGAAAAAATGTTCTGGAGTTTGAGATCTCAGATTTCCTTAAAATTTGATACTTAAGTAGTATTTTGATATTGAAAAGAAACATTTTTCTTCTGTTTACTAAATTTCGTTATTAACATGATCTGAACACGTGTTTTTTCGGTTTTACCATGTTTCTTTGGTCAATTCAGATTTCTTACCTTATGACTGATAAAGTAAATACAATTAAAATTCATGTGTTTCTATTTTTTATACCATCAATTTCAGTGAAAATAATTTAATCTTTATTCATTAAATTCCTCTAAAAAATATATAAAATTTACATTAAGAATGATGTTTATTTTAACAATTTGTGTTTAATTTCATATATTTGCTGATATTTTTGAATGACTTATCATTATTAACTTAGTTGATATTTATTTTGAATAACTCTGTTTGGAATGTCTGGTACTCAGCCTTATTATTTGGTTAAAATTTAAAAGATTATTTTGTTAATGAACCGATATTTGTATTAATATGTATAGAAAAGATTCCATTTCCCTTTAGTGTAAAATTTCAACTAATAGTTTTTAAAATCCTTCATTCTGATTTGATATTTTCTTATAACCTAAACAATAACAACCGTTTTTTTCTTATTCAAATTGTTGTTTTCCTGGTACTCAACATAACCAGATTCATCACTTAATTCGGAATCAGAATCAATACTCTCTAAATTACAAACTAAATTATTACTAGTAATGGTAGTTCCAGTATTTGATGTTAGATGATTATTTCTATGGTGGATGTGATTATTAAGTTTATGGGTGACAGGAAGTGCATAATTTGGTTTTGTACCGGGAGCAGGTATTGTCACACTTCGAACAAAAACATTTGACATGTTATCAGTGTTGGGTAAACTACTGGAAGCACTGTCATGTCTTCGTCTTGCACCAATAATTGACTGTTTTTTTGGATTTTCTGATAATTGTTCAAAGTTTCGAATACGATCAAGGACGGAACAAGGTTTTCGAGGTTCATCATTAGTTGCTGTTGTCATGGTACTTGAAGTTTCACAGCCACTTGAAATAGATCCCTCATCACTATCTAAATTGACACCACAATTCTTTTTAGATATGCATACTATTGATGGTGGCTCTGATGATGTATCATTGATATGTGTATTGAGAAGGATGTCTGACAATTGTTGATCCATATCGTCATGACAACTATTAAAATCATTATTTAAATCATCTTTGAATACTGGGATTTCATGTAGTAAGTCCAAAATATCTGATTGATTGAAATACTTGTTACTTTCATCTTTATCACACTCATTCTCATCTTTATAATTATCTAAATTATCTAGACTTAATGTATTTTTAAGAGAACTAACATTACCCTCACTTTTATCTATATTATGCAGACTATTGGTGCTTTGGTTTAGTTTACTATTTAAGTATGCTAAGAATTCACCAGATAAAATTTCACTGGACTCATAATTCTGTTTAGCTAAGAATTTTTCAAAATCTTCTTCAGAACTACGTGACTCTTCGAGGAGATTAATTTGGGTTTCTAATGATTTAGCTATATCTGAATTGTGACTTGCATTTGCTTTTTCAATTTTGATTTTATTATCTATTTTATGTGAGGTTTCTAGGGTGTCATGTGATTTGTGACGTCGAGTGATGGAATTTCGAAGTCTACTGCGTCGTATTGAGTGACCACGACGACATTTTCTCCTTCCAAGTGTTGTACTGGGAAATAGTGAACTTTCTTTACAACAATTTTTCATTTGTTCCAAATCTTTACGTTTCACAGCATCTTCTTGAGTCTCTTGTTCTTCTTCCTCCGTAATTGCTTCTTCGATAGCCATTAACTTTGGTGCAGATTTTGATCGTTCTAGTGGAGGACGATAATTCGTTCCACCCACACTAAGCATAATTTTTCTTCGAGGCATCGTTGGATTATCATACACACTATTAGCCAAACTGAGTCTTGCATTTTGTCGATTTACTTTTTCACGCTTAAATTCCTGAAGTGCGATTGCAAGGTTTTCCTGATAAATTTAAAAAAAAATATTAATTTTCATTTCAAGAAACATTAGGATGATGTTACCTTCAGAACATTACAGATATCATTAGCAATGCTTTCTTTGGAACATATAACAGCATGACATCTAAGTTCATGCTTTAACTTTCTACCCTCATGTCGGTAAATCCAACAGAAAACACGAGGATAATTCTTTGGTGCTGAACAAAATGTGATACGATGAGCCCAGTATTCAGTTAGCCCATGTTGTCTAGTAGAAGCTTTGAGACCAGAAGGTGTAACACGAAGTCGCATCAGTACATCAGGCTTATTATTTTGTGTATAATTCCTCCATAATGTCGATATTGGTTTCTCCATACAATTGTCACCTATTTTAAAATAATAAAACAAAAAAAAACGAATAAGTTACTAAGGTTACTTTAAGTCTTAAAGTAAATTTAGGTATCGATGTAAAGTTCGATGATTTTTAATTAACATGTTACCAAGTGATAACTCTTATGAAAATTATTGCGATATATTAAATTTAATAATAAATAAACTTGTAAAATAATTTAAGCCACTCTATTAATTGAATCATTATCATAATCAAAATTTAATTATTGAAACCACACTAAATTAGTAAACAAATATTGTTTCTGGCTCATAAAAACTCTCGCAATAATAAAATAAGATGACATGCAAAATAATAAATATCCCATTTCATCATTTTTTTTATGTTCTTCTCAAAATTAAAAATAAGAATAAAAAGAGGTTTTAATATTTTTCTAAGGACAGTAAAGGTCACGAGCATTTTCAGACATGTGATGAGATAATGACGTATAATTTATTTCAATTTATTATACATGGGTAATAAAAAGTATGGAATAATTGTAAAAAAATGAAAAATAATAGTAATTAGATTCGCTTCACTGTGACAGGACAGTCTGAAATATCATCAGGTCATCAAAATTCAACAGTTCTGTTAATGAATCTGTTTGTTACCTAAGTGCGAAATTCAATTCAATTTTTATGGGAACTAATAATGAGATCAAATCAGCCTTTGAGTACCAGAACAAATCGAAGGATGCTACAAAACTGCTCAAAACTTCAATTGAATTCATCCTACTATTTTTTATTCAACGATCCACTTATGTATAGCTTTCTTTATTTCTAACTAGGTTTTTGTACATGAAATTAGTTTAGAAAACAAAATTAAATCGATGTTTTTAGGTTTATCATGTTTTATCAATTAAGCCCACATGTTTTTTACTTAATGATTGACTGATAACGAATTTCAAAAGAAATATAACTAAAATCAAATATTTCTAGGTTTTGCAATGGAATAACCCTGATTTCTGGACGAAAAAATTCATGATAACACTCATGGTCTAGTGCAATGTTCTGTTTCATGATTGATGGATAATTTCAGGTAATTTAATTATCATCAATGTAAGCATGCTCACATTAAAATGTAAACAAACATACGACAATAAGATGAAAAAATGATGTTCCACTTTGAATTTAACATTACACACACTTACGAATTTTCATAACTTTATAAAAAAAGTATATGCAGCTTCTTATGACTACACAACCTATTTCAGGTAAATTACGCAATATGATTTTAACCATCATATATGAAGTGAATTCATATGAAATTCAACTATGTTCAGTAACGTAACAAAAACAGTTTTTTTATGTATAAAATGATTTTGTTCATCCCATTTATTATTATTATTATGTACTCACACAAAATGTATTCATAGTTTCATCAGTACTGTAAACTATTTGCATAAAATGCAAAAAATAGACACATATTTAAGCGAATATTTGTAAAATTGGTATTGGAACCTGTAGCAATAACAGCATTATCTACAGCTATATTACCGGTTTGTTGTTTTTTTGTATAAAATATCGAACATGTATATAAAATTATATTATGTATAAAATTTTATATTAAAAACTCATTATGTATTGGTTCCTTATATAATGTTTTGATATAAAAGAGAAAATAATGTAAAATAATATTGAATTTTACATTAAAAATTTTGTTATGACTTTTTAATGTTTACAAGGAAAATAGTTAACTAATTCGATATTTGATATTAATTTATCTTAGTTTCCACGAAATAGCTTTAAATTAAGTAAATAAAATTGATAGCAAGTTTTTTGTTTAAATGTTTACTTAAATTTAAATTCAAATAAACGAGTTCCTTGCAAGAATTTATGCAAATTACCTCATTTACTGTTTGTCTCTGAATTCATTTCTTATATTTTTTTCCTTTTATTTAATTTTTTTTAAATAAAACCGATCGCAGTTCTTGTATAAACTAGTTTTATGATACAAGAACTTATTTTTATATTATATTCCATGACGCAAATCGAAATAGATTTTTTATGTGAAATTTTAATGAATATGCTTATTTATTTTTTTGTTTCACACTTTTATAATGACAAAAAAGTCAAAAAGAATTTATCAGACAAATAATACAAATAATAAAAAAACAAATATTATCCTAAAGAGAAATACGCTAAATTTTGTATGATTGTTTCAATTTAAGAGTTTATATTCAAACACAAAAATTTAATTCGTGATTTAAATTTTTGATATAAAAGCACCTTGCAATTATTTTTATTGTTTATTATTACACATTTGCTGTTATGAATTTTAAATTTTTATTTCATTGTTTCACACAAAAATGGTTTGAAATTTGTATTAAAAAATGTTAACTGTTGGTCAATCGCAAAATATTTGTAATATGAAAAGTTAGTTTTATGTTAAATTAGTTAAAAATTCGTAATAAAATGGTAATAAAATTGAACTTATTTTAAGGTATTGTAAGAAAGTATAACATTTTACATAAAAACAGTTTTATAAGTAATTGTAACACTGTTACTCTGTCAATTAAAAGAATTTTTTTCATACAATAAAAAATTTCATTCTATTTTTAAAATGATAATAACTTAATAATTACACAGAAATGTTCAAGATTCAAATTAAATTCTGACCCGAAATGACATTTAATTAATTGAACTTTTGTCTTATGAACATACTATTACAAAAATTAGTATTAATTTACCGTATACAACTAAAAGTATCACATCCAGTTAGAATAAAATATAGATCAAATGACAGCGTACTGACATATTTCATACTCAATTATTACAGTTGAGTATATTCTGCAATTTCCTAGTTCAACCAGTTTCAATTATACGTATTATTAAATTTGTCAAGTTTCTACTAGTAACAATTTATATTATAAGAAAAATTAAGAGGAAAAACATTTGATGAATTTTTTTTATTCATTGATGAAATAGCAACAAAAATATTGTAAATCTAGGATTTTGGTTTACACTTTTAAGTGATTCACTGGCCAAACGAGGTCCTTTCCTTGTCACTCGTGTAGTTTCAGTGTTTTTAAGGCATATTCAATGTAAATTAAGTGAAAATAAAAATTACATTAAACTTGTTTTAACTGTTTAATTAAGATCTCGTGACACTGAAATAAGTATTTTGCCTAATAAAATTTATTTTATTATGCGAGTAATTGATTCATTTATAAATTATGAACTGCAGTCGGTTGTAAAAATGGCAGGAAGATTCTGATTCCTGAAAAATGATTTTCACTTTTGTCACTTGAATCAGGTCTGATCAATGTTTAAATTCGATTTTGAGCTATGTTTTGTTGGGACTTTTCTAAAAAAACGTCTTTTTCGACTTTAAAAGATTCAGGAGAATCAAAATCAAAAACATCTTTAAAAGAAAAAAAGTTCAAAATGCATCCGTTTCAAGAACGTGATTTCATTTCTTTAAATTTAACAATCGGCCAAATAAAATCATGTCATCATGATCTAATATTAAATTAATATGAAGACATAGTATCATTATTATTAAGAAAATTAAACAAATTGAATTTAATATTTCTTCGTCACGAATACTTTTAATAATTCATTGTAAAATTTTCCAGTCAATAAAAGTCTTTTATTGTCAGATATATTTCTGTTTTGGCCAAGAAATTATTGATGGAAGATTTTAACTTAAAATCAAATTGAAACAAAATTCAAGTTTATATAATTTTAAAGATTCATATTGATGAAAAACAAGAATTTACTGTTAGTAGTTCATTTTTATTACGTGTAAAATGCAAAATGGTATTTGATTCGAATTTAATAGTACTTTAATAATACAAATAGCTGATTGTTCATACAAATGACGAATAAATCACAAATTTAATTTATTGCATATTTTTCAAGTAAATTACAAGACAAAAGTGCAGTATAACTAAAAAGGTCTTTAATTTGATCATATAACCTTATTTTTAACTCATTTCACACATTGCATACTGAAATTCATTTAAATTTGAACTCACTACGATTTTGGACCTTAACTATGTCACCTCAATGGCACGCTTGTCTTAAGAGGGTTAAGATTTTGCTAAAAAAAATAACATTAAATTTATTTTTTGATCCAACAAATAAATTGACATTAAATATTACATAAGGTTAGAAAAACACGCAAGCAACCTGGTCCTTTTAAGTTCATGTCATTGTATAATTCATCCAAAAATAATCCAAATTATAGTAGTCAGAATTTGAAATAAATAACATGAGAATTTAACAGTGCATATGTTACGCACCTTACTCAAAAATTATTTTAAAGTACACAGGTTAACCAAAATGTTTATTTTTATTAAGGTGAACAAACCGGTTTTACATTTTAACTACATACCTTAACAATATGTGCATAACATTCAAATGTTAACAAAAAAAAAACACAGAGAACGTATTTTCTCCAGAAAATATTCAAAATTTAAGATATTATTTTAATGAATTCTAAGCAAATTACTTGATAAATCTAACATTCAATCAATAAATGTCAAATGTAACTGGAGTTGAATATTAAATTGATTTGAAAGTCTCAATTCTAAAAAAAGTAAATTATTATGGAGAGTCTTCAATTGGAATTCCAATGCTTGGTACCTTATCATGATTTTATTTTAATAATAATTATTGATTGAACACACGTATACCAATTTTAATTTAATTTTTTATAACTTTCACTTAACAAATACCAACCAAATTGCATTCTTTTAACATTTAATGATAATTTGGATTCAAAAATTAAATCATTTTTAGAGTGAAGAAGAAATTTTTTATGTTTTTTGAAAATTATTGCAGCGTGTAAGTGTAATATGAATAAACATATTGATTGATTGAATTTAATATTCAATAGCCAAAACATTTTTATTGTTATTAAAAAATATCTGAAGAGAAAGTGTAAATAAATATGAATTTATCACCTTTGGCCTAATTTTGTCAGATTTAAATACACATGACTTTGAGTTATTGTTAAATGTATTATGAAATCATATTAACACATTTACCGCCACTTCTCGATAAATTTAGTTAAGACCCGTATGATCCATTAGAGATATTAAGCTTAAAATTTACATAGTATGAATGTGAAAATTATTGTATACTGACCTCTTGCCCAGCCAGTTAAAACATTTCCTAAGTACGAGACTTTATATTCAGGATCTGGTATACTGATATCCACACTACTGTAATTCCGTCTCAAGAGTTTTCCAAAACTCCTTGAAATGGTTTTGAACGGCTTCATGTGATGGTGATGTTGGGATGCGTTTATTTCACTACTAAACAAACTACTTCCACTAAGTGATTGTGTATCCTCATTTTGAGAAACTTTTTCCGAATCGGCTTTGTTAAACTTTTCACTTTTGTAAGGTGGTGGTTTTGCTGTTATTATATCCTTATTTTTTGAATCAATTACAGAATTGCTTGGATTGTAATTATTTCCAAATAGCTTTGCAATTGTAATGCTCTTTGAAAACTTTGGTTTGGATTTTACACTTAAGCGATCACATGAAGGATCGCTCTGTTTCCGGTGATAAAACTTAAATAAGTGTAGTCTGTCCAGTGTATGAAAATTATTTTTTACACAAACCTTTAACTCACTTTCGTTTAGTTTTTTGGGTTTTAACTTGAAAATACTTGACGAGTGTTTTTTATTGTTTTTCTCTTTTTCAGTTAAATCAAATTTGATATTATTATTATTGAATTTTTCTTGCTTACACACAAAACAATTTTTTTCTTTTTCATTCTTCGACGTTAAGATGTAATCTGGTTCATCAACGTCATTTTCATTGCTACCAGGTAGCTTATTTTCATTGAGTGTTTCGTCTTCCAACTCCATTTTAGCAACTGATTCAATTTTAATTATAAAACTAATCGCATTATTAATCACTTAAACTTATTAAATATATCTTGCATGATAATGATCGACCAGAGGCACACAATTTTGCGATATTATTTTTTTTTCTTATGTAATGGAATCATTCATTTGGAAAAATTATAATAAGCTTTTTCAGTGTATTATGGTATTTGATTGCAATTTTCTTAGTATAACTTTTTTTTTATTAGCATCATGTTTATTTATTGATAACTTTATGAAGAAAGAATTAAAATGCAATATGAATTTGTTTTCTGGATTAATGCATTTACGTTTAACACTTATGTTTTTACAGTAATACGTTGAAAATAAAATTGTAATTTTCCTTGAACTAGAAACTACATCATATATATTTCTATAATTTAATGCAACTTGGTCTGTTGGATTCACTTTAACTATTTCTTTATATCATTTTTTTTTACTATTTTACAAGTTATTCATTATTATGATTATTATTGTGAACAAGCATAATATAAAATATTTTATTTAACGAATGAATAATTCATTTCATAATATGTGATGAATTCAACTTGTTGCGCTTATTTGGGTTTCAGCCACTTCTTGAATAGTAATTAAGGATAAATTCACTTAACAGGAACCGATTTTTGAACGGATGTTGGTTAAAATGAAAAAAATTCAAGAATAATTTAAGTTGTTAGTCTTCTTGTAACTTATTCATACAGACATTTTTTATATATTAACGATGGCTGTTCATTAACTTTTTATTTTATTTTAAACTTATTAATGCTTTTGCTTGTTTTCTTTACACGTCTTTTCAGTTTTAGATCTGTTACTGAACTACTGCTATTCGGATATTATCGCTTAAACATTTTCAATTCACAACAACTGGGCGAATTCAATACTTCATTGTGTTTGTAAATATTAATACTAGGGCTTAACACAATTCATGGATTCAAGTCATTGTTATATGGGTTTTTAGCTTCATTTATTTACATACCCATAATTTAACGAATCACGTCGTTATTTGATATGACTATGAAATTACACTTCGTTTCTTATTTTCGTCTCTAAATTCCATTCAATACATTCATGATACATGTATACATGATATAAAAAAGCAGGTAAACGGAATCAGAAATAAAAGTTGTAAAGGTAGCTTACACACATTTCATTGTCTGTTAATATGTTCTGTGTACGTAAATGATATTCATTTGTTTTTATGAATCAATCAAACAAGTGTCTAGAAAAATACGCATTCATTTATTTTTATATTGACAGTGTATTGATGATAAAATTTTAAATGTACGTGAATTAAAATACACTTCAGAGACAAGTAAATAATAAAATAAATAATAAAAAAGTACTCTCATGATATTCAAACGTGACATACTTATACCTAAAAAACGTTGAAAAGAATGTTAAATGCAAATATTTTTTTCCTTCCAATATACATATATAAGGCTTTGTTAGAATATGAATATTTAAATTACAAATTCCGGTATTTGAATTTTTTTATTTGCATGAATTACATTCAAAATTATTATATTTATACATTTGTGGTTTTCATTGAATGACATTCTTGGATCATGTGTGTAAACTAATTAAAACATAACGGATTAAAAATAATAGATTTTTTGAATTTATGTTAACCGTAAATGTCGCCAATCAACTCACTATTTTTCCGACACACTCATTTTGACACTCAGTTTTCTTTCATAATAACGATTGTAAACAATAATTTTCAAATCAAAAAATAATTTAAGAAAAACATAATTTTACACCTTATTAACGTGTAAATTCAAGGAAAACAAGATGTGTTACGATGTTTGTGTTTGTCGTACGTGCTTAAGCCGTGAAAAACGTGAAAATACCAAGAATATTCTCACAGATTATCTTCATATTTCGACATATTCCATGAAAATTAGTATTGTGGAAGCTTTTTATGAAATAACAAAACTAATTGTCGATACAAATGAGCCCTTCACCCATATGATTTGTTTGGCTTGTGTCCGGAAATTGAGACAAGCCTATAATTTTCGTATTATGACAACAAAGTCATATGAGACATTGTGTGGTGTAACTGATATCGACCAGATTCCATATAAGACGGAAGATGAAAAAATGTTTTATACAAAGGATGAGCCAGTACATGAAGAAGAAGAAGGGAGTGTGGAAAGTTTTCAACAAGTTGAAGAGTATTTGCAAGTGGTTGGAGAAGAACCGGAAGAAGATCCAGTTTCCGAATCTTCCATAGATAAAGTTGTAACGGAAATTAAGAAGGAGGAAATGGAACCAGGTGAAATACGAGAGTTCATAAATTTGGAAACGAAAAAACCTGTGAGGATTGTTAAAAAAACAACAACCATACCAAAAATTCAATCTAAAATGGAAGTAAAACGGACTACTTCTATAAAAAAAGAACCAAATACAAAAAAATCTCATGGAACTTCATCAAAAGAAACCCTATATTGCGACTTATGTCCAGCCCAGTTCACAAACACCCGAGCATGTTTCATTCACATGAAAAAGTTTCACATGTCCAAAAAACCGTATAAATGCTGGTATGAGGGCTGTGGTCGTCTTTATAGATCAGCTGGTCAACGCAGTGCACATCAAAATACCGTTCATTTAAAGTTGAAAAGATTTATTTGTGCTACTTGTGGAATGTCGTTTACAGATAATCCGAAATTGACATCACACACTCGAATTCATACCGGAGAACGTCCATACAAATGTGATTTCCCGAATTGCACAGCACAATTCAAACAGCAATATGATTTGACCAAACACAAAAATAGTATTCATTCGACTGAGAGACCCTGGGTATGTGAAGTTTGTCAGGCAACTTTTAAACTAAAGGGAGGATTAAGAGCACATCGACGTTTGATGCATAGTCGGGAGAATCTAAAAAAATGCTCAGACTGTGAAAAGGAATTTTTGAACGTTGCTGCATTGAATAATCACTATAACATAATACATTTGGGCCAAAGAAATCATGTATGTCAGATATGTGCGAGAAATTATGCATATCGTAAGCATATGTTGAGACACGTTAAAGAAAGCCATCCAGTCGAATATCAACAAATGATCGATAGTGGAGAGATTGTAATAAGAATGAGAGAACAACTGTATCCAAATACTTTGGATGAAACTACTGGAACAATGATTGTTATTAATTAAACTTGCTAAATGTATAAATGTATGAATTTAATAAATAATTTAAAGAAAATTCTCTTTTGAATTCTAATTTTATTTATTTTAGTCATATCTTCTAGGTTTCTTTCCACACAAAACACTGATTTCTTGAGTCGTATAAGAAATTGAATGTGCTCTCATATAATGCTTCCTTAAATATTCGTTATTGTAATATCCCGTTGAGCACTTGTTACAATTATAAGGACGGGTTTTTGTATGTGAGTATTGATGTTTTTTTAATAAATGACTTGAAAAAAACTTCATTTCACATAAATCGCATCCAAATTTTCGAATCTTTAGTTTCGGCTTCTTAGGTTTTAGGGATGTATTTTCAGGGTGGCGTGATCGAATATGATGATTCAGGTCCAACTTCAACTGCATTAAAAAGCAAAAATTTCAACTGATTTTTGTTATCTTTAAGTGTCATTTCTACTTACACCGAATACTTTGCCACAGTGAACACAGAACTGATTTTTCTCACAATGACAACTTTTTATATGGACATAAAGAAGATTCTTTAATGAAAAATTTTTTCCACACAAATCACATATAAATGGTTTTGAATTTAAACTGAAAATAAATTATAGAATCGTAAAATTGATTCGCTTGCTTGACATTCAATAAGTTTACTGTTTTGTAATCATATGATTTTCAATACATTTTTTTGATTTAACGACATATCCACATATATCACAACTGAATTCATGAGTTTCTAAACATTTTTTATGGCTCTCAACATGTTTTTCAAATATAATTTTGTCGAAAAAGGTTTTTCCACAATTTTTACATATAAGTGCACCTTGAATAAATTCAAATTTAAAAATGATTTTAAATGGATCGAATAATAATTACCAAAATGCGTTCTAATGTGATTCAAAATTAGGTATTTTCGATCTAAAACTTTGCTACAAAAATCACAAGGATACACTCTTTTTCTTTTAGACAAATGTGCCAAATGTTCCACAAATTCTTTGCGATTTTTTGTTTCAAAATTACATTTCGGACATTTTCTTGTAGCTTCATATTCTTGATGACTTGATTCAAAGTGTTTTAAAAGTTCGTGAACGTCTTTGCACGGTTCTTCACAAATAGCACAAATTAAAAGTCCATTTTCAAGTTTCCTTGAATGGAATTCAATGGCATGATCGTGTAAATCTGAATGGGTATGATAACAGATAGGACATTTGGCTTGAATTCCTTTGGGTCCTGTAATTTTTTTGTTGTTTTTTATTTGAGTTGCTACGGTTTTCTTAATTGTTTCTTTTTTTGGTTTCTTAATACTGGTGTTCTTTTTTTTGACGACTATTGGGGCGATTTCATCAACAAATATTTCTTCTTTTACCGTGATATCACAAAAACTCGATGCTTCAACACTTTCTTTATTCAAAATCTCAATTGACTTGATACATTTTTGTTGGAATTCATGTATGTCATTTAAAATGTTCAGGCATTTAAAGCACAAATTAATTGACTTTTTTTGTTCTTCACGTAACTAAAATAATTAAAACCAAAATGAAAATCTGAAATAATTTATAAAATTCAAATGCTTACCTTTTCTTTTACAATTCCTTCGTAAGTCAAAAGAATTTCAGGATTGATTTCATGTATTTCATAGAGCTGATCATCATTTTTAAAACATGCAAAGCAAACATTTACCGAATCTTGTTCTAATTTTACAGGAAAATCCATGTTTTATTCAAAAGTGTTCAAATAATTATTTTGTTTACATTCCAAATTAAAACAATAACAAAAAGAACTCAGCAAAAGTGACAGCGGCGTATCGATATATTTATCAAAGAAAAACTCAATTCAAACAACTAACTGAAATTTTGATGATATAAAAATTTTTATTAAATATGATTTTTTTTGTATTTTATTTTATTTTAGTCATATCTTTTAGGTGTCATTCCACACAAAACACTGATTTCTTTTGTCGTGTATGAAATTGAATGTGCTCTCATATAATGCTTCTTTAAATAATCGTTATTGTAATATCCTGTTGAGCACTTGTTACAATTATAAGGACGGGTTTTTGTATGTGAGTATTGATGTTTCTTTAATAAAGTAGCTGAAAAAAACTTCATTTCACATAAATCGCATCCAAATTTTCGAATCTTTGGTTTCGGCTTCTTTACAATTGGTTTTAAGGATGTTTTTTCAGGGTGACGTAATCGAATATGATAATTCAGGTTCGACTGCAAGAAAAAGCAAAAATTTCAACTGTGTGTTTATCATCATGCTATATTTACTCACACTGAATACTTTTCCACAGTGAACACAGAACTGATTTTTCTCAAAATGACAACTTTTCATATGGCAATAAATAATATGTTTTAGTGAGAACTTTTTTCCACATAAATCACATATAAATTTTGGTTTTGAATTCAAACTGAAAAAAAAGTTATCATCATAGTATTGTTTTGCTTGCTTGACATTCAACGAACTTACTGTTTTGTAATCATATGATTTTCAATGCATTTTTTTGTTTTAACGACATATCCACATATATCACAACTGAATTCATGAGTTTCTAAACATTTTTTATGGCTCTCAACATGTTTTTCAAATATAATTTTGTCGAAAAAGGTTTTTCGACAATATTTACATACAAGTGCACCTTGAATGAAAATCAAATTTAAAAAGGACCTTAAATGGATCAAATTAATAGTTACCAAAATGTGTTCTAATGTGATTCATATATTTGTATGGTCGATTTAAAACTTTGCTACAAAACTCACAAGGATACGCTCTTTTGTACAGACGTTTTTCAACTAAATGTGCCAAATGTTCCACAAATTCTTTGCGATTTTTTGTTTCAAAATCACATTTCGGACATTTTCGTGCATTTTCATATTCTTTATGACTTGATTCAAGGTGTGTTAAAAGTTCGTGAACGTCTTTGCACGGTTCTTCACAAATAGCACAAATTAAAAGTTCATTTTCAAGTTTCCTTGAATGGAATTCAATGGCATGATCGTGTGAATCTGAATGGGTATAATAACAGATAGAACACTTTGCTCGCTTTCCTTTGGGTCCTGTAATTTTTTTGTTGTTTTTTATTTGAGTCGCTACCGTTTTCTTAATTGTTTCTTTTTTCGGTTTCTTAATACTGGTGTTCTTTTTTTTGACGACTATTGGGGCGATTTCATCAACAAATATTTCTTCTTTTATCGTGATATCACAAAATCTCGATGCTGCAACAATTTCTTTATTCAAAATCTCAATTGACTTGATACATTTTTGTTGGAATTCATGTATGTCATTTAAAATCTTAAGGCATTTAAAACACAAATTAATTGACTTTTTTTGTTCTTCACGTAACTAAAATAATTTAAACTAAAATGAAAATCTGAAATAATTTGTAAAATTCAAAGCTTACCTTTTCTTTTACAATTCCTTCGTAAGTCAAAAGTATTTCAGGTTTGATTTCATGTATTTCATAGAGCTGATCATCATTTTTACAACATGCAAAGCAAACATTTACCGAATCTTGTTCTAATTTTACAGGAAAATCCATGTTTTATTCAAAAGTGTTCAAATAATTATTTTGTTTACATTCCAAATTAAAACAATAACAAAAAGAACTCAGCAAAAGTGACAGCGGCGTATCGATATATTTAAAAAAATAAATTTCACTCAATTTAAACAACTAACGGCAATTTGGATGAAATAAAAAATTTTATTAAATAAGAATTTCTATTTTGCATTTTTTTTTTTTAATTTAACGATTTAAGTCCTTAGGCCTCAGGCCGCACATTACAGTGATATCTCTTGTTGTGTAGGAAATTCCATGGACCCGCAAATAATGCTTCTTTAGATATTCGTTACAATAGTATCCCGTTGAGCACTGCTTACAATTATAAGGACGACTTTTTGTATGTGAGTATTGATGTTTTTTGGCAGTTTGAGCTGTGAAAAACTTCATATCACATTTATCACATCCAAAACTTCGAGATTCTGGTTTCTTTGTCTTTTTAGCTGGTTTTAAGGTCGAATATTCTGGGTGTTTTGTTCGAATGTGAATGTTAAGTTCGGACTTTGCATAAAAAAGAAAAATATTTAAAATGTTTATATGAAATATTTTAAGTTTGTTGCCTTACAATCGTCCTGTATTTTTTTCCACAATGCATACAGATCTTCGATGGCTCCATATGACGACTTATCATATGGGAAGACAACTGAAATTTCTTTTTGAATTTTTTACCGCATAGATCACATTCAACTTCTTTAACACTTAAACTGAAGAAAAAGAAAATTTTATGACATTCTGGCTTTTTGATATTTAATTGAACATCAACTTACTGGATTGTCATGTGCTTTTCTATCACATTTTTATATTTCCCGGTTTTGCCACAAAGATCACAAGTATATTTATTGGTTGCAAAGAATTTTTCATGTTCTTGAACATGTTCGTCAAATACTTTCTTTTCCCAAAAAGATTTACGACAAACTTTACATAGTATGGCACCTACAAAAATATAAAGAATTAATCTATAGTTCAATTTAATTTAATAAGAAATAGTCAAACCATAATGTGTTTTAATATGTTCTCTGTATCTATATTCCCTGTACCAAGCTTTATTACAGAATTCACAAGCGTATGCTTTTTGAACTTTACATTCTGAAAATATATGTGCCAAATGATCTACAAACAATTTTCGACTTTTTGTTTCAAAATCACAGCTAGGACATGTTTTTGGTGCTTCAAATTCTTGATGAAAAGTTTCCAAATGTACAAAAAGCTCATGAAAGTCCTTGCAAGGCTTTTCACAAATACTGCAAATCATCTGACCATTTTCTAAATTCCTTGAATGACACTCCGTTATATGACGATGAATATCCATGTTTACATGATAACAGATGGGGCATTTTCCTCTATTAGATATTTTGTGTATATTTTCTTCCATAACATCAGTCATCGGAATTTTCTGCTCTTGTTCTTCAATACCCAGCATTGAAGGTAAATCATCCACTAAAATCTCCTCTTTTATTTCTATTTCACATAAATTCCATGTTGCAGGAATTGTGTTGGCTAAAAACTCAATTGATTCGATACATTTTTGTTGAAATTCAATTATTGTGTTTAAAAATTCTATGCAGCCTAAGCACATTTTGATTGATTTTTGTTGTTCTTCATTAATCTGCAAATAAATTAAAAGCCAATTGATTCAAAAACATTTAAATTTATATGTAATGAAAAAAAAATCTTACATGTCCTTTTACAAGGCTTATATAACTTTTAATGATTTCTGGTCTAATTTCACTTAATTCGAATAGTTGATCTTCATTTTTGAGGCAAGAAAAGCAGTAATTCATCAAATTGGATTCTGATTTCACAGAGAATTCCATGTTTTTCATTACAACTCGAAAATTACTTGATTATCAAATTGGTTTGTTTACATTTGAATAAAAACAATAACAAAAGGAACTCAGTAAAAAGAACAGTGGCGTACCGTTTTTTTCTCTTAGTTTAGTTTAACACTGTTACAAAGATTTTTGTCAGAAAATACTTTGATATTTAAACGTCGCTAAAATTTTCTATAGATTGAATTAGTGTGAGAAGGCTTCTGGAACCCCAGCAAGAATATTTCATCGGTACTTTTAAGTGTTAAACTAGGTATTTTCATCTTAATCTTACACTCATTTTCACACCAGAGTAAAAATTCTCAATATCCAGTCAAGTTTAATCTCTGTTTATTGAATTGTCCGGAATGTGAGAGAGAGAGAAAAAAATTGTAAACATCTGATTCAACATAGAAGAACTTAACTAAAAACCGCGTTTGCTCATTTTCAATCAAATCTCGCTATATGTAAATTTCTATAGTACACAATCACATGTCTTTTTAACATACAACATATCGGCACATAAAATAATTGTAAAAGAAGAGGAAAAAAGTATCAAAACAAATTTTAGCGGCTCAGTTGTAAGAAGTTGTTTGTAGCGAGTGGAATGCATTTCCTATTTCGTCGTTGTCGCGATATTATTTTTTCCTTGTAATAATTGTTACTGATGTTTTATAAAATAAAATAAAAAAATATAATAATAAAAATATTTAAGTTAAGTTAAACGTAAATACTAGTAAAAATATTTGAAACAAAAATTGTGCTAGTGAAAATTTATAAAAAACAGAAAAATAACAGATTTTTTTCTTAGAAAAAAATAAAACTATTGTTTGATTCATGAAAAATTAATGAAAATTTTCCATTAATAATTTTTAAAAGTATACATGCCTTGAAGGATCTTGTATGGATTAAAATAAATATTGTTAAGTCAAATAAAAAGAAATATTAAATTGAATAATCAAAATATTTCACATTCAAAATATCGATATGACAAAATAAGATAAGATACATAAAATTTATTAAAAATAAACAAAATAGTGAAGGTGAGATTCAGTTTAATGTAAAATTTTAATTTTTAATAAAGTTTTCTTGGTAATGATGGAAAAAAAATCTCAAATCAATTTTAACCTTGATTGACCACCCAAATTCGCAAATATTACTCAGACATCCTGTATTGATTGTCACTTCCTCCTACGATTGTCATGCAAAAAATTTATTAAAATCAAAAGGAATAATAATAAAAAGTTAAATCTACAAAAAAAATTAATATAAAAAGAAACAAAATATTGATAAGATATGAGTGATTACTTGATTTTATTTCATTTTTTATTTTTTAAAATTATTTTACAAATAAATGTCGGTTGAATGTCTATTAGCTGTTTATTATTTTTTTTAACATATAAATTTATATTCTTCGAACATTATAAAGTACAGTCATTTTCTTATCAATATGTTATTTTTTTTACTTTTATTATTATTGATCTAGAGAGTGTGTTATAATAAATAAATTTTAATGTGACTTGTGTACAAATTGAATATGTGTTATGATGACTCGTAAGTGAATGTTTTAATAATAAAAAGTAATGTTTCATTGAAGATATCAACAAAAAAATAAGAATTTTTCACCAGGCGTTCTCACACTTTCTAAAGGTGAAAATTTTATAGAACAAAGTCACTTTTTCTTAACATTCATTTATATTTATTTATTATAAACATGTCACTGTTGCGTGATTACAATTATAAAATATCAATCAAAACATGTGATTTTAATCTTTATAATTAATAAGTGAATAATAAATGAAATATTATATTTACACAAATCAATTAAATTAATTTATTGTAAGCAGCTTGATCGCATTACAAACTGATATAATTTTTTTTTTTTATAAATTTGATTTATTGAACTTGTCGTGTAAGTGAACAAATGTAACATTCTCTTTTTGACATGTGGGCTATTTTTTCTTGCTGTTTTTTTTTAAGTTTTGTGTAAGAAGGATTTTCGGTCTCAAAATGCGAGTTAATACGATCCAAAAAATTTCAGTATGCGTTTTGCAAATGTTAAGTTCAATTATTTTCAATGTATCAGTTAACAAAGTAATGATAAATTACTAATATCAAAAATAACAACCATCAATTCTATATAATTGATAAGAAATTTACCAGGAATTGAATTGCGTAGGTCTTTCATGTCTATAAAAACAAAAAATAAGTGTTCTGAACCACTTAAACAAGAAATCAATGGAACTCTCGAAGCTCACATTTGACTTTTAATCAGCCATTGATTTGAAAGTTCAATAAACACACTCATTTCAAAATATGACTAACTTCCTACCTTAAAATAAAAATCACCTTAATAATGGTCTCATGCAGTTAAACTGTGTAAATTACCATCATTTATAGATAAAATGAATACAAGAAAAAAAAACAAGAAATGACAAAATCTTGATGCACATTTTAAAACAACAATAAACTAATAATTGGAATAACATGGCAAGTAACACGTAATCCATTTTAATGTCATAGATGTCAACTATTATTGTTTTATATTAAAGTTTTCTAGAAGCATTTTATATTGTTCAATATGAAAAATTTTATAGCTTTGAAATAAAATTCATAATTTTTGAAGTTAGAAACACCTTTCTTACCCTCAAAACCATTAAATATACTCATATTTTATTTATTTTTATCGCCTAAATATCAGTTTTGTTTCAATATGTGCAGTTTAGATCTATATAATGTTTCAAGTCGACAAGTCACTTCAAATGTAATACTTTGGTACACTCCTCTACACATTTTCTGTTTTATTATTAATAGTATTGAGTTTAATTCAAATTCACACAATGAGAAAAAAAAAGACTTTAAAATCAGATTTTACTAATAATTTTAGTTGTACATGAAATTCATGCTGTGTTAAGTTTTTAATATTATTAGTAAACTGCATAATTTTTTTTCTCTTATATTTATTTAGACTTGAATTTTGTGTGTGCGTGTCAGTCAGTCAACATTTAATGTGTCACCTACGCAATTTAAATTTAAAGAGAAAATATTATGATTCAGGTTTCTTTTTCTGGTCTCAAAACTGAAACATTTAAAACGAGAGAAATTCTTGATTTTGGAATCATTTTTATTATTATAAATTTTCATTTCGATACAGAACAAAGTGCATACTGTTATTTAAACTTTAACAAAAAAAAATGAGAAGTAAAGCTAATGATCTGTGTAAATATCACGAATGTCATACTTTTGCTGTTAAAATATTATGTTCAATCAGTAACGACAGCAAAATGCACTCACTTTTGTGTACACAAAACATTAATCTTGTGAAATATGAATAAGAGTTTGCAATGAAAGCCTTACTTTCATAATATTCTCGTTATATTTGAGCCCAAATTACAAGTCAATGAATACATAATGACATTTCAAAATATTTATTTTCACTATAAAACATCTTTTTCAGTCTTGGAAATAGAATTTTTAATGTTTGCACTTTATGTTCATATGAAACAAACTGTTTTGTTTCTTTTTTTTTCATATTAATTTTATGTGTTACGAGTGTCAGAAAGATGAACAGAAAAGTCAAATAAAATACGTTATTTATTTTATTATTTTTTTAAGTAAAATTTTCCTCCGGTATTTGAAATAAAATTCAAATAGATAGTAATTTATATGTTAAAAAAGTATTTTCATCTTCAAATTGGCATTGATGTTAGAGAATTTTACCTTTCAAAGTAAGTCAGTTACGCAGACAGCTCTTAAAATATGTACAAAATCCCATAAATATTATTATTATTAATTATAACATTCATTTAGTAATAAAATATTAAAACCAAAAACTAAACTTCACCTTTTTCCTTTGTCTAACTCAAAAATCTTCCATGTAAAATGATATCAAATTCATATGTTTATTGTTATTAAGGTGTTGTTTGAATGAAATTGGGCGTGACAGAATGACGCAGAACAAGAGCATACTGCACAACCGATTATTAATGCTTTGTTTTATTATCATTATAAATTTTATTATGATTTACTTTCAAAATTTGATTTTATTAATCGCCATTGGGTCTAAAACCGTAATGATATGTTTTTGACTGCAAAATATTTGTATGTTTTCTCATAAATTATAAAAATTTTTGAATGCGATTCCTTTTGTGACTTTATCATGCAAGAAAAAACGATAATATTTTATCAAAGAGAGAAAAAAATGCTCCCAACTGAGTTTATCACCTCTGATTAACACCATTTAAATTTGAATCGAAAAATTTATATCGTTGCACTTCATTCGATTCAATAAGATATGATTAATATTTTAAAGTTAAAAATTCATGCATTTTTTATCATTCCATTTCACAGTTGGACTGATTGAATTTAAATTAGAAAATTAAAATGCATTTTTATAAGTATTAATTTTGAAACGGACAAAATTAAACTAAATCATTATAAAACGTCGTCAGTCATGTTTTAATTTAATTTATTTTCAAATATTTTAATTTGTCTTCGGTCGTCGCTTTTGTCTCATGTGACGTTAATCCACTCAAATTAATCAATAAATTGATATTTAAACGATTTCATTTCAATTTAGTGAATTCATTTCTGCTACATAGCTTGATAAATCTGAATCTGAATTGAAACTGAATTGAAAATCTTGAGATTCCCTTTCAACTCTTTTTTTATATTTTTAATTTAAGAAAAAAAATTTACAACATAATTCAGTATTAAAAGTAACGTGTATGTAAATTTCACTTCTCATAATCCCAAATAATGCCTTTTTTCCTTACAGTTTAACATAAAAAAAGACGTTAACCGTTCTAAGTCAACATACAACCTCTCTAATAAAAATAACGATGAAAATGCAAATGATATGAAAATATTAACATTTTTAATATCATAATATTCTTCTATTTTTTTTTACCTTGTATCAAGCATAATGTGTGGGTTTTAATAAAGTCAAGAAAGGTATTTGTAATCCATGTTTTTATTATGTAATCGAAAAGAATATGATTATTATTATTATCAAACTTGATGTGAATTTAATAAATTGTAAAAGTATGTTTGCCACACACACACACATATTATTGTGTATTGTGTACGATGTGGTTCTTTCAAGTACTTAAACTTAAAATATAAGAAAAAATATAACAAAAATAAATAAATAGAGTCATTACCATTCAAGAAGTATTCAAATTATTACTGTTTTTTGTGTGTGTTTCATTTAAAAGATAAAATTATAATATAATGAAACGGTAATGAACTGAATCACAGCGAAATATTATGGTTTAAAATGATAAAATGTTTTCTCGTAAGTTGTTTGATTATTTGATATTGTGTTATATATTCAAAAAAAAGTTCTCACAATGCATTTTATATTCTTTGTCGATACTGATTATGTTTTTTTTTGTAACAATGAGACACGTTTGGAATAATTTTGTTTAATTGAATGTGTTTTAATGATAAAATATTGGGTTAAAGCTGATTAACGGTGACATTTAAGAAAGATGAGACCTAATTTGAATTTTCAAAATGAATTTTCTAAATTGGAATTGAAAAAAATTCGAACATGTGGTGACACGTCTGTCCATCTAACGCTTTTTGTTGACTTTAAGTTGAGAAAGTCCTGAAAAGTAACTCTCCCTGTAGCAGAAGACTAGAGTTTCGAAATTCATTTCGATCATTTCAATTACGTGCTTCAACTTTACAAACAAAACTATGAAACTCACTTAAATGAAAATTCCTTATCATACCTGTCAATGCATTCTTTTATGTATTTGACATCTGCATCATATTTTCATTAACTAGTTCAATAGGTGCTTGTACATTACCAGTCTCTTTATCTCAACATGTATCATTAAAAGTTTAACTACTGCTCTAAATTCCTTTCACCGTTCAATATTATTATTAAAAATTTACCATAAATGCATTTGCCATAAGCTCATATTCAAATACTCTCTCTCATATTTGCGTCATACTTGACTATTAAATGACTTTATTCCATTTAAATATGATAAGAATTTTGTGTCATAAACCCAATCGTTGCTTCTCTGCAAGAACAAAATAAAATTCTTTCGTATTAGATGTCATTTTAATTTCATACTTGGAATAGTTTCTTACTTGTCTATTCTATTTTCAAAACTACCCACAACTCCAGGTGGTATTATATGTGCAAATATTTACAGGAGGTGGATAAGAAGTTTTGTATGTGATAGAATAAAATTTTATCTATTTTATTTTGAGATGAAAATGAAATAATTGTAGGATGATAATGTAGTTTGCTTGAAGTGAATTTTAAGAGCTTGAATTAACGGTTACAATAAATCCTCTTCATATAACTTGATTTTATAACACATAAATATCATATTACAAGCATACAGGTGAAGTATCTTAAGCACTGCAAAGCATGAAAATCACACGAATTAATTAATTTATTAAATTATTAGATAAAATATTTGCATTGCGTGTATTTTATTTGAATGGTATTTAACAGTGCAAAAAAAAGAAGGCGCCTTATCATTTCATGTAAGCTATCGTTAAGACAGCTAATAAATTTTTTGATATTTCGATTAAATTAATAAATTTTAAGCCACGGGACAGCACACTAAAGGTGGTCTATTTGAAAGTAAATTGTTCTAAACTGTTCTTAATTTTCTTGATGATAAAAATTTATCAAAATTGATTACAGCAATTGAATGTCCTCTGTTGTACCATATGGTTAAGAAATTTCTACTGAGGAGTATCATGAACAATTAATTTCCTTATAAACCAAATTTGTTGACTTCCAAAGCACATGTAGTGATTTTTTCAGTGAAATTTTAAGAAGAATCGAGAAAAATAATTTTGTTATCTAAAAATAAAGAGCATACATTCCGTTTTTTTTTTCAAGATAAAACAAATTGAAAATCATTCATTTATTACTCACCCACACTTTAATTGAGTTACTTTACTCACTAAGACGTAACTGTAGCTTGATATAATTTTTAATTTTCATATATGCAAAACAGTAACTAGTTTCCTCTAACACTAACAACATTGATAAGTTTTTTTTTCCTCTTAAATACCTACGGAAATTAATGATTAATTGATTAATAACTGACAGACATTATTATAAAAGTAGACAAAAGTGGGTAAACTGCATCTGGAAAGTGCAGTTTCAGTTCAAATACGAAAGAAACCTCGATTTTAAATGTTAATGACCGCATATTTGAATACTCATTTTATTTTAACTTAAATTTAGTGAAACAAATCATTTTTTTCTTGATTTCAATGGTTTTTCTGCTAAATAATAACAAAAATAGAAATAAAATTTAATTTTAATTTCAATTGAAGGCGTTCTTATTACAATTCAATTTTCAATTTAACAAGAGATTGTACAATACAGTTTTTCCTGTTACAAATAAATTAATTAAATCTTAAGCACGTTTCAGTTGTCGATTAAATGCAATTACGAAATTATTTGAGTAGAAAACTTGAAAATTGAGAAAAAAATATTTTTTTATTGTAATCACGAGTTACATTTAACAGAGTAAAATAATGACCGTTTTTTTTAAATGGATGGTTCAAAGATTATTACCTCTGTATTGGATTTTTAATTATAGTTAAAGGAATGATGAGGCAATTTGTGTTGAAATTGTGGTTGAATTTGATTTTTTTTAAATTCAGAGGAACTTCAATTTCGGGTCCATCTTAAAATTTTAACTCAAAGTCACTGTCTCATTATTTCTTCAGTATTTCCATCCTTATATGTATAAATGTAAAAAACTGTGAACTATGATCGTTTAAAGCAAATAAAAACACATTGAAATAAGAGAATAATTTATAAGCTCATCGTACTTTACCCTTCTTTGTATCACATTTCTAACTTGCGAATAATAAATAAATAGTAGCTTCTTATGCATATATTTGCATTTCCAATTAAAGACTTTATAACAAGCATTTCTGTATAACTAGTACATTTACCTTTAACAGATCGGCAAATGATTATAAAGAAATGAATTTTATTATGTTAAAACATTTATCTTATGTGCTTGTGCCTCTCTCTCTAGTTGCTTTGTATTTTGTTCAATTAGATGTTTCTTTTCTAGTGTTTAAAAGTTCAAGATTATTCACATGTAAACCGTCTTTTTTTGTCTTTTCATAGCAAACATAGACCAGATACACGATTTACCATTTAACTTCAATAACAAAGCCATTAATTCAATTCATTTTCAGCAAAAATTGTAAATGTTAAAATAAAATTACATAAAAAACACTCAATTTAAACAATCTCATAACCTTTATCTCTTCAAATGTGACTTTTTCTTTTATTTTTAATTGAAGAATAAATTTGTAATTCTTTTTCCAATCAATCAATGTAATCTCCATTGAACTCTTTGAAATGTTAGATGTCTTTATCTACGTGTGTCAAAATAAACACTTGATTTGAATCAAAAGAAGAAAAAATGATATTTATTTCGCGCTTCTGTCTCACTTTTACTGAATAAACTCCATATTTGTAAACAAAAAAATATCATCATAATAAAACATCTAATCATAATAAAAACTGTAACTCAATTACTGTTATGATTATGAATGGCATTAAAATGAAAAAAAAAGAAAAACAAGTATCATAATAAATTGCTTTTTTACCGATTTGATGTTAAAAAGATATATATGTGTATTGAGCATTATCATATCAAATTTAATCTGTAAAAGCATAATCATTATAGCAATTAAAACCCACATGAAATATGATAATTAAGACAACCAAATTTATATAAATTTTTTTTCTGTATAATTTTTTGTATAGAAAAGCAATATTTCAATATAATAAATAGATTAAAAGGTTTGTTTGTTTATGTGAGACCGATTGTAATTTATGTGCATATAAAAGTGTACTTTTGACAACTGTTTGACTCATTTAATCTATTATGTGTTTATATTTCAGTATTTGGTTCATTTTTTTATATGCAGCATAAATAAGGTGAACTTTTATTTGACGTCAGGTTAAAGTAAAATGTTTTTATTAAATGCATTATCTGACTTTAAGGGTAATTATACTTAAAATTAATGATGAACATGAGTTTTACTGTAATTTATGATTCAAAAGAGAAATGAATTAATTTCAAGTCAAAATATATTTTCATTGACTTTCATATGACTTCAAATCAAATGATTGATTTTTCTTTTACATTTTTTTACATTCATCTTAACAGTCATTTATAGCTCGATAAAGATAATCATAATACCATAAATTAGATTTGTTTTAAGCAGTTTTTCTTCTTTTTGTTACATGAGTGTGAAACTTAAATCTGACAAATTATTATGAGATTAAAGCAAGAGCAGAAATAGATAATGAAGGTCGAATATTCAAATTGTGTTACGTGATGTAGAAATTGATGACCGGCTTATGATTATTTTCGGAAGTTTTGATAGAAGCCGATTATTTTTTTTATATATTTTTTTTTGAAATTTGGGTCATAGTCAACATTCCAAACTACACCCCCATATTTGTCCATTAGATGTAATGATACTTTATTGTTTTGAGTGAAACGTCAAAACAAAGGGTTTTACTTCGCATATTTTTAACATATTTTCGTATATTGCATAGAACATTGTGTCCCACCCGATTTATTTTTCTTATTAAAAACGTTTTTTGTGAAAACTTACTTACGAATTGTAGAACACCTTTAAATGTTTTTATTTTTAATTACATTTTTCAATTACATCAATTGAATTGTTTTAAAAATGTAATAATTTAAAATTTTCTGTACAGGGTACGTGATACATTCATTTCATCACAATTTAGATTTCAGATTCCGATTCAGATTCCGATTCAGATTATTCGAGCTGTCAAAATAAAAATTGATTTGAAATATTGAAAAAAAAAACCGTTAAAAAGACATTTTCAATGAAAATATGAAATATTTATTAAATAAAATAGATGAAAATATTATGAAAATGAACACGCACTCAAAACTATGGATTTGCTGCGGCAGCTAATTCCTTACTTTTTTTGATTGGAAATTACATGTTTCCTTCTTTTTTTATTAGTGTATAAAAATTTATGATTATTTGTTTGTAATACAAACCGATACAGATCATAAGTTTTATAAGATTTTTGAATATAAATACGAAAATGTTATTTTGGTTTAAATCCCTGAAGGTTTTACAAATGCAAGGATAACTGTTACTTGATGTCTGTTTAAAGAAAATACAAAATATCTTCATTATTATGGTAAAATCGATTCATGTAACGACAAATCCTTACATGTATAATATTTTGTTCAATTTGTGTTTGTTTTAAATCTGAAGTTTACATTCATATATTTTACAATTCTGACACCAACAAGATAGTGTGTGTTAGTTTTTTTTTCAAGTTATTGACTTTTTGCTTATATGTGTAATAAGTACAGAAGTAGGTGGAATGGATAAAACACGATAAATATCGGAAAAGATAGATAAATTGCAAGTGCAGTTAATGTTTTTTGTTAAAAGTATGAAATGAAATCAAGTAGGTGTAAAATGAATATTGTGTTAAATTTTATTTCAGGTCAGACCTGTAATTTACTATGTGGGTTATTTTCTGGAATGAATGCCGATGTCATTACCTATTTTTTTCCTTCAATATGCTCAATGTTAACCGATGAATTTCTAATCTTATCTGAAATTGTTTGAAAATATTTTATCTAATTCCAAATATTACTCAAATTGGTAGGGTAATAACCTTAATATTTGCAAAAGTTAACACAAACGAACATACAACCACAACTAACTCAAATAAACCACTCATCATATTTTAAAGTTAAAAAAAATTTGTACAACCGTAAACTCCATTAGTCAATTAAAATTCTGATCATATGTTGCAAAAATATTGAATAAAAAATTTATCAAAACGTTTTTCCACTTCACATGGCTCACAATTGGATGTATAAACAGTATTTTTACCGGTACATGACAAAAAAATATAGTCAAATTTTGTATGTTTATCATTTGCTTTGAGGCATTGCAGAATTGACTATAATACAAAAATAAAATTCTTTTTTATCAATTCAATGTTATATACAATAAAAAAA
This sequence comes from Culicoides sonorensis, assembly GCA_900002565.1. Taxonomy (NCBI): domain Eukaryota; kingdom Metazoa; phylum Arthropoda; class Insecta; order Diptera; family Ceratopogonidae; genus Culicoides; species Culicoides sonorensis. The sequence goes on from LN483370.1 coordinate 1,145,196, forward strand.
GATGAAACAAATATGCTTGTGACATGTCAAAATTTGTGGCATATTTGATGACATATTTTGAAAATGTTTGATTTGAATTAAGTAATTTTAATCTGCGCAAGGTCAAATGAGATAATTTTTTTTACTAAATATTTGATTTTAATTATGATAAGATTATCTGTTATGTAATAAGATTATTCATATTTAAATATGTATTAATTAAAAAAGTTAATTTGTAGCTCATTAAGATGTTTCATTTTATTTTTTTAAAGAACCAACACCATTATTTTATTTAAATTCATACACATATTTATACATAGTTAAGGGTAGTGTCAGCCCAAGTGTCAGTAAAGGATTCTTCAGTAGTAGTTTGAGTATCATTTGGGGCATCTGTGGCATTTCCTTCTGGCTGGACTTGTTCAGGGTTGGAAGGATCGACCAATGTTGGTTGGCTTGGATCGACTGGACTACTTGGTGCATTTGTTTGGTTTCCTTCTTGTTCAGGGTTTGGTAAGCTTGGATCTACTGCTCCTGGTTGGCTTGGATCAACTGCTCCTGGTTGGCTTGGATCAACTGCTCCTGGTTGGCTTGGATCAACTGCACCTGGTTGGCTTGGATCAACTGCTCCTGGTTGGCTTGGATCAACTGCTCCTGGTTGGCTTGGGTCAACTGCTCCTGGTTGACTTGGATCAACAGCACCTGGTTGGCTTGGATCGACAGCACCTGGTTGGCTTGGATCAACTGCACCTGGTTGACTTGGATCAACTGCTCCTGGTTGACTTGGATCAACTGCTCCTGGTTGACTTGGATCAACTGCTCCTGGTTGGCTTGGATCAACTGCACCTGGTTGGCTTGGATCAACTGCACCTGGTTGACTTGGATCAACTGCTCCTGGTTGACTTGGATCAACTGCTCCTGGTTGACTTGGATCAACTGCTCCTGGTTGGCTAGGGTCTACGGCACCTGGTTGGCTTGGATCAACAGCACCTGGTTGGCTTGGGTTAACGGCACCTGGTTGGCTTGGATCAACTGCACCTGGTTGCCCTGGGTTTACGGCACCCGGTTGGCTTGGATCAACTGCTCCTGGTTGGCCTGGGTTAGCGGCACCTGGTTGGCTTGGATCGACAGCACCTGGTTGGCTTGGATCAACTGCTCCTGGTTGGCTTGGATCAACTGCACCTGGTTGGCTTGGATCAACTGCACCTGGTTGGCTTGGATCTACAGCTCCTGGTTGACTTGGGTCTACAGCACCTGGTTGGCTTGGGTCAACTGCTCCTGGTTGACTTGGATCAACAGCACCTGGTTGGCTTGGATCGACAGCACCTGGTTGGCTTGGATCAACTGCACCTGGTTGACTTGGATCAACTGCTCCTGGTTGACTTGGATCAACTGCTCCTGGTTGACTTGGATCAACTGCTCCTGGTTGGCTAGGGTCTACGGCACCTGGTTGGCTTGGATCAACAGCACCTGGTTGGCTTGGGTTAACGGCACCTGGTTGGCTTGGATCAACTGTACCTGGTTGGCTTGGATCTACAGCTCCTGGTTGACTTGGGTTAGCGGCACCTGGTTGGCTTGGATCTACAGCTCCTGGTTGACTTGGGTTAGCGGCACCCGGTTGGCTTGGGTTAACGGCACCTGGTTGACTTGGATCAACTGCACCTGGTTGGCTTGGGTTAACGGCACCTGGTTGACTTGGATTTACATTTCCAGGATTTGATGCAGAGCCACTTCCCTGAGCTCCATTATTACCATTATTTGTAGAACTTCCAGGTGAACCATTATTTACACTTTCATTTGAATCTCCAGAGTCGTGTGAATCATCATCTTTATCATCTTTATTATTTTCACTTTCTTGTTTTTCTTTTACTTTTTCTTCAAGATCTTCAACTTTTTCAAACATCTTTCCTTTCAATTGACCAACACATTTTCTGTACAACCAAAATGGTCTACGTTTGGACACTAATTTTGCACAATCTTTTAATCCACTTTCAAGATCATCTAATAAATCTTCAACTTCATCATGCCATTCTTCATCTAAATCCAATTCACTTAATCTTCGTTCAACTTCTCTGGTTACTTCTTTATTAACTTTTTCCACCAATTCATTATTTGATGGTCGATGGTTATCACGCGCAAGTACTGCAGTTACAACTGCAAGTATCAATAATATTTTCATGATTTTCGTTTTAAAAAAAATGTTTCGTTTAGCTTTCTATCTTTTTCTCTTGATTTTCACGAGTTTCAAAGAAAGACTGATCTAGTATCTTGTTAAACTGTTTAATTTATATGATAATTAAGGTGCTGCGGTTAGAGTGTGGTGCGTCAAATATGATAAGAATATTTGCATTGTTGATCTCATTTATCTAAATTTTTATTTTTGCTAAATCATTTAAGATTCTCACTAACATTTACGGAGATAAGATAAGTGCAAAATACTGAAATTTATCAAAAGAAAGGTAAAGAAAGAGATTAAATCACACGAAGGTTGACTCATTTTGTTAATATTTGTGAATGCAGTGTCGAAAATATTTGTTGTTGCTAGTAAAAGTAATAAATTTTTTACACATTTTGATGATTAATAGAGTGCAGTTATAATAAATTTACATCGTTCGACAAGTTGCTAGGAAAACAAAGTCATAAATTGAGATTAAGGTTAAAGTTTTTAGAACTTGTACGTAAAATTTTCTTTGTTGAACAATTCAAGATATTAATGGAATGTTTTTTTTGTGTATTTTTCCAGATATACATAGTTTTTTTGGGATTATATTATCAAAAAAATAAGCTTTTACAAACATTGATTAGTAATCAAAACAAGAAGAACAACGACTTTGCACAAGGTAAGTTTCATTTTAATTTCAGTAGGTTTCATGTCAAGTCCAATCGACACAATTCCATAATAAAGCAATAAAAAATGCAAGTGTTAATATTTTATTTATTCTTTTGTGAATATTCTAAAATTAATATTGTGCAGTCGTCTCGTCATTAATGTATTTTAATGTAGACAGTTTTTAAAATAATGACGTGGTACATTAACTACTAACGAAGCGTGTCTTTCAATATTTTATATTATTCGTCTTCAGTTTGCAATGCTAATTTAAATGGCCTTGACTGTGTGAGGTTTTCAAGCTAAGAGTCAATAACAGTTGATCACTCTTCTTATTTTGACTTGAAAATATTTCAACAGAAGCAAATTGTTCATTAATTTAAAATAAATATGTTGCAACAACAAACATTCCATAAACTTGTCTCGCATGCTGTGCTAATCAATATCAATCAGATTAATGTCACAATTTTGAACACTTTTTAAGATAAACAGATAATAAATGCATATAAAATGAAAGTAAAATGATCTGGTGGTTTAAAGACAATAAACCTAATTCCACCTACAGTTAAAATATAAAAAGTTTCAAGCCCAAATGTTCAATTAACAGTTGAAATTGAGTGATTTATGTATCATTTTATTAATTCAAATTCAATTCAATTCAATTTATTTAATTCTCTTGTACTTAAAAAAGAGAATAAAGTATAGAAAATTAAGTCATTGTGTTAGTATGCATTTTAATTTATACTTCCTACGCACCCGGAGATATCTTTCAAAATCTCCGTCTGAACAAAAAAAAAACGAATCTTAACAAAAACAATTTCATAATATTTTATAATAATTGCATTGTGAGACACTTAATTCAGACTTGATCTGAAATCCTCGCATAACAGACAAAAATAAATGTATCATTTTGTGCCTTTATCATTAATCATTACTTAAAAAAGATGCAACATAATTTACTTTATTGACTTTTTAGATTATTTTTTGTAATATATTTTCAATGTCAAAGTTTGTGAATTTTGTCACGCATATTTTTTTACTGCTGCTATAATTTATGAACTTTTTTAGTATTTATTTTTTGCTTCTGTCTCTTAGAGATTAAGGAATTTATTTTATCAGCGTGGAAAGGAAATAACATGCATGTGGAATATTTTTAAGTAATTTTTTGCGAAAATGATATATTTGGCACGTGTTGTAAGTAATGGCAAGTAAAGCTGTCTGAAGTATTTTCAATTATGATTTTTAATAACTCAAGAGAATCAGAATCAAGTGAAATTTGGACTTGACAATTGCTGAACTCGAAATGAATTTCTTCGATTCTTTACTGGGCTGTAAAAGTCGTTTAAAATATGCATGCAGAACTTAAAATTTCAAAGTTAGTTGCCAACTTAAAATATTTGTTTCACCAAACCATGTTTAACAAAAAAAAAATATATATATTTTATTTTGTCAACAGTGAATGTCACGAACGATGAACTTTTCCCATCGAAACTTTCGATCCAAAACTAATATTCTCACAATTTTTTTTGTAAAAAAAACTGCAACTTATTTGTAAGAAGCGTAATAATAAAATAATAACAAAAGAAATTCCTTTCCTGATGATAATAAAATTCTTGTCTTTTCAAATAAAATATACGCTTTTTCTCCTTATTTTTTATCTAAATTTATACAAGAAAGAAGTATATCAAAGCAAACTTAAGAAGACACATGGATACCCAATTGAATTTGCAATACAAATGCATTCCATTTCTCAACTTTCTTCCAAATATGGAATTCCCAATTGAAAATGTCGATTCTTTTCTTTTTTTTTCTCTTCTACTATTTCTTTTTATTATCATCATTGGAGAAACAGCCGAACAAACATGTTTTCCTTCTATGGCTAAATTAAATTCGACAAGGTACACATTAAAATGCATCTTCCATGTAAATACGTGCATTTTCTGCACCAAAATAATGTTTGATAATACTGCATCTAACAACACAAAACAAAATTGAATTTAAATTTATTTTATTTTGTGATGTATCGAAGGATGTTGTGAGAAATGTTACTCTTTTATTGTGTTGTTTCATTTCTTGTCGAAGTCATGTAATTCCAATTCAGTAGTTGAATGATGATAATAGTTTTTGAATTAAAAGAAAAAAAAATAAAAATGAAATAAAAAGTTTCTCTTAAGTTTTGACAATTGTATGGTGCATTGATTTTTATTATTGTAAAAATATACTTTTAAGAAAATGAAATATTAAATCTTGTTATGTGTCAAATATAATTTAAGTTACTTTTTTTGAATTGTCATGGGAAAAAATGATATAACAGCAGATTAAGGAATATTACTTGCTCAATTGCTTGAAAATGAATTATTTTCATACTTTACATTTAAAAGTAGAAATTCTTCGTAAACTGATAATGCATAAAAAACTTTTGGAATAACTGCTTGAAATTAAATCGTTGAGTCAAGTATCAACAAAAATTTTACTTGACTTCGTGAAATAATAATAAAAATAACTGATTACCTTTCAAACCTTTTGAAGCTCATACAAAGTGCTTATTATTACCCACCATAAACAAACGTGCCAAAGAAAATCGAGCATCAACAAAAAAAATCAGTTAAATAATTTATTACAACCTATTATGTTTCTCTTTTTATTATTATTTTGATATGCATTGTATATGACCAGAATGAGACACTTAACATAAGTACATTAGAAGTATCATTTATGTACTTATATCGCGTTATAAGGATTGTGTTATAATATAAAAACAGTAAAACAGAACAATAAAAACACTCACTAAATATGTTTTTCTTTTATATAGACTATGACCACTTAGTTCATACCATAAGAGTTTAATGTTGTCTATTTTTGGGAATTCAGTTGTTTTTAAGAATTTAATGATGTTAAATATAGTTTGAGGACAAAAGAAAGCTTTAAATTACAGCATTAACGTTCTAGATGAGTGTGAAATGAAATAAAAGTGTTATTTTATGAGTTAAAGATAATTTTTTTTTTTAAATTAGTCATATTTTTATGTAATTGACGAATAATTTCGTAAAAAGAGCTTTGATAAGAGTGACATCATGACTTGAAATGTATTCAATATTCACTCATAATGATTTACTCCAGAGAGTAGATTATAATTGATAAAAATGATACCTTTAAAATGACTGATGGCTTTACTTTTCCCTATTTTACAAATTTCTGGGGGGATATAAAATGCGATTGAACATGAGTCATCGCACGACAAACATCCCCCCAAATAAAACATAATTTTCATAATGCATAACATACAAAACTGTTTTTTCTATGAATGCAAAATTAAAACCAGAAATGCATCAGACGTGATATTAATTCCCGTATCCAACTGAATATATTGTCATTTGTTTTCAGCAAAATTTCTATTGTATGCAAGTTTATACAAAGATTGAGTTGAAATTAATTGATGCCTTGTGGGTTTGTGATGAGGAAATTATGGTTTTATTTTTTGTGATAAATGAACAGTAATTTGGCAAGTTAAGGGAGTAAATAAAGCGGAAAGAGAACTTCTATCAGTTTTTTTTACAATTATCGGTAAAGACAATTATGTGCAGACATGGAAGTAAATTCATCATCATTCATTTAATGAAGAAAAATTAAACAATTGAGATTAAAAATATGTATTTGCAATTGAGTTTACACATGAAACCAGTTACAGGAATCAGAATACCACATTCTTATTGTAAAGCTATGAATATAAAATTCTATGGTTTTTTTTTCGATACAAAATTGCATAATAATTTCAAAGTTAAATCATAATATGACACGTGATCGTTCAGAATTTCGTGATTTTTTATCAAAACAATCATTTAATATGAGGAAGATTTGTGCAATAGGTAATTTTAGTCTAGTTTTGTGATTCAATGAAAGCACACAGTCTTTTATTATAAACTCTAGCCTTAATAATAATGATTTTAATTTTCTTATTAATCTTATTCAAAGTATTTCAATGTCTTCCGGTATCAGATCAAGAATTATCATCAAACACATCCAGTGCAATGTCAAATATTATTGAAAATTCAACATTCGTTCAACAAAATACTTCATTTATTACTGAAAGCTCATTACAGAGTTCAATAAAGTCAAATGAAACTGAAATAGTTCTAGGTGACTTAATGGAAGAATACTTATATGAAAATTTATTGACTCTCATAAACACTGTGGAGACTTTCTTTGACATTTTAATAAAATACTATGAAGTTTCAAGAAATGAAAGTAACCAAAATTGAAGAATTTGCCTGTGAAATTAATGTCAAAATTTATTAGCATTAAAATTTCAAAATGAATCCTCCTGATACTCGTCTGTTAGAATTCGAATCCTATTCAAATTATCTTGACTCTTTTGTGACAGCTGATGATCTTCGTTATTTGCCTTCTACGAAATACGCTCGATTAGTAGCTGAATTGGGATACCATTCAAAAACAAAAATATTGAGCAAAGATGAGTTTGAAATTAAAAAAGCTTTAGCTAAAGAAATGCTAAATCCATTAAAAGATCAACAAATTTTGTTCAGTAAGGAAATTGAAATTTCTGATCCAGTGTTGCAGGAATTAGCTAAGCGCGAAAAGTTGAATCTCGATAAAGAACTTTCTACAATAATATACCTAAGGCATAAAACTAAGAAAGGAGTTGAAATATCTGGTTACATTGATTTTGAATGGAGTCTAAAAAACGCTATAAATCGAAAAGAAAATTGCATTGACTGGGAAGCAGTTTTCAAAGGAAATAAACATTTATGGCCAACAGTGAATGATCTTGGTTTCTATAATTGGAAAACGGGCATTTCAGTTAGCAACAATTCAGACAACTATAAATTCTTATGTGACCCTGTGAGAGGCCTCATTTTCATAAATCAGCATGACGGTGAAGAAATTTGTCCAGATCCAACTCTGCCATCACCAGGAACTAACACAACAAGAACACTTATTTTAGATTCACCAAATTACAGTCACTGTGTTCTTTACGATCACGTATTAAAAAAATAGATTAAACAACATTTTCAAAAGTTTTCCAAGTAACATTTTGTATGAACTTTTAAAAGAAAAATAGTTTAATAATAGAGTTTCGTCAGAGTACAAACAATATCACACAACTTCTATATTACGTGACAAAATTTTAAAATAACTTACATGACAATAACGAGTAACGTATTTTAACAAAAATTTTCACATTTTCCTAATAATGATGATGGTAATAAATTTTAACCGACATGTGTTTCGCATCTTTTATAAATTAACTCACTAATATTTTCACACAAGTCTCCAATTACGTGTCATGTTTTCCAATATCCAATCGATACTGATGCGTTTTTATCACACTTTAATATTATTTTAATTTTAATAAAAATAACAATCATAAACAAAAATACAAACAGTCGAGACAAGTAAAAATTTAACATGAACCAAAAAGAGAAAAATAATTTGAAAAGGCATTCAACTGGTAAAATATTCGTTTAACTCTCATAGTCGCATTTCATAGATCTATTTTCAAGTAACATCATCATCAAATATGTATGAGTTTCAATGCGTTTCGATGTGTCATCTGAAATTCATATGATTATTTGAAAAATAAATAAATAAATAAATATAAAATGCATGAAAAACGAAAGAAAAACATTTGCTTTTATTCGGATTAGATCAGATAGAGAAGATATAAAAGAAGAACAAGCGTAATGTGTCAAGTTGTCTTGCATAATAATGTTTTTTTTATTTACTTTCATATGAATTTACGGGCTTGAGTCTCATATTTCGATTATATTTTCAAAAGTGTAATGTTTTCATGTTTTTTCCTTTTTGCTATTAAAATAGAATAGTATGCTTTTATTGCAGCATGTATGAGCACAGAGGTGTTAACGAGAGGTTGTAAGAGATTTATATTTTTTTAAAGGCTTTGAGGCATGAAAAATGATACTATTTTAGTCAGGTCTCTGTTATGAGATGAAAATAATGAAATATAAAACACGAGAACATGGGAAAATGAGTAAAAATATGTGTCATAAGTTCATTACTAGACCATCGTTAATTTCAGATATGATTAGGATGACTTTGTTTGCTCTCAGTTTGGTGTTTCATTTCCATTAATTTTTCCAAGCTCAAGTTTAAGCCTCATCTAGTTTTTCAAATTTGATCTTAGATCATGGAAAATCTCACTGTGAATTGACTCTTACTTGACTTCACTGCAAATAACAATAAAAAAAGGTTACATAATACCTTGGATCAACATAGATTATTCGGTCTTCGTTGTTTTATTTCTCTCATACACACACACGATCAAATTAAGTAAATCTATATGATGTATTTTTATTATGGTTCAACTATACAGCAGCTAGTGTTCAGAAAATAAGACGAAGTATAAAATTTTCACTTCATTTGACACCATTTAAATTTACAAATAGATTCATGTGACATTTGAAACATGTGTTAGGTTATATATTTATGAGTTTTTTGTTCTATCATTCTTTCTCTGATCTTTTCAATAAAATGTGTGTGTATGTTTTTCTTTATTTTAACATGAAAAATAAAAATATTTCAATTGAAAGAAAATTTTTTACCTGTCACATCTATATAAAAATAATAAATGTAATAATCATAAAAGCAACTTTGATGAGGGAGCTCTTGTGTTTCCCATTAAGATTAAATCGTATTTTATTACAATTTATTTAATTCCCATTATGATTGCCGTATTTTATGTTACATTTTAAGAATAAATCTAGCTTTAAAGCTGATTTAATTGAATTTAACACATAAATTTAAGTGGCGTCTGTCGTGTTGTTTTTTTATATTAATTTGTGTACTAATCCTGTTTTATTATGATTATTAATTTGTATCAAATCATTGTCGATTTAAGTGAAATTTGCATTTCAATGCTATTAATATGAATTTATGGATAGAGAATGTCAATGATAAACAATGTTTCCGTCAAAGTGTTTTTTTTTCTCTTGCGATGTGTATTTTTTTGATACAGTTTTTATGTGATATAAAGTCACAAATCAAAATGACTTTATTTACTACTGGTATCTCTTTTTTATTATTGTGATTTTATGCTTCATTCAACTCTACGTAAGATTTTAGTATGAAAAGGTGATAAAATTGATTTTATGTTTTATTAGGTTACCGTCTACTGCACAAACAAAATAGCTGTAAAAATCGTGATCGCGTCGCGGTAGTCGCATGCTGACAATTGTTTTTGATTATCTTCAAGTTTCTTTTCTTTTCTTATTTCAATGTGAAAAAAGTGCAGTCAATGCTGCATTGTTTGGTTTTTTTGTGATGAGTGATTCTTCTTGAACATGCTAAAACAGAATAAAAAAGTAAATGAAGTGAGAAAACGTTTACCCTTTTCATTTATATTTAAAATTATTCAAATTTCCCAAAATGTTTTTATAGGTGTAAGTTGAAAAGAAAACATCCATAAAAGCATTAACATCACTCTGCTTATCAAAACATTGTGTCAGACATAAAATATGAAAAACATGCATTTAAAACTATCAACATAAAGCATAAATATAAAAAACTGTCATCATATTTTACTATAAAATTACTTGTTTATACAAGAAACATAAACACACACGTACACACACATGCATGTGAATGAAAATTGTAAAATTAACTTTTAAAAGTCAAATGATAAAACATACACACACATACAGATAAATATGATTCGAAAGGCCATCACACAAAATTTGATATTAATTTGTCAGATTTGTGAAATATATACACGCATTTCTCTCACATTAAACTTGAAATTGTATAAATTTTGATATATTTTGTGTTAGTTTTTACAGATGCAATGTTAAATATAAATGTCATTCGTAATTAGTGTTTTATGACATTTGATTAATGATTATTAATATAATTTTATGTTCGTTAAAGATTTTATTGCTATATTTCTTACATTGTAAAGGTGTGTGCAAATGTTTAATAATAAATTATTAATTATTTAAAGTTTTATTAATAAAATAAAATTAAATTAAAAGGGATTTATGTCTTCTGTCATTTGTGTATGCGTGTGTATGCGTGGAAAAAGTGAAATTAAATTATTTGTAATATGAAAACTAGTAGCTTTGATAAAGGTCAATGATTAGAAAGTTTCATTTTTGTGTATAGAATTTCGGTTAAATACTGATTTGGGAAGATTTCATGAAATAATATTTTTTCTTCATCACATCAAGAACAGCTCAGACCCAATTTCATATGCAACTCACATTTAATTTATTTGTTCCGTTTTTGCATTTGTACGTTTTCAACTAAATAATAATAATAATGCATTCATATGCGCATAATACGGATGTGCAATATTAAAATATATATCTGCACTTATAAAATTTTTAACTTTACCTCTACGTAAAAATTTTTTTGTTGTTGTTCATTTATAGTCATGGTACTACACATATTTCAACAATTCTAGAATATTGCGGTTAAATTATCGTACTTTTTTGTATGTTTAGAATAGAATTTTAAAATAAAATGAAGAATATTTTTATGAGTTAAAACCAAAAATACTGGAGTTATTTTATTTTTTTAATATTCATATCATATCGTGATGCAGTAGAAGAGTATTTCATAAATTTTTGTTGTTTATTTTTTATGCATAAGTTTGGGAACGAGGTTTGGCTGTTTAAATTGTTTTACTCAAACATTTCTATCTCTTGCAATTTATCATTGGATTGGATGAAAGCACGGCTATTATGGGTATTTTATGTGTCCGTCCATATGAAAATAAGAACTAACTCATTTCAAAAGTGAATTTAATTAATCAAAATGTGCTCATTTATGAAATTCACGACTACGTTTCAATTTTTTTTTGTTCAAAGTAGATAGAAAGAAAAATAAAATATGTGTCCAAAAATGTCTTGCACTCTTTATTTGGTGCTGATGATATACATAGATATGAAACTCAAAACAAAATAAGAGTATGAACAATCGACGATGAATTGTGGATCAAAAGAATAATTGAAAACTTAAAGAAGATCAGAAATAAAAATAAATCAAGGCCACCCAGTGTGATGACATTTCTTTGACTACCAATTGATTTATTTAATATTATAAGACAAAAATTTCTTTTTTTCTCTTAAAATAAACTTAAATTAATATTCAAAGGTGAATGTTCACTTTTGTTGAAGTTGATTTTAATAATTTATGCATTGCTTTGCCTCTTTTTGTTATTAAAATTGCAAGTATTCTAGTCACATTTTAGAAAAAATTGTTTTATACTCAAAATTTATATCAATTTAAATGAATTTCTTTGCCCTTGCATTTTTATAAGTCACATTTTTTATGACTTTTTAATATAAAGAGTGGGTTGCCATCGAACGCCGATCACGAAACTTTTCCTCCTCAGTAAATTTATTATTATCGAATATAATAATAAAGAAAAAACGTCAATTCGTGCAATAATAAACTTTAACTAAGTTTATAAGTAATTGAGCAAATTTTTATGCATTAAAAAAGTTTTTTTTTTGAAATTTATGAGGTATCGATTTAAAATCATTTTGCATGCACTTTTTTGATCAAAACACAAACTTTAATGCAATTTTTCATCAATGGAATTCTAATAAATTTAACAGAGTCATGCAGTTTATGATATTTTTCAATTTTGATTATCAAAAATTCATTTTAAAACTGAAAAGTATGTAAAATTGTTTACCTTCCTTAAAAAAAACATGATTGTTATTGTTACTCTCTTTATTCACATAACACCAAAAGTTATTAAAATAAAATCTGATACAAATCATTTGTGTTAAATAAATTAAATTGGATTTCTATCTACACTACGTAACGATTGGTGGCAGGCAATAAATAAAGCAATTGTGTTAAATTTGCAATATAAATGCATCAAAAACATGATTCTTGAACATTTATTAAAACATGAACACGATCAAGAACAGCTGTTAGTTGTGCAATATTGCTACTGGAAATGCAGGGGACTGCACAGAAAAAATGTTTTAACACAACAAAGATATAAATCAATATTTAATAGACGTTTATCAATTATTATTACGTTATAAAGTACGTTTTTTAGTTAAAACATAAATTATACATTTAAATTTGACGTAATATGACATTTTTTGTTGATATAAGAATGAAATTAGACTAAAACTCAAGGCTTGTGCAAAATCAACCTCAAAATAACTAATCATTCAATAAATCAATCAAATTATTCTCATTTTAAATGAAAAACACTGATTGATCATTAAATTTAAACACAAACAGCTCCTCAAGGTATTCTTAATTTGATTCAAAGCAACATCTAAACTTTTTTTTTCTCATTTTCAACGAGATTTTTTTATACAAAAAAAAATTATAATAAAACGTGAATGAAAAATGAATATGAGAAAAAAACCTATTTAGAGTGATAAATTCTATCATTTTTTATACTCTTTAATTTTCAAATCAAAATCATGATTCTTTGTTATTTTGTGTTGTCAGTATATTTTGCTACTGTGTACCTCTTTTGCATGTCTACATAATTTATGAACATTATGGATCAATATGAAGTCTCGTTTAGACACTGTATGTTTTTTTATAACAATATAAATGAGTGAAGTACGTTTTTTTTTTTGGTATAATTTTCTTCTTCAAAATTTTTATTTTACATATTCAAGAAAATTCATGGTATAAATTTGAAGATTGTTGAAGAAAAATGATTTCATACCATTTTTTCTTCAAAATTCTGTTTTACGATTGATACTTTTTTATTTTTGTGATAAATGGAAAACTTTCGCAATGTACGTTTAGTTTATGAAAAGATAGGAAAAGAAAATTCAAATCTAATAATATTTTTAACAAGCCACATCATAATGTTATGCATGATTTTTTTTGTTCTTTTTTCATTTTTATTTTAAAATGAGAGGAAGAAAAAAAATGATGCAGAAACTACATTTATAGATGAAAAGGAAAATTCCTTATTACGTTTTTGCATATCAAATCTCTCCTTAAATGTTCAATGATGTAAATAACCGGATTTTATGATTTAACGATTTATTTATGCAAGGAAAAGATATATTTATGTGATCCTTTTCAATGAAAATGTTATTTTTTCTTTGAATAATAATGGTAATATTGCTCCTTGTCTTTTGATAGCATGACACGAGGAGTTTTATTTTTTGATGAATTGAAGCACATCAATGATGTGAATCGAGGACTCTTATTCTCTTAATTATGCTTTTAAATGAAAGAGTTTTCGAAACATTTCAACACTTTGATATTGAAGTTTTGAATATAAGACAGGGATTGTAAAATTAAGGTATATTTCCTGATAATAAAACAACTCAAATATTGTTTCACTTTTTAATAGTTAACACACAATAAAACCATTAAACTTTTTGCTTTTAATCAAGTTTTATTGACTTTCTTCATTAAATTTCATGTACAGTTATAATAAAACCATATTTTCATTTAATTTATTTCGGAAGATTTAATATCCAAAAAACACAAACAAAATATTTTTTGTGCTCATTTTTATTACATTTTTATAGATATTTTTGGTGTATATTTCTGATAAGACTGTAATTCATTTACAGTTGATGCGTGAGAACAAAAATTATTTGGTCATAAATCACGCGATGTCATGGCTAGTAAAATTGAATGTGTGTAAAATGTGTGAAATAAAGTGTTTGTGACATGACACTATTGATTGAATAAAAAATTTGCACACATCAAATAAACAAGAAAATTTTAAAATAGATTTAAATTTAATTTGAATTTGATAACCTTTATCAATTTAAACTTTTTCCGGATCACACTCGAACTTTGAATTATTATTCAGAAAGGAAAATGTTGTCTCAAAGGAATTGCGTACAAATCCAATTTATCATTTTCTTTAGATTTAGATATTATTACCACAAATACTACTCATTTCTTTGATAATAAAATTCAACTAGAAGAAAAAGAAATATAAAAGGAAGTGTTTCAACTAAGAGCAGTCATTTTTAATATATGTCATATTTCTCGGATAAAGACCGATACGATGTTACTGGTGGTTATTAAAGCACATGTTTCTAATTCCATTTAAAAGTGTATATCTTATGAAATATTAACGGAAAATATGGTACAAGGGGTTGTTTTTCTGTATAATCTGATATTAAATTCCCACAATGCATCAGAAAAAAAGTCAGTGGATATCTTTTTTTTCCTTTACATTACAGATTGTGTTATTTATGTGGTTTAACAAGCCAACAAGAAAATTCAATTTTCGTTGTGAATCAGTTTTTCCTTATCATTTTCATCATGCTTCGGCTTCAGTGATGTTGAATGAATGATCATTTTTTTTTTTTAATAAAAAACAATTTTAAAATATAAATTTACTTTACGCCACTGTTCATTTCCTCAGATATGAGTGTCATTTCCCTTTTGATATAATAGTGATAGAAACAACTGTGTCATCTTTCCTTAATATTATTATTATTTATACACTTAATAAAATTATATAATATACACGTTTGTCATGCAATTTTCCATTATCTTTATCATACAACGTGAATTACATACCATATTAATAATAGCAATTATTTAGCTTTATAATTTCTTCATTAATCATATCAAATCGAGTTTTTATGATATGTATGTATATTATTTCTTGTCGCATATGGTTTTTATGAGAGTGATATATGTTCTTTTGATCTGTGAATTTACTTTTTATTGTGAATGCTTGATTTTAAATTTAATGGCGTTTGTCATTTAATGAACTTAAATAAATCTGGATTCACCTTATCCAAAAAAGGACGTGGCTTTACAGTGGGCTTTACATATTCAAATGAACATTGATTTACATAGACTTGAATTTCTCAGAACTTTCTTTGAATATCGTCAAGATTTAAAATTTGCCTACATTCATCAACAAATGTTAAATGAACATCACCCATAAAAAAGTCTTATTCAAACAAATATGATTACTCAAAGAGTAAAAAGACATAAAAATCAACGGGAAATAACTTTGTCTTCAATAGAGCATATGTTGTTAAAACATATCGTAATATGCAAATGAAAACGACTAATGTAAATATTAATTGTAACACAGAAGTTGAGCAAATATTGATATTCCTTGTGAATTCTAAATGTGAATGTTACTCAATTATTATTAAATATGATTCTTATATTTATTTTAAACAAAGGTACTTAATATTCCTCCACTTTAAAGAAGATGATATAGAAGAAAGTATCAACATTTGTTTGATTACTATTGTTCATTTCATAAAAGTAAATCATTTAGGTCTATTGTTACAAACACAAGACTTAGTTCTATTCAAGTGCATCTAAATCAATAAGCGTTTAAATTTAGTTACATTGTATTTGTTTTTTCAAAGTAATGGCTAATCAAATATTATATCATCATTACAATAACTTACAGTTCAATGACTTTGTGTTCATGTACTGTTCGCAATTAATGAGTGGCTTCTTATGGAAGAAATGGATACTAATATATTATTATAATGATAACTACTAGTCATAAACTAAATAGAAGAATATAATGGAACAAATTATATCTTTTTTGTTCATTTTCATAGTTACAGTTAAAGAGTTGGTGGTGTTTTTTTTTGTCTTTAAATTTATTCGATTCGTAAATACGCGTGGATGAAATTTATTTTGTCATGTATCTCATTTTAACCTCATTCTACGGTTTTCACAGTGAAATTTTTCAATTAACATGTCAGTTTAAAAGCTTATCTGATCAGTTAAAACTTTTAATTACCCACGTAATTTATGTTTTAATCAGTGACTAATTAAGTAACACACACGACTCGTCTCGTTGTAGTAATAAAATATTTATAAATTAGTATCCATCGTCAATATTTGTGTGGATTTCCTTATTTGCATATCAATTCCAATCATTATAAATTTCTGTGCTTGTTCTTCAATTTACAGTAAAACAACAACAATTACTCGTCGTTACTTTTCAAGCATTTTAAATATCCATGTTTTTGTCTTATTACTGCAATTATCTGCATGTCTTAAAAATTCAATCATCTCCTTCTATCGCCAGTTTCAATCATGTTATTTTTTATCTAACAAGATATTTTTTAACTGCATTTTTATTTTTATTTATAAGTTACTTACAATAATAATGGAATAATAAAAAGTGTTGTGTGAAGAAGAAATCAAATTTAAATGCTTACGCCATCAGATAAATTTCTGACACATGGAGAGAGATGTAATTGCAGGCGTTTTATTATTATCAAACAATTTGATTGCGAATATTTGTTACTTTAATAGTTAAATTTACATTAAAATTCAATCAAGATAAGAAAATATTTTTTTTTTTAGATTGAGACATGAGACCTTTATTCAGATGGCAGATGGTATGAGACAATTGTTTGATAGCCTGAAGGTAAAAGGCGCCTAGTGTGATGTGAAATTGAAACTTTCGTTGATCTTTTTATGTCTGGAATGATGGTACTGTTAGAAATTTTTATTAATTTTTTGAATTAATGTGTAATTAGAGAAAGTAACTTTTCTTACCTTATGTCAAACTCAGCATGGGATTCTCATGTTGTGTGTCTTCAGTTATTTGCAAATGATCAAAAAATTATGAAATCTTTGACTTGAAATGCAAAATTAATCGTTCATTGAAAAAAATACTAATACTGATTAAATTTTTCATCGTCATGCATATTTTTTTTACTAATAAATTGACTGCATGCTCAATGTAACAGTTATCGACATGAAAAATAACATTTTGTATACAATTTTATAAAATGAATTCCTGACATTTCTGAACATTAATTCCAGTAGCACTTAATTAATTGACTGGCGCTTGCCATTTTTTGCTTGATGCATTTCTCATTGAATACACATAATATTTTTTGTTATAAAGAATATTATGAAAACATTGAAATGCATTCCAATTTCACAATCATTATGTGTGTTTTGGCTCGTGCAGACATTATTGACGACGCACAATAAATAAGTAATTAATTTTATGTGTAAATTACATTTTTTTAATCAATTATTATTTTTTCTCTCTTTCATTACAGATAATAATAATTATAAGTGAAAAAAAGAACAATAATAATCACCATTGCCATGACACGATATTAATTTTAATATAAATTACAATAGTGAATAAAAAATAAAACGAAGACGAAGAAGATTCTGTTTGAATGGAACAAACAATACAAAATATTATTATTATTTATTTATAATAATATTAAATTAAAGAACATCAATTGATTGTTGCTTCATTGTATCTGAATTGTCTTTTTGTATCATAGATTACAAGGTAAGTGTTAATTTTATCGTATTTTATAAGAATAAATATTCATTTATTATTAAACTTGAGTTAAATTTTCATTCTATATTCATTGTTATATTATAAATGGAAGTGAATTGGATTTTAATTCAATTAAATATTGTTCTTTTCCTTTTCTCGTGTCTCAAGATGCATTTTTATTTTTCTTGGAATTGAGTTGGACAAAAAAAAATGAGAATCAGATCTTGTTTAATATACATTAAATAAAATGTAATTTCATTGTTTGTGTGATTTCTTTTCTTATTATTTTAAATGAAAAAAGTTTTAAAGACGACTCTGCCCACACAATTGCATGTTCAAAGTGAAATTAATTTGAAGTATACAATTGTAATTACAAGAGAATCTGCTTGTGAAATCTGCCATGCCATTAATTTGCGTGTAAATATTGTGTGAAATTGTGTGTAGTCTTATTATGATTATGGAATGATTTATTGAAGAATGATTGAGTTCAGTTAATAAATAGAATTATTTTATTTTAGATTATGTCGCCATGTCAATGATATAATTTTTTGTTCTTTTGATGTTTCGTGAACCATGTTGTTTTTCTGAACAATTTTAGAAGATAGAACATCTTCAATAAAAAAATTTACATATTGAGATGAAAATAATCTGTGAACACAGCCAAAATATGGTTAACGATATTTTTTTTGGAATTGACAACAGTCTGGAAGAACCAATTGCCTCCTTTGGTTCCAAATCATAGTGAACTTTAGATGTTTGTTTAAAAGCTCGCAGAGAGTCAGATAATTTTCATTTCATAGTGTGAAGTTTAAGAAGATTAATGTGTTTTTTATGAATAATTTATGATATTTATTGCATTATTCTATCAAAATTGTTTCCTTTTTTCATTTTTTAAAAGTAAAAAAACATACTCAATATTTGTAAGTGCTTCAAGATTTGCAAATCTGTATCATAAAGATTTTTACTTGGATTTTCACTTATTTTCCCCCTTGTTTGATCTTCACTATGAAGTATTGTTGTATGTGCCCCATATAGTCAAAGATTATAATATTACTAATATTAAAAACAGCAAAATGAAATTTATTTATTTTTTTTTCTATCAAATGAGTACATAAATAAATCATTCATTGCTTTGTCAGGTGCATACTATTATAATCTATTGTCTTCTGTATTTATATTTATGTATCCGAGAGACATTCAGACATAAACAAATAAAAAACATCACGAACATATAAGAGGAAGTGACCTATTTATAATAATACAAGAGAAAAAATCCTGAATACATTTATTTATTTACATTTCTATTTTCTTTTCTTTTTTATGTTTTTTAGAGAAACGTCTCTATTTTTGTTTCATTGTTCTTCATTAGTAGGAAATACAAATAAAGTTGCATCCATAGTTTTTCCATATCAAAATGTTACAATCTATCTTTCTCAATTTAACGTATTTATTTTTTAAAACGTGAGTCTTCACAACAAATATAAGATAGATGTGCTCTTTTAACATAAATAAACATAAGAAATCTTTTGAATCAAGTATCGACTTAAACTCTAATTTCTTCAATGATTGCGATCATATTTCCTTTTGTTTTATTTTACAATAAAAAAAATAGTATTTTGCGGTTTGCCATTCAACTTTAATAGAAATTATATTGCTATTATTTTTTGTGTATAAGTACGTGGACTATCTTTGTTGATTGTTTTATTTATAGAATTGTATGCACACTATTTATATCAATATGGAAACAAAAATAAACTTATGTATCAATTACTGTGCGTTGCCTTTCTTTTCCTGTTTCTTGATAGAAAACTTTTTTTTTCTTTTATGTGTCTAGTCTTGAAGTTGATTATTGTTCATGTGCTTTCTAGATCAATTTATATGGGTGAGTGGAATAGTAAAATTAGGTCAATGTACTGCAATTACATGAAAATGTTTATGTAAATTATAATGAAATTCTAAAGCACTTTTGGATAGGACAGGTTTAAACGTGTTTTTTTGTGTTATCTTAATTTTCACCTTCTTTTTCTTTGAAATCAAGAATAAAAACCTCCGAACAACATTTTTATTGCAAATAATCACTCAATTCAATAAAATGCCTGTAGCGATTATTATTTTAAACGTATTTTAAATGATAATTCTTTGACTGACAGTTATATTTCAAGACAAACTAAATATTATGAGTACTATCATGAATTTGTATTACAAGTCCAATTTAAAGTACATTAAATGTATAAAAGAGTCATTTTAATAATTTCTTCCGCCTCAGGCATATCAAATGTAAAGCAAGTAAATAAGTGCTGTGTCTTTCAGTTTAAAGTAATCATTCGTGGCAAATTTAGAGGAATAATCAATATAATATTTGAATCGTTGTCAAAAATTGAGACAAATTATATGTATTTTAACTTTTTGATTCAAAATTTGTTTTAAGAGATGAAATTTGCATATTTTTTTAATATGAAAATCACAAATATTTTTCTTACATTAATGTGAATAGAGAGAAAACGTGAATAAAACGATAATAATTCAATTTTATGTTTCATGCCCTTAATGCTTTCTTCTTGTTTATGTACTGAGACAGGATTACTTGTAATAAAAACATAGAAAAGTAAACAAAATACAAAATTATATTGAAATATTATTGGGATTTAATGTTAAAGTGAAAATATTGATGTTGTTTTAAAAAAAAATAAAAACGGATTTATTTAGCTTTCATACTCATTCAAAAGTGAAGTTTTTTGAATTTATGATGATAGCTTACAAAATGAATTGCATTTTGTTCTGAATTTTTATTGTATTTTCTATTCATATATATTTGGCTTTAGATATTCAAGTTAAATTTAAGCGAGATGAATGATAACTGTGTGGCTTATTATTGATGAATCGTGAGTTTAATGACATTATGTCATCATCATTCACTGTCATTTTTCATAAAAATTAATAGAAAATTTTAATTTATTGTTTTTCTGTGTTTGTTTCCTGGCGTTATTAAGAAATAAATATTGCTTAGCTTTATGAGTAAGTTTTCATGATTTAAAATATTACAAATATAAAAGAAACCTTACAAGCACCCGTTTTTTTCTTTAAAATCCATTAGAAGTTATGATAATGACATGCATTAACCTACTACTATCGAGAAGCACCGTAACATGCTTTTATTAAGTGATTCATTGAATAAATCACACACTATTCTACATTAATTTAAACCTGCAGTGTATCCAATCAAATGTTACACAAAAGAATCAATCACCAATAATAATAATAATGATGATGATTGAAAATTGCAACATTGTTCATTTGTTCAATGAATCAACTATTAAAATAAATTCTTTTGTGCCTTATGGCTTAAAAATTGAAATTCAATTGAAAAGTGCAATCATTTTGCATTATTGTTGGAAAAGAATGGAGGTCAATAGGTTGGGTATCACGACAATTGAAACGAAAGTAAAAATAAGCTGTCAATAGATTAGTTATTAAAATGCACTTTAATGTCAGAATGGCGTGTGTCAATCTTTATTATATTGACCTCCTTTTCTGAAAATATGGATGAAGAGATGATTTTTAACGGTAAATTTTGATACATTGTCAAATAATAAATGATTTTACATTCGAACCAGAGAAAATAATTAGCGATGCACTTACTGCGATTAATAATTGTTTGGCGTCAACTGTCGTCTACGTGATTGAAAATGAGACGAATGAATAATAAGTTTATAATAATAAATTTTGTGACTGGCGCTTATATGTAAGAATAATGAGAACATTTAAATATATGTTTCTTTCTTTAAAAGTACTTCGATTTCAATTTTAATGAATTACTCGAAGAAAAAAATATCAAAAGTGCATTTAAATGTGATTTGAGTTTAATGTTCATTGTAAAAAAAGGTTTAAATTTAAAGGTTTTCAATCATCAAAATGCACATAAAATCAATTCAAATCACTTAGCTAGGAAGTAATGCATAAAATATTTGTGTTTATGACTCTAGTTAATGTAAAATGCTCTAGACTCATAAAATATATAAAATAGATTTTCTCCTGCTTCAACAATTTATGTCTTTTTTGGCAGTAAATAAACATTTTGTGTGTGTGTATATGTAAAATAAATGTGTGTGGTTTTCACCCTAAAGCCAAATTTTGTAGTTATTTATATACCTCAGTTATCCTTTTCACCGGTGGTTGAGCTGGAAAAAAACTTTGAAGATTCTTTTTAGTTAAATTATATCCATAAAAGAGTCACGATACACAATCTACTATTTATTTTTATTGCAATCGTAAAAACATATCGTTACAGTTTAGTAAGTTGTAAAAAAATACAAAAAAATTTTTAATATAAAATGTCATATGGAAAAAATATATGTAAAGTAATAAACATATGAATATAAAAGCCAAAAAAAAATACAAATTTTGTATCGCCTTTGGCATGTGATTGCATTTTCAAACCAATTTTGTCATATTTTACACAATATACAATGAACAGCTGAGTGTCTTTGAATTAGGTTAAACATAAATAATACAATTTAATATTGTCGCATCGTTGTGAAGTGCAATCGGCCCCAATATATAAAAATAAAATGCAAAAATGAAAAAAAGTCAATTTATTTATTTATGAATATAACATTTTGCCTGGATTTCAAATAATAAAATATATAATATGTAAGTTTATTATCATCATCATATGATGACAACGACTTGAATAAAAATGCATTGCACTTCACTTATGCAATAAATAATTCATTATTATTATTTTATTTCATTGCTTAGAAAAACATGAAAGAGAATGTAGTGAATGCAAATACCGGGTAATTCCTTTCATTTTTGTATGATAATTTTAAAGTCTAATCAGCACGAGAATAAAGATAGAAGTACTTTTAAGTGCATTAAAATAATGAAAAGATAATGAGAAGGAATTTAAATTAGAGTTTGCAAACATGAACAATTTATTTTAACCGAGAAATTTCAGTGTCAATTCATATTCATACGTTTTATGAGATAATTTGTCATAAAACCCATTGAAATAGTCAAAAACATATGTTAAATGAAGTGTGAATAAAATATTTATTTTAAATTAAACAAAGAATTTCTTTATTCATTTGAGTTTTATTAAATTGAATTGCACCATGTATGTTTTGAGATAAGAGTCACAAATTAAAGAGCATTCGACAGCCTTGAGACACTAACCCCATTTGACCTTTTTTATGTGATATTCACTTTTCTGGCACATATATGTGATGTTGGTGCACGTTTAGTCATGTCACGATTTAAAGCTTGATTAAAAACAGTTTTTTAATTAATTAAAAATAAAGTAGGTGACATGTAACATGAGATAACAAGCGTAAAGGGTAAATTAAATGTTCACAAGTGAAATGACTTTCAAATTATTCAAAAAAGGGTTTTCATTAACTTGACCACTTGTGAACCAGTTTTCTAGTCTATGCCTAGAACAGAACAGAAGACCAGAAATGTTTATTTTCTACTGTGTTTATCGATGGATTGCTGCTTAGGTTTCGATGAAACTTAAATTTAATCCTCAAAACAAATTCATTTCATGATTTTGCATGAGACCAGGGTGTTAATAATGATTAGTGTACTAAGCACTAATAACATAACATTAAAATAATGGATATGCGAATGTATTGTTTAAATTTATTTTCATTATTATTACTATAATTATTACGTTAACTGAATCTCTAAATAGGAATCGACAAAATTACGTAATTAATTTATTGTAATTATAATAGCACAGAATAATTAGAAGAGGTTGTGCGTGTATAGCCATTAAAAAAGGAAATGTTTAGTCATAAATTTCTATAGTAGACTTTTAATTTCCTTTCATTTAGTCAAACATTTAATTCTTTCAACAAAATGAAGTAATAAAACACATTGATTAAGCTCGTTATTACGAATAAAATTCAGACGCCACTTTGCACTTTTTTAAAACTAATCATTTAAATTTATTTCTTCATTGTGTCAATTAAATCAGCACTATATCATTTTAAAAAATACACTTGAATTAACTATTTTAATATTTCACCTTCCATTAAATGAATGGCATTATTTGCATTTATTCACATAACGTACATTTTAATAATAAATATAATCACAATTTTAATTAACATAAATGACAAAACATGCAAAAATATTACGCTTATTAAAAAAATAAACATTATAATATGTCACCAATAAACATTTTGTTTAACAGTAAAATATTACATTCACCAATAAATTGAATGCAGTTAAGTAAGTGAACTTATGTTATGAACGAGCTTCATTTGATCGAATTATGATAGGATTTTGCTTAAAATATGTTTCAACGATCGTGTGAAATATCAGGAAAACATTTTAATCATGGATTGAATGTACTAATGTCATATTTTAACAATATTGGATATAAATTTACATCGAAACACTTGATTACACTGCATTAAAATACTTAAATTAAGTTAAATCTCAACAATTTTACATTAAACCAAAATTCGTAATGGGCAAAATTTTAAATCGTGTAAAATGTAAAGTAAAATTTATTTGGAATTCTCATTAGAAACATATGCTAAATTAACTTCGTCATTATTTTAATTGAGATTGACCAAAAAGTGTTTCTGTTTTTTGTTTTTGATTATTTTCTAACCGGAAACTTATTTCCACACAATTTTCATATAAACTTGAAATGAATGTTTACTAACCTAAAGTTAACAACGACTTCATGAACGACCTTAGTAGTCTCGATGTGGTTTTTACAGGCCCTCTCCGACACCTTATCGTAAAATTCATCTTCAAAGTCGTTGATTTGAGTCTCAAATCATCTGAAAGAAACATCTAAAGTCGTTGAAGATTTCAGTTTTTTTTTTAATGTTATGGTAATAATTTTAAAGTACAGACCGGTTAATAATTGGAATTTTTTATATTATTATTTTGTTTTTTGAAATGTAAACATTCTATAAAAAGTATAAATAGAAACAATGCAAACAAAATTTCAAAGGTGGAAAATTTTTGTTTAACGGAATTTGAGGAATGTTCAAATTCTTCCTTCTAGAGTTTCAAATATTCAATTCAAATGTGAGTTTGTAAGTCTCTTATGACCTAATTTTCAACGATTTCACACTTTAATTTCTGTTGAAATTAATATTTATTACAAGTTTAATGTTAAAAGTAAATTAAAGGTAATATATTTTGTTTATTTTATACAAAAAATTTCCATAATTGCTCAAATGTTTAAATAAAATACCAAATGAACCATAAATTAGTGGAAATTTATTACAGTTTTCTTTTGTTTTTTAATAAAATTAATTTTTAATTTAAGAAAAATATTCACCATTCTATCACCAGTTTTTCATCAAACCACATCTGTTAAATTCGTTACTCAATGGCAATCATTAGTCATTCAAATATAAAACATTTAGTACAAAAATCATAATTTAATTATAAAAATTAGTAAACTTTCTTCTTGGAACCATTTCATTTCGGGTATATGAAGGTGTTTATTTGTTTAAAAATTATTTCAACATTCACATTAATAATCATTTCATCGGGTTTTTGAATGAATTATGTGAATGTGTAAGTTCTTAAATTAAAATTTTATTTTCATATTAACTGCATTTCCTAGAAGTGAAATTAATGTAGTTTTTAAAATTGAATTTCGTTTTCCAATTTTGAAATTTAAAATATTTTGATCATAAAAACAAAATAAAATGTTTATTTATTTTTATTTAAAGTTAATGAAATTTTTATTAAAAAAATTGATTATTTAATATTTTCTTTTGCTTCAAGTGATAGAAGGTCAATGACATAAATTTGAGTGTTGTGAGAAATTTTTTAATTAATCAAATTTTAATGAAAGTTATTCAGAATCAAAATAAGTGAATCATCAAACAATGAGTTGTTTAATGAAATTGATATTAATTCATTTCATGTTTAGTCATAACATACACGTATAAAGTGCCAATAAGTCATAAGAACAAGACGAAAATCACATAAAAAGAACATAAAAACAAACATTATTGTTATTTATTTTTGGCAGTAGACATTAATAATAAAAATGTTATGAATGAATCGAAATTTTATATATTTTTAGCACTACACCAAACGGATGATTGAAAAAAATATCTAACATCGTAAAAATATCGATTTGTATTTTTCAACTCATGGTAAATTTCTTTAGACACATGCTTAGAGAACGATGTATGTCAAAGTAGTAGGAGGACGCTCATGGTATATTTCAATTTTATGAATGAATGTTTGCGTAAATTTTTTTTGTACTTGTACTTCTTCAAATGTACGTGTTTTGAGTGTGTCTTTTTATATTGAGAGAGCGAATTCTAAGAAAAATTGCAAATATAAACATTTTTTTACTTTTAAATTCATTCATTGAAGTCGTTGCTTAGGAAGTGTAGGTAAATGATTTATTTTTTGCAAGTCAATGGTGTTTACATGAAAAAAAAAATTAAAATTAAAGTAATAATTTCAAATGTTGGTGTGATGTCTGTGGGAGAAATAAATACAACAAGATTAGTCACTATGGGCAACTATGGAAGGTGAATGAATCTTAAAATTAAATCAATAACAACACCAATTCACGTCCCAAAATGTAACCATTAATCCACGCACGATCTTGTTTAATACAACTTCTTTGAAAATATTTGCTTAGATGTGCGTTTTTTGATTGCATTTGCGTAAAAATTAAAGGAGACAAAAGAAAGTAGAGGTAAATCTTAATTTGCAGAGGAATAATGTCTTATTTGTCACGTTCCTTGTCTTACAATCGTAATCATTACATTTTATTTCAATGTTATGCGTAATTTTGTTGGTTTCATGCTCCAATATACAAACAAATATATAGATAAAATAAAAAGGGGAGACTCCAATTTTACTCCATTTCAGCTAAAATAAATAAAAAGTAATTACATTTTTATTTAGAATTTCTTCATTTTAAGGATATTTTTTTCTTGTTGCGCGTTACTTTGTTTTTGCATATTTCAAGAAAAAAAAATCAAAGGCGAAAGTTTTACCTTAATTGTCTCCAAATATCAACACATTCAAATATTCACACATCCACTTAAAATATAATGTCACTTGTTTGTTCTCTATCAATATTTTTCATGAGTGATCCTTTGTATTGTGTTGATTGCAGGAAAAATAACAAAGACAAGATCCTTGAACAAATCCACATCAGAGCTAATAAAAAAAGTAAATGAAAGTACATTAAAAATGAAAAATTGTACTCATAAAACAAGAATTATAGTGCATTTTTGGTACCTTATATCAAAAACTTAAACATAAATGACATTAAAGTACATGGACTTGGCCCTCTTGGATCATTTTTCATGGAAATGTTAAAGTGAAATGCACGAAAAATACACAAACACTTATCACATAAAAGACACGATGCAAACGAAGGAAAAAAATATAAAAGGAGCATATAAAT
The DNA here is from genome assembly GCA_900002565.1 of Culicoides sonorensis. NCBI lineage: Eukaryota > Metazoa > Arthropoda > Insecta > Diptera > Ceratopogonidae > Culicoides > Culicoides sonorensis. Next base: position 1,172,652 of record LN483370.1, read on the forward strand.
ATATAAAAGTATTGTTCATTTCTTTTGTTAAAGGTTTGCCAAAGTAAACACTAAAGGAAAAAAGTAAGGCAATGGTTTAATATCACACACACACACTGTAATAAAAGGGGGGAATCTTATATTTTTTGGGTTCATATGTTAAGATGAAAGGAAAAAAACAACAAATTCATTCATTGTTCAAATAAATGTTTTTATTATTGGAATGAAAAGCAAGAAAAAACAACGAGAAAGGAGGGAGCAGATAATAAGAGGAGTGAGTCATGGATACGACTGGTATATTAGTACCAATTTTCATATAAAATGAAATAAAATCAAATCAATCTGAAATTGGCTTAAATGTTTTTTTTGAGTAAAAAATAATACGAAATTTGGAAGATGTCATAACAAGCAAAAACAAGAAAACAACCAATAACAAATTTAATTTCGTGGAGTTCGAATCTAAAACTTTTTTTAAATGTTATATGAGAGATAAATGTTTAAGTATTTGGAACGAGGGAAAACACGGAAAAAAATAAATAAACAAATAATATTGCCAATAAAACATTAATAAAGTTTGAATAACAGTCATAATTTTTGTCTATCTCATGTATAGACATCACATGTATAAGAAATTAAAACTCCAGAAAAGTTTTTCACTTGCCTCAAAGCTGTCTGTATTTGATTACAAACAATCTTTAGCACATCATACACAAAAAAATATCATCTTCAAATACGATGAATTATTTATATTCAATTGGTGTGGCTCAGACTTAAACCAAGCAAAAATATAAATGAAATCTGACAATATTCGCAGCTGGATATGAAAAGAACAACTTTTTCGAATATAATTTGCCATTTTTTCTTCTATTTTGGTAATCATTTTACTATTATTGTTGTTGTTAAATTCGGCTAACATTATAAGATGATGAATTTTATTTTATTTTTTTTCTTTTGTTACAGTTTAACACTACACACATCCTTAATACAATTGAAACGATGTATGATTGTCATTTTTATTTTTAAGTATTTTATTTTCACTTCAAAAGTATCATCTTTTCAAAATGGAACAATAAATATAATTTTTTTCATTCAATTCATATATCTTAAGATGCTGTGTTTTCATATAAATATTAGACATATTAAAATTGTAAAAGTTCTCCCCTTTTTTGCGCTTGTTTATATTTGAAATGAGAAAAAAAATCATATAAATAAAAGTTTGTCTGGTCTAAAATATTTATGTGATGAGTTTTCTACGCTTTTTCCACATTACTTTATTATTATTATTACTACATTTTTTTGTGTGTATGTGCGTTGTCTGTATGCATATGGAAGGATAATAAGGGGAGCATTTTTGCTGGTGGTGTATCTTTAATTTGAGACGGATAAATTACAGTCACATTCCTTTTTTTCATATTATTATATTACATTACGAATTGGGAAACAGGAAAAATATGTCTTAAAAAAAGGTAAAATTGGACACTTGATTGGAGTTAATAAAGAGTAATGTTATCTTTTATAACCATAAATAGGGAAAAACATGCAATATAAAAATGGGCAAACATATTATTTGATGAGACATTAAATTGATGTTTTCCTTTAAAATTATTGGATTTGGGATTTGATTACAAGGAAACATTTTATCAAAAATTTCTTTAAATTTTATTTGACGTTGACCAACCACTGCCAAGATTACAGTGATAAAGCTCTAAATTAAAATTTCCAGGCAATCAAAATTTATGTAAAAACTTTCATTTAATTCAAAATCGTAACCTTGACAGATTGATGTTTTTCGCATCATTGACTTTTATTCAATATTTTGTAACTTTAATATACAAAAAAGTTACATCAATTTATTTGATCATCATGTTTTACATTATTTTTATTGCTAAATGAATAGGATGAACATTTTCCTGTGTTTTTGCATTGTTTTAAATAAATCTGAGAATGACGTAGCACAATCCTTGATATTCAATCGTCATTACGTGTATAATGCTTACAAATCCAGGCAATAAACATTTTTTCTCTTACTTTTGGGTTTTCACAACAAATTTTATCTATCTCAACAAAATAAAAAACCAAAAACAATAATGATGATGATGATGTATACTTAATTTTTTTCCTTTTTTTCCTCTTCCATTGTTTTTGTTTTATTTTTATTATTAAATCTAATAGAAAAATTCATAGAAACAAAAAAATTTCTCATCGTTTATTCATTGCGATTGTATTTGAAATCTAAAACATTTTTCTTCATTTTTTCTTGATCTTGTCCTTCGTATACCTCATTCAACCTAATCTAATCAGTAAATATGACCAATTCAGATCAGATTTCCTTGAATAAACTTTTTGTCTTTTATTTGTGTTTGTATGAGTGTTAGCTCAATTTATTACTCACACTTAATAATAAAAAAGTTAAAGGACATGATAAACTTTTGCACTCAAATACGTTTAACGACATTTGAGATGAAATTAGAGAATGTTCAACAATTTTTTATTGATGTTTTATTTACATGTTCAAGTTTGATCGAAGTATTTTATATAAAATTACGTTGAATTTAAGGAAATTATTGAAATTGACATTGATTTCCTTTCATTTTAAAATCAAATGTTTTAAAATTTTTGTGCCATGATTTTATTTCATTTTTTCCTTCTTTGAATTGCATCACAGTGATAAAATGAGAACGTTGAATATCATCCTTAAGAATAATAAAAACTGATGATAATTTTAATATTATTCTAGAATCAAGAAGAAAAAACAACTTTTTTATTTCATAATATAAAAAAATGTTTGTATAAAAATCAAAGTCTTACCTACTAAGTTCCTGGATAGAAAGAAAAAATAATATATTTTTGCATTTCGTTCATTTATTACTTTTTTATTCAGTTCACTGGAAAATTTTATTATATAAAAAAAAGAAAATGTGTTACTAGAAAATGCATTTCTTGTGTCTGTAGTGATTTTTTCATTTATTTTATATTAAAAAAATAAACCAGAAATAATAATAACAAGGAAAATGCATTGCTGCTGATGGTATTACGTCTAATGTAATAAAATCTGTTATAATATTTCCTTTTTTCATTCCTTTTGAATTCACATTCCTTATGTAATGATGCATTTCAAAGGAAGCTCTGTTTGACCGACAATGAACTTTGATCAACAAAGAAAAATAGTTTTGGGGTTCTTACTGTTGTATTTGCAATGTTACCTCTTTACTAAGAATACTTAAAAAAATTATCAAAACCAAAGCAGTCATAGAACACAAAAAATGTATTTCAATGAAAGAAAATATCCTGCATATCTATGGCTTTAAAATTTAATAGCAATAAGTGGTTTCATTGGAACTGTTTGCAATACAGCTCTCACTACACAAAAGATAATAAACGGATTTGAGATCCAACCTAGAATGATATTACGTAAGGATAGGAGAAAGATATTAATTTCATTATAACAAAGTTAATTCATGTACAAACCATTTGTCTGTTTATTGCAATAGAATGGATGCATTTATGCGTGAAAGGCGGAAGAAAAGAAAATTGCATTAATTTAATTTTCTTGAGAAGAATCGTATTAAGAAGTATTATTATTATTTTCCATTCATTAGAACTGACATGCTCATTCAGGTAGAAAAGTTTATCTATTTAAAGGAGAATTAAAATTGAAAAGACTTAAAATGCACTAAGAAAACTCTTGAAATTTACAATGATTATTTATTTTAATAATAAATCTCTTGCATTTGAGTGTTCACTGTTCCGATTACTACCTTTTTTAGGATTTGCACAGATTTTCATTATTCTTCCCAAAATAATGAGACATAATTGGAATAATTTAATATTCTAAGACAGCGAAATACATTTAAAGTTTCCAAGAAAAGTTTAAAAATTGTTCATGAAAGTTTATTGCTGAAATGAGTAATTTTTTTTCTTCACACACCTTGTGATGTTTAATTACAAAACTTATGAAGAAATTTTACTATTTTACCGTACTTGAGTAGTTTTTCAATAGTTTCTACAACTATTTTCATTTTAATGCTCTTATAAATGTTCGTTTGTATTTTTTTTATACAAATGTGAATGAAGTTGAATGTAATTAAAAAAAGATAAGATTTTGTTTCTTCTCGTTGTCTCAAATGAAAATTATAATAATGATATAAAAGTGGGGAAAGAATTCAAATAATTTTTTATCCATACGAGGAATGCATTCAAATTATCTTAATTAAAGCAAAGCTTTTTCTTTTTGTATTTTTTTTATCTTTCTCTTAATCGTAAGAGCAGAGATTGGGAAATGAGTGTTTGTTTCATTCAAGAATTAAATCGGGATTAATTTTGAAATGAATATGCAGACAAGACAAGACAGTGTGATAATCCATTATTACACAAACACTTACATATAAAAGTACTTCTAACGTCAGTCAATGTTTATTTCAAATGTGTTGTCGATTTGATAACAGTATCGTTAGTTTTTTTCCTTTTTCATTTATTTTTGTAGGATTTTCTTGTATTAACAAGTTTCAAATGAAATGAAACTTTGAATGAATCGAACATTTATTCTCATTATCCAAATCATTACGTTCATGTCTTTACAAATTTCGTCAAATTGTGTGTGGAGAAGGAAAATTGGAAAATCAGAATAAATGTGGACAGATTGATGTTAGATATAAATTATTTGTTGATGTTTTTTTTGTCTGTCTTTTATTTTTAATCAAGAAAATGACTTAATGCAAGTGAAAATCTATTAACATTGCTTACATTGAAAAAAACGACTGCTGAGTGTGGTCTCAGATTGCTAGATTTAGTTAAAAAAGGTCTTAAAACTGCTGCATTCAGGTTGTTTTTCCCTTTTTAATTAGCACACATTTATCATAAGGTAGCGTGTCATTATGTCATATATTCCTTTACATTAACAAAACAAACTTAATGTTATTTCATAACAATGATAGAAAAACAATTTCCTTTTGTAACACATTTTTCAATTTGCTTTGAATTAAAATCACGGAAAAAATATAATCATAATAATAAAAGTAAAATTGATTTAATTATTTATGTTTCAGATTCCCCCCTTTTCATGGAAAAATATCACTTAACCTATGTAACGTTACATTATTAAAATTATATAAAAAAAAACTTAAATGGAAAATAGATATTTCATTTCTTTTAATGTATATTTTATTTATTAACGGTCAAAAAAAATGGGGCTGGAGGAGTTCTTGAGCACACAAACGACACACAAAATTTGAATGAAAAATTAGTACAAGTGAAAGTGTACATATACCGAACTTAAGTAAACAATTATGATTATTTTGGGGTCGGACGCCTTTAGGCAACGATTAAGCAAACAATGCGCAAATGTGTTGAATTTTACATTATTATTTTATTTTTGTTATGTGTGTTTTGCTTTATTGTTATTATTATTATTTTTATGATTATTTACCATCATCTAAAATGTTTCTAAAATCTTTTTTGGTATTTTTTTTAGAAAATAAGTCCTCTAACAATATAATAATAATATTTTAATGTTTCAAAAGTGGGGGATTTATTGTTTTATTGTTAGTGAACATGCAAATTTTTGCATGAATATGATTTTTTTTTGTATTGTTTCATTCTATTATTAATTTGGACAGGAAAGGCGGATGGGATTTTGAACACATTTTGAAACATCAAGAGATTTTATTCCTTTTAGGGGACTCAAATGGATAATTTGTTATGTAGCCTGAAGAAATTAGAGTGCTTTCATGTAGATGAAATAGGAAATTCCTATACAAAAGTGGTTTTTTTTATTTTAATAAAATGTCAAAAACATTCAATTAAAACTCATTACCCAAAACAATGCAAGAAATGAAACCAATTCATATATTAAATATAGCTTTTCTTTTTACTTCGGCATGTTTCTATTTGTATACACCAAAATGCATCGAAAACATTAATAATGTTTAATCAAGATAATTCATTTGACAAATGAGAACGGAATTCAATATTGTCATTTCTTGTTAATAATTTCAATAAAATATAAAGAGAAAAAGCACTTTTGAGACCAATCTGTCTAAAACTTGATAAATTTTTATCAAAATTTCATGAAAATCCACTTATGCATCCAATTACCAAGATATTCAATCGTTTAAAGCATGCACTAAATAAATGAAAACAACAAAATAAAATAATAGTGAAAACATATCAACTATCAACATATAATATTGTACTCACTTCAGCATATTTATCATTTAAATATTATTATTATTATAGGATACTGATCATTTGAGTATACAAAACTCATTCCAAACAATATTTTGTCAATTTAATTTATGACTACATTTCATTTTGTGTACATACAATTTATTTGATAACGTTAGAGGTAGCAACTATAAAATTTAGTTATTTTCAATAAATATTGAATCGGTAAATGCTAATATGATGATGATGATAGTACTGTTGAAATATGAATACAATGGTACCTGCTGCTGCTGCTGCTATGAGAGTGGTTATTATTAATGGAGCGCAGTGGATGCGGTAATACGTGTTTTGAATATAAAATGATTGGAATTTATTTTTTAAGGTGATGAAATATATTTAGAAATGTATGTGTCCGAGAGTTATGAATCTTGTGAGGAATGGTGTGATAAATTATTTGAATCGTTCTTTGTCTGTTAAAATATTGATTTTCAGTTTTTTTTCATATGAACGTGAGGATTTCTCTCATATTGAATTTGATTTGAAGGAATAATAGTATTTTCTTCACAAATCCGTTTAACAACAGAAATATCAGGCATTCAATTTCAGTTTCATAATACCATAAACATATTTCTTCCATACAACTTCCTAAATCCTTCCTCATTGTACCACATTACATTACAATGCGTAAGTTCTTAAAATGCTTGTCAAAAAAAGAAAGGAAAACCATGAAAAAGAAACATTTATAGGTGTTTAGTAATCTAATCTTTTATAAACAGTCATTCTAATGGTTTGTGTATAAAAAAAATATACAAAAACTGCAAGAAGCAAGACGAGGTATGTCAACACCATCTTACTTTTTCTCACATCATATTCTTTCATAACATTTAGATGTAGAAGAACAAAAAATTCAATGATAAGAAATTTGTTAACACACCATCCCATCATATTATCACATCTCTTACGCTAGCAATGATGTCACTTACAGTGTATAAGAGTTTTGGGAATTATCTTCTCATTTCAAAAAAAGCTGATGTTAAATAATGCTCGAAATGAACATTTCCTAAGCAAAAAAAATATGCAAACAAAAAATTTGGTGCTATAAGATTAAATGTCGTTCATGTAAAAAATTAAATCAATAATCTTCTTTAGATCAGAGACAAGTTTTTTTTTTACATTTAATATACATTCTAGAAAAAACTGTGACAATGTGACGTTTTTTTCTTATTCCTTACTCTTCTTCTATTTTTTCATTTTGAACGTGCATGCTTATGTCTGTCAAGAAATTAAGAAAATACATACAAGAAAGAAATGGAAGAAGCTTAAATGTTCAAAATCAATACACTCTTTTTCTTGTTTTCTTTCATATTTAAACAATTTTTTTTATCACATATTATTTTCATGTCAATTTCAAAATCAAGTGGATTTTCATTTAATTTTTTGTTTTTTTTGAGGAAATTCCTTGAAAGCTGTTTACTTTTGTCATTGCTCGTATTCTCGTTCTTTTGTTTATGTTAGTTTTTCTACTTAATTTAATTTTGTATGCTCTATCAAGTGATGTTCTGAGGATTTTTCTTTTCTGAAATTGTGTGCTAATCCTTGATTCAAATGAAATTTGAAAATAAAATTTTCATGTTAAAATAGGATTTTTATTAATAATTTCGATGTAACATGTCTTGCCTAGAATGAAAGAATATGTAAAATTACAAATTGTGACGATTTTAAATTAAAATAATGTTTGACTTTAAAATGATAAATCTTTAATCATTAATTGGGAATGAATCCCATTTTTTTTTTCATTTTTACGACTATATTAAAAATTTCAAGGGAATCTAATCTTGATTTTAACTGTAAAATAAATTTTCTTTCAAAACACACCAAAAAAATATAGGGCAAGAAAGGTTATAACAAAAAAATAAAATATTGCATGCGTAACAAAGATTTTAAATAATAAAGTAAGTGAATAAATGTCATTCGCGACACTTCTTAACACAAAAAATATATAGAGCGAGGATATAATTTTTTTTTAGATTAATGCCTTTCATATATACTGAGGGGAAAAACATTCTCAATGAAATAACATTCTTATAAACACGTACATTTTATCATTTAATGTCACGATTATTTTTTTCTTGTAAAGCTAAAATTAGGATTTTTATTATTATTTTTATGAAGTAACGCTACTTTGTTGTGAAAATGCATGAATTATGTGAGAATGAAATAAAATTCTATTTCCGTGTGTGTGTGTATGTAAAACACTTTTAACAATAATGAAGCTGTTGCACTGTGTTGTGGTTAATTTACGCCTAGAAACAAAATAATTCATATTTTGTCTTTAAGGTTACATACAAAAAAAAAATACATTCCATATACGAATGAGAAACAAAAACAGGAAAAAATAACTTCCGGAAAAAAGTGTATGCATGGCTGGTGATTTTATGTGGTAAAATGGATGGAACAAAAGTGTGCCATTAATTATTTATCTTCACACATTGCTTTTGGGCAAATGTGTTAAAAACGAAGAATAACTTTAAGAAGAAAAAAAAGTTTGTGTGGACATAAAAAAAATTATTTCATATTTTTGCGATATCAAAGTTGGAATGAAAACGATTTTAAAGTGTATCTAGTGGCAAAATGACCTAGTTATTATGATAATTTTCATTCTTTATGTCATTGACATTCTTGATGATGCCAATTTTAACGGAAATCAAGAACTAGGGTAACAAAAAATAATATGAGTAATATTGATTGCATACATTTTGGAGTGTTTTATGTTTAATATAAGTGTAACATTAAAGAAATTGTATTTTTTATTTGAATGTTACATTGTTTTAAGTTCAATTCAAGCATATGGTTGTAATAATAAAAACAGCGTTTTAATTTTAATACAAAGATAGATACAAGAAAAAAATATTAAATAAAGTGTTACATTTATTTACATTATTTCTATGAATTCGTAGGTGTTTTATTTGAACGTGTTCCTTTTTTTCTCTCTTTAATTTCTTTTACTATGTTACTTTGATGCAATTTTACAATTCACACAGAAATAAAATAATAGTAACAATATTAAAATGTGTTATTTAAGTGGTTTATGTTGCATTTTAATGCATTTTTATTGTTATTTTTTTACTTTGTGTTCTGTTCTTTTAAATTAACAGTTATTATAAATAAATTGGTCAAAATAATATGTAAAATTGACTTTCATTATGGCCTCTTATGATTTTCATGGTCTTATGATCCAAACAACTTTTCTTATAAGAACGAATAATCTTAATTTTTGTGACCTATATGAATAGTTCATCTAATTCAAGTTAGTTTGATAACTTAATTACAATAAATCACGAAAATTTTGTAAAATTTTCAATTTACTATGAAATCGGAAAGTAACACTCATTTAAGACATTTATTACATATATCATTCCAATTCAACTAATAAAGTTATCATTATTAGTAATTTATGTCTAGAACTGTAAAATTTACTGTAATTCACTGTCAAATTATAACTAAACAAAATTAGATAAAAGTGAAAAGCCTTGAATTCGATTTTTTCCTATATTTTTTTTTTAATTTGAACTAATAAAGTGAAACTTCATATAAAGTTAAGTAAAAATTATGTATGTGATAAACATTTAATATAATTGACTAAATGTTAGTAATAATTGTCTGGCGCCGAACTTTATTATTACTATTATTATGATTTTTACTGTGAAGTAGTAGAAAAAAAGAGATACTTATCAAAGATACGCAAAAATATAAATTATTAAAATGGATGGAGCTTGTAAGTGTTTATTATGCACACTAATAGGCGTATTTGATATAAATTTAATCATATAAACTTGAAAATGTTCAATTTATTTATGTGTTTTTTTTTGTTTGTTGCAAATAATTTACCATATGAGAGAGAATGGAACATAACATGTGTTTTGATGAGGCAAAAAAATAAAAATAAATAAATAAATGCGTAGGAAGATCTCTTGTTAATAAAAATAACTTTTGAATGTTTTATTTTCGGAAATTCATGAAATTCCAATGAATTTTGGGTGATTGACATAATTACTTTACTACTGATCATGAATTTTGTTGTATTTGAAAGAAATTAAACGAACGTTAACCTCACAAGTTATATGATATTGGACAAAGTTCAATCTACCAGGCGTTCACTTTAACAATGAAAGGAAAATTTTTAAATTAAATGATTGAAAAATTCTAAAAGACATTGAAAACATTTATGAATGAATCATTGTAAAAATTTCAAATAAAAACTATCGAATAATGAATAAAATTGTCTAGTCGCGTTTACTTTTTTGTTGTCATCTGGCCAAAAACTGTTTTTATTATCGTTATTTTATGAGTTTTAATTTTCCTCATTCTATCAAAATAATTTCCAAGAAAACGTCTTTTCATCACACCCGGATTATACTATAAAAGTAGGATGACTAATAGAAAAGAACAATAATTATTTTCGTATTGTGGCGCCTTTATCTCCATCTGCGATTGTCATTACACCATTTAAAATGATGTTGTTTTGATGTTTTTTTTTCTTGAGTTTGACATCGAAAATAAATTTACTTGCAATAGCAAAAAGATGTCTCTAGTTTTTTTTTTTTGTTTTCTGTGCGTAATGTGACATTGAATTTAGTTTTCATGACATTTGTAATCAATTTCATTTTTTTTTACTACTCATGTCAACGAGATGGATGAATTAATTAGAGCAATTATGAGGGTCTATTAAATACAATAAAAATTCTCTTGAATTACATATGAAATCATCACGGATTATCAGGTCAAGGAAAATAGGATTTTATAATATGACTTGACTTTCAAAAGAGCCGATTCCTAATAAAATGCAATCTTTTACATGATATGATCTTATTGTTACTTCAAAAAAAGTGTCAGATCTTGATTTCATATTTTATTTTATACTAACATAATAGTGTCTGTGTGATGTAAACAAAATATTACAATGCTTGAAATTCTATATAATTTTATGAAGCACTTTATAATATAAATTGAATTACATAGCCATAGTCGAACCATGACAACCGTTAATTATGTCCCAAAACATTATTTATTTTCTGCTATCGTGGTCTATTGTTCATGCATATTTTTTTTGTATTGTTATTATTTTGTAAAATTCAATCAACTTCAACAAGGGAGCGCGAAATTTCGTTAATTGTAATAATTATTGTTATTATTTTTACTATTATGAAAAAGCGTGGTTACGAATTGAATTGTTTTTGATGACAGACAAAGTACTAATTTAATTGAGATGATGAAACAACAACAAAAAATGAGTAAATATAAAAAATTGAATTGTCATTCAAACAGCTTTAACTCTTTAATATGTCATGGAATTAGCGTAAATGTGTACCATCACTAAAATTAAAGACAATTCAATCCAATTTGTCCAAAAATGGTTTAGAGACCAGATTATGACCGACTTTGAAAGGAAGGAATACAACTTATTCGATTTAATCCTATTGAACTTATAAATTATAATTTCAATAAAATGATTTAAATTTCACAAATTGATTTGATATGCTCATTAATTTGATTTAATTGCATAAATTAAGACATGATGAACGAAATTATCATGTACAGTAAACTCTTCATCACATTACCATTACCATCATTTTAAAATATATTAATCATCCTTTTTCGAACAAATCAAAACAATTAAATTTCAAATTAAAACTGTTCTTCTGCCTTTCAATTTTAATTTAATTTGCCAAAATTAATTGGAATTTCCATTTTTTTTTGCGTTCATTTCAATCATGATTGAATGAAATTTTGTTCTGATGTATATTTTAGCGTAGAATTCACTTCCATCAAATAACAACTGAACCGAAATTATATTCAATTAAACTTGGTCATTTCTTTTCCCTTTTCTTCGTCTTTTTGTACAAAATACAAAATTAATTTCTTTAATTTCATCTTCTTTTTTTTTTTTATTTGTTTACAGAAAGAATTTGAGAAATGTCGTCAACAACTACAACAACTGTAACTGAAGCCACGAATGGTACAGCTGGTAATGTTCCTAATAAAAGTAGTACAACATTGCTGGCTGATACAGATCCGGATGCATTACTCAGCGAATGGCTCGGTGAATTGGAAAATTTAATTGGGGTAAGTTTAATTTTTGTTTTGTATACTTGAAAATATTTGGAGAATTTCGTATTGTTGTGCAAGTCATGAAATTAAGGGATGAAATTTAAAGGATGAGTTATATTCAAGGAATAACTAATGTGAAAATTTGTCAAAATGATGCTTATTTTAGTGATATAACATTGTTTTAAGAACATCATTCTATGTTTTTCATTGTTAGCAGAGAAAACGATAAATGACAATCCAATAATTTTTAATTTAATGGGAATATTGGGACATTTTTGTACATGACCTTAATATTAAAATATGTGTTCTATTGGGACACATTTAATTTAAATGAATTTTGAATTTTCTTGTTTAAAGTTTAAATGAAGTGTATTGAAATTCCTTTAAATACATGTTAAAATGTCTCTGGAAAGTTCTTCAAAGTCAATAAAATTTTTATTTTCCCGACTCAATACAGCTCTTAAATTAAAAAAAATCTCATTAATATTAGTGTTTTGAATATAAAATCAACTAGTTACAAGTCATTAGATTGAAATGCATCTCAAAGTCTATGAAAATTTCTTTAAAAAAATCATTAAATATAATAAAATCCGTGCATTACAGACACGTGTTCCCTCTTTATTTATTTTTAAATTTAATTCACATTTTGATACAAACAAAAAAAATAATGGAAAAGACCATAAAATGCATCATTATGATTAAATTACGCATGCTTCTTCTATTTAAAATGATTTATATTCATTTCTATTAACACATTTTTAAGAGGTATTGAATTTTTTTTTTTTATAAAACTTAATTTGAAATAGAAACTGAGCTATAATGAGTTCACGTATAAAAGTTTGAGTGTGTATCAATTTCACGGGATATGTTATTGTTTATCTACCAAAAAAAAAAAATAATAAGGATTTGTTATTTTAATAAGGATGATGAACAAAAACAAATAAAACTGAATATAGTGATTTTATAAAAAAAAACAGCAGCTGCTCATAAATTTTGTGACCTGATTGGTTAAAAGCACTGTTTTATAAAATGAAGCACTGACTTAAACTTTGACAATATAAAAGATGTTTCATCTGCTTCACGTATCCGTGCAATGACAAAATCTATCAAATTTCATGGCGTGATGTATGATGACTATATTAGAAGTGTATCATCGTGACATTTGAGCACGTGTTTCTAATGTATGTGATCATGATTGACATAAAATTCAAGTAAATTATGAAAAAATAACCGAAAAAAGAACGCAAAAATATTTTAATGGAGAGTATCAAAGGGAATTCGGAATAAAGAGCATCATAAATATAATTTCTCAGTCTCATATATCACATAATCTAGTAATAATTATATGGTCATATCATAAAATACGGATTTGTCATCATAAATCATTGTATTTCATCTATTTATTAATATTAATACCATTAAAAGTGCATATTACAATCATCACTTTGTCATATTATACATTTATTTTTGTAATCAATACCTCTCTCTCACTTATTTATGCTAGTCAACATCATTAATTCTCATATTTATTGTGAATATGTGACTAAATCTCATACAAATGGATATGTTTTTTGTTGAATCTGTGCTCATTAAAGGTACCCTTAGCATGGAATTAAATATAAAAGGTGATAATCGTGTAATAAAATTACATTAACTGTAACATATCAAATATTTTGTATCTAAGCTCATAAATTATGTTGGTCAATGTGTTTATTTTTGCTCTCGAATGTAACAATACATGGTTTTAGTTGTGAAAACGCGATTCATTGATGTTTTCTTGAATAAAGTTGAGAATATAATAAACATATTTATTTAAAAATGAACACATACCATAAATTTCTAGTGGTTTTCACTCATTGATTATTTTACTTTGATGTACTATCACGCATGCAATTTCCAATTTTTACTTTGCATGGTGATATTGAAGGATTGATAGACACTTATAGACAGTTCATACCAATATTTATAAAAATTAAACAAAGTTTACATGTCGTGCAGGTAATAAATTAAAATGTAATGATTGCATTGAAACGTGAATTTCTTTAGCATGTGATATTTTTTTCATATTAATTTTTACAAAAAATTGTTTCCTATCTAATTAAAGTGTTATTTACCGCTAAAATGCACGTTTATTGAATAAAAGTTAAATGAATAGTGTGATGATAATAAAATAAATTGCATTAAATCAAGTGTTAACAACATAACATGATGAATGTTAATATTGATGTCTTATAAGAGATTTGTGAAATAAGAAATAGAAAAATATGGGTCAATGGGCTATACTTGTCAAATGTAAGAGATTTGTTAGTGTCTGTTGATGAAATATGTTGATTATACAATGAATGGACTGTGTTTCATGCAAGAGAAATGTCAAATTATCATCGTGAATGTTACGATTGAAATTAAAAAAAAAAATAATTTTAAAAGTCATAAAATGTTAAAAGACTTTAAACAAATCACAGTTTAACAAAAGAAGCAGAATAAGTGCAATATGTTTCGTCTGTCTCGAGCTAGTCAAACAAGATCTTTATCTATTTTATTCTTCTCAATTCTTTTATTATTTAAAATCAAACATATTTCGAACGAGTGCCACATATTTTCTTATTTGAAAGAACATTCATTTAAATTCATTCTTTTTTTTCCTTCACTTTTATTATATTTTACATCAGATTTGTAACATGAGGCAGCAGATGTTTTCTATGTGTACAATTTTAAACTCATCTTTGATATCACTTAAATAAAAAATAAATATATATGAAACCACTTGAAAAAATGGCAAGATAAAAAAAAATCAACAGACAAAAGATTCTTTTTCTTTTAAAGCACAAGTTTTATAGGTTTTTAAAAAAAATCTCGTTTACCTGCAATGCTTCTATCCTAGTCCTTTGATTGAATTTCACGCTTCATCATTCACTGGAATATTTAAGTAGATGATAAGATAATGATAAAAAAACTACCAAGATAGTGAAATGGGTAGGCAGTGACGTCTCTTCTACATAAAAAGCGATTTTGAGCATTTATTGATCGATTTTCTCCAAAAATGTGATTTTGAGGAGGGTACGCAACACTCACTTTCAAAATTGTGTGAGAATTCCCATTTCAAAAAGTTTCCGGATTTAATTTTAGACTAGGAAATTGTTGAAGAAGATGTTTTCAATGCATACTTTATAAACATTTCAAATAAATATTATGCAAAGATTTTCTGATTACGTTTCCCATGTTTTATTTTAATGTTTAACATACATTCGAGATTAACAACATACAACACAAACAATTCATTTTAAATCACAAGTCGCGTGCCACCTGCTCGTTTTAAATACATACTTCTCTTTTTCAATAAATATCAGTTGAATACAATGTGATTTGTATTTTGAATGTACCTTCATATTATTTTTTATATTTTTTTTTAAAAATATACTTTTTTTTAATAATTCAATAATAAATAATTTATTTATCTTTCTTTCCTGTTCCATATTTGATGTAAAAACACACACACATGCCTCCTTTCTTCATTTTCATATTATGCAGGTATAGTTATCAGGTGTCCAGCTGCTTAATTTTTTATGTTTGTGTGCAAAATTACCTTTTTCTTCTTTCTTTAATTCCTTCTAAATTATAATAAAGCAGATAATAATCTCATAAATTTTGGGCACAAGCTGCAAAATTTGAACAAAATCATTTGCTCATAAGAATTTTGAGAGTTAACATTGACCAAGAAAAAATAATTGGCATGATTCTTGTCGTAAAATTTGTTTGTGTTAATTCAAAATTAACGAATAAATCCAAAATAAGGAAATAAATTAACGTAAGTCTGAAATGTAGGACATTATTTTTAATGTTTTTTTTGTTGTTTATAAGTATTTTCCGTTTTAATGTTTTTTTCCTGGTGATTTTTCATTCGGAGGATTAACAATGCGAATGTTGAACTGTAAAGTAATGTTAATTTAATGTATTACATTTTAATGGGCATTAGCACTCGAGAAATGTTAGGTAATTGTGTACTGATAAGCGCGATTTTTTTCTGTGCAAATGTTTGTATGAGGATTTTACCACAATGTGATTTTAAGTGAAAATTGTAAAAACATGTCTAGGTAAATGGGTGTTAAGCAGGTGATTTATAGCGGACGTTGACCTGATTTCAGTAAAATTTAGATAAAATTTTAATGTGCATTTTAAATATTGATTTTTTTTTGTTATGATTAAATTCTAAAAAGGTCTTTAATTAAAAATAAAAAAAAAAATATGATGACTCATTTCAAATTCTATTGAATTCAATGAAAATAAGAAAGACATCAACTGAATAATTAAAAAGGCACCGTTACTCATAGAAATGCTGGTCCTTTTCCTGGTCCTAGTCTCCCCTTATTTTAAATTAAATTTATTATCACTTTTCAATTACTCACAATCTTCATTTAAACTGTGTGTTTTAAGCATGTTCACAAACAAATAACTGACAGATTATTAATTCATCTCAATTTTATCATGACACGAATAATAGACGTGACATTAATTGGGGTGAAAATGAAATTATAATCGCGATTTTATTAGAAAATAATGATTATTATAAAATCTTTCTTAAGTTTTTTTTAACATGACATGATTTCCTTTTATTTTTTTTGACTTTTGATTATAATAAAAATTGTTATTTATCTTTCTTAGTCTAGAGAATTCACACACCCACTCTTACATGTATCTGAATTTGTATCAAAATACAAAATATATTCAATTTAACAATTAAATTTTATCTGGCGAATGTACATTGTACAACCACTGAGTTTTAATATAATTTTTCACCCCTTTTATTTGTATTAGGCTAATAATTGAAATACTAAAAATATCCATTCAAACTAAAACAAAACCATTTGTAATTGATATTGAATTGAAAATAAACGACACAAAAATGATGATTCAAGTTTTTATCATTGAAATTTATAATTTTCAATTCAATTTGCTAGTTGAATTGAAAATAAATGTGACTATTGGCAATTTAATATCAATTTGTCTTTGAAATCCGAGGTGTTTTTTGAGATTTTTTGAAATTGAATCGAAAATGCACTTGCAAAACTTTATTTACAATCCTGTTCACCTCAATTTAAAATTTTAATTGAAATTTAATGAAAATAAACATTAATCGACCTGACTTTTAAGATATACCCTTCTTTGAACAGTTGATTATCTTTCAAAGATAAGCACTTTTCCTGTTTTTTATATTAAAAACCTGATTCGAAGTCTTAATTTATATCCCTCTTTAAATACATTTTTTTTTATATAATTACATGGATAAAGTTAACAAATAATTTTGATATTATCATACAATTTTTTTTTTATATTTTTCATTTAAATTTAAATTAATATTAATATTTACGTACTAGAATGAAGGAAACAGGTATGTTTACAACAACAACCCCTAATTTTTACACGTTTAATTCCTTTCTTTGAATCGGCAATGCCTGTGAATATTATTTAAATTTATTTTTTCTCAAAGATGTTTATCGTATATGATTTCTGATTAAAGTTTTATTTCATTTGAATTCCTGTTGGACTCGTTTAATTTTGTTCACGAAGAAAAGGAAGAAAAAAAGTTTATGTGAAATTAAATTTTTTTTTCACAAGTTTTGTGGAAGACATCCAGGAATAGAATATTAATTTAACGGTTCAATTCAACAACACCTGCCACTATGATGGTAGTATATTATAGAAGTTATTGTCATTAGATAGGAAAAGCAAGATACAAGTTGAAAGAAAAGATTCTGTGCTACAATGAAAATCTGTCAAAAAATAAGATCCTGTCTAGTTATTTGCAAAGAAAGTTAAACTTTTGTTTTCAATTTTTTATTATCTTCAAATAAATTTTCCTCCTTTAAATGAGCAAAAAAATGAAAGGGGTTTTTCATACTATGGTAACTTCATTATAAATTCTGATTAAGTCAAAATATCGTAAAATAAAACAGTGTGAATTGTAAACAAATTAAATCTTGGGTTTGGCGAAAAAAAAACGAACATTTCATAAAAGAACAAAAATCAGGGAATATTTTTAGTGGCCACTTCACAAAAATAAGCTATAAAAATGAAAAAGAGGTGTTGTTGTCGACACACGCCAAACTAATTTGCATTGTATGCTTGAATGTGACATTCACAGGGGACTACTAAATTATTTTTTTTTACCTTTAACATTATAGTTTAAAAAAAAAATAAATATTTTTATTCGCACACGCTTATGTCATGCTTCAGGCAACCTTATAAATAGTGGGATATTTCTCCCATTTATTTTAACTTTTTTGCTTTATTTACACAACATAAGTCAGCATTTAGATAGTTTGTTGCTAAAATTAATTGTCTTTAATGCAGTATAAGCTCAGGTGAAATGTTATTTAAAACAAAAGATCAGGATAGAAAATTTTAACAGGAAAAACACATAAAAGAACAAAAGGGTCGAAAAATTGCTATCAAGTAATAAATCTGTCGGGAATATTCAACATTGTCCTTCAAAACTACAAATAATGGTTACATTTTACAGTAAATAACAACTATTCAACATTGAACTTGATTATGTAACTTTTGGGACATTTTGTGTGTGAATAAAAAAAAGAACAAGCCATTCAAAGTTTAATTTATTCTAATTAAAAGGTGGCTTTTATAGGATTATGGTCAAAATACATTGAATCTGATGAAAAGAGGAGTGTAGTCACAACTCAAATCAACTCTATTTGAATTGTCATTGCGGGTGACAAAATGTGTTCTACCTCTAACGTTCACTAATTAAGGCTTGAAATGTGGTAAAACATTTTATTTTAGTGATGAAAGGATTTCATTTGGGAGTACGTTAAATCTAATTATTTTTATAACTTTTGACAAATGAAATAAAAAATCAAACAGGTGCTTTAAAACGTTATTTATGATTTTTGCTAATTAGCAAGGTGCACTTCATTATCTCTTGCTCTCCTTTTTTTAATCTCGTTCCGTTTAAAGAAGATCAAATCATCAAACATTTAAACAACTCGTGATATTTTAATGCAGTTATGCGATACATTTTTTTTATTCGCGCACCGTTAAACATCTGTGTTTTATCCATGTTAATATACTTTTAAATTGCGTTAAATTTTTGTTCGACTCAAAACTGATTATTTCTTTAAAAAAAATCTGCCAATCTGTCAAATAATGCTATTGCATGAATGCACCTGCTTTAGATTATATACAAAAAATCTTTCACAATTCATCGTCATTAAAAAAAATTATTGTAAAAAAAATGAAAGAGATAATGATTGGCATTTCATATATTACACGCACGTGCAATAAATTTGCGGTTAATTTTTCAAAATGAAACTCTTTGGTATTGGGAAAAGTGATATGAAATCTAGATTCAATCCATAATTGATGATGAGAGAATGAAAGCTGTTTTACTAGAAAATAACAAAAGAAGGACGTTAATTATTATTTTCCACTTGTATTGTTTTCATTCAATCAGTGCACAAATTGACCTGTTTATTTTTCTCTTTACAATTGTGAGCTAATTACGAGAAAACGTTTGTTGAATCGAAATGTAACAATAACAGGTTTTGTCTGGAGGCTGTGTGTCCTTATTCCTTTTTTCTCGTATTTTCCGATGTGTTTTGTTATTTTTTTTTCAATTAATTAGTGTCCAGTATGTGTTTTTTCAATTTACATTGACTGTTATTGAACTTGGGTGAGTAACAAGAAATTGCAGTGAGTCATCTAAAAAAGAAAGAGAAATAGATGAATATTCGATTGAAATCAGTATAAAATGATCTTAAATCATACATTTTCATGAAATTTCGGAATAAAAGATTATCATTTAAAAGAAATCTTATATGAAATGTAATTTTTTGTCTCTAAATGTCTCCATTCAATTCATTAATCAATATAAATATGGCCAAAATCCGATTTTTTATCATCTCACATAATCACTGATGTCTGATCAGTGAACTTGCCCTTTTTTTACCTAAAATTTAATGATAAATGCTTTAAAACCTTAAACCTTAAATTTGTCATTTTTTTTTTTTACTATTTTTAATATAAAAAGTATGTAATTTGATACTTTAATCCGATTCATACAATATGCAGTGATTGCATAAATTAATGGCTCACTGAAACGTAAAACATACATAAATTTTTAGTTACAAAAGGGTTTTTGTATTATTTTTTAACAATCAACTTTTTAGTTTTTTTTTGTTACTATTCATAAAACTGAAACAAAACAAAAAAAAGTCATATTCAATTTTTTTTAATATGATAAAGCAAATTTGCATGTTTAACGTGGCATAAAAACGGTGTACCAATGTTCTGTTTGAACATATCAAAAGCATAATAACCGCGATTTTGTTTATATTATTTTTTTATTCATATTTTTAAATTAAATTATATTGAATTTATGATCTGGACAAAAGGTTTCATAAAAATTTATAGCATATTGGTTAAAAATAAAATTTTATGTGAAAAAAATACATTGAAACGATTTTGAAAAGTTATTTTGATCAAAGGATATAAGTCTTTTTTTGTGCTTGCATGCGATTAAATTTGGACTAGTACTCGGAAGATAGGAAGTGTGTTCATTTGAGCAATGTTACATCTTTAAAGCATCATATTCGCTTAGGATATGAACAATAAGAGGAAATACTCGAAACAAAGAAATCATAAATAAATTGAATTCACTATTTTAATATAAATGTTTGATATTGCTGAGTTTTGCAATACCAGCTGCCATCTGTCACTTTACATATTATTTGTTTTGTTGTTGGCTTCTTAGTTCGTGTGTTTGTGTGAAATGAAAAAAAAAAATACAAAAAAATATAAATAAAGTAGGATAGAATACGGAAATAGTTGTCTGGACAAGGGAGAGCCAGACATTTGTGTGAAAATGAAATAAATAAAAAATGGGATCAAATCTTTGTTTGTTGATTGTTTTTTTTTTGTATATCATAAATTGAATATGTAAAAACTTTTTGAATTTTATGTCTTGCATAAGCTGAATATTGTGTCTTGTTTCAATTTGAACAATAAAATCAATTTAAGTTAACTGAATCAGAAATTTTTACACATCATAACTTTTCTGTGTCTAGAATTCTCGTTATTTAAGACAAACTGCATCACAACTGCCACTAATTTGACCGTCCTTATTTCTATTTTATGATGTGCTTCTTAAATTTTTACGATTTATTTGTTTGTTTTGAACTTGAAACAACATCCTACTTAAATATATAGTCCTTATAGAGCGATTCATCAATGTTAGGTACAAAAGTTTCTCTTTTTTTTCAATTTCTTACATCAAATGTTATAAAATCGTTATTTACCCTATTAAATGACCTTCCCTTCTTTTAAATGTTTTTTTAAACAGGTAAATAAACCACATCTTTCGGTTTCAGATGCATTTTTCAGTGTTCAAGTGCCAGGATGCGTTTTGTTATTTTAAAGACTTAAACTACTGTCAAAAAATAGTCTACGAAACATCTTAACAAATTACATTAACAGATGTATTTAATCCAAATATCATTCAATTTTCATTAATTTTATAAAATGAACCTATCCATCATTTGTAACGTTTTCACTATTTTAAGAGTGTTCTTCCAATAAATATTTGTAAAAATAGAAATTCTTATACACGATTTTTATTTTCGTATCCCTTCACACAATGAACGCATGATTATGTGCATACACACGTCCAAAAATAAGGTAAAAAAAGGAATATTCACTTTCGAGTTCCATGTTAACACATATACACATCTGAAATAGAATAAAATGCGATTACAAACACACATCTGTCTATTTATCAATTTTCTATGTATGCGTGTATGTGAGTATGGTCCAAAATTAAATCCAAGTTCAAAAAAATAAAATTCAATTTCATGTGTGCTTCTTCTGTATGAGTATTATGTTACATTTCATACAACATAATTTTTTTTTGTTCAATTTATTTATATTATTACATGTGATCTTACACACACACATGCACACACAGTCATGTAAGAAAGGTCGCTCCTGTATAGAAATCCCTGATGTTAATTTTACAAGAACATTAACAAAACATGTGGTGTATCTCTGTGATACCCTGATGATGAATGCATTTAAATATATAAATTCATTTCATTTCATGTGTGTGAGAGTTGCCCAAAAAAAATTAAGTTTTGTTAATTCATTATGTTTTATTCCTTTAAAGGGATTAGTTGAACATGTACGGGCATTTCATGTTCAAATTTAATTAAAATTTAATTAAAATCGGATTTGGCGCGAAACAATTTGTGTTATTTTAAGTGAATTTACATGAAAAGTTTTCATTGAAATAGAATTTAAAGTGAAATTGCGCCAAAAACTTGTAATTTAAGAAGTTTTGGTGATAAAATTATCTTTTTTCTACCTGAATTGTAAAGTGAACAATATCAAAATTTGTATTTAGAATTAAATTTAAGGATTTTGTTAACAAAACAAGATAAAAATAGGATTAAACTTTGCCCAGGAAAATAATTATCGTTAAAATTAATAACCACAACTAACACGACCAGAGAAGTGGACAAACAAATAAAAGAAATAATAATAATAATCATTTATTACAACATTTATCGTTAAGTGTTATGATGACGACAACATAGATTTTACATTGTGCAATGAAATAAAGATACAGGTCATTCATTTTTTGTGTACAATTTCCAGAATGTTCCTGTTTTGTTTGTTTCTATTATATTCACTTTTTGTGGATAAGAAGATAATTTAATCATATTTGAATGTGTTTTATGTGTGTCATTTACAGAAGAAAAATATAAAAAAAATAAATATTAAATGAGAAAGAGCATAATCATAAAATGGAATGAATTCTGTGGGGAAGAGGGTTTATTATTAAATGGCTTTTGTGTTATAATTGAATGAAAATAAAAAAAAAAAAAAATATAAGAAAAAATATAATAAAAAAAATTAAAGATATTGAAGTGTTTCAAATGGTGTTAAGTTTATCAAATTAAATTAGATAAGATTCGAGTCAATTAAAATTTGATTAAAGATGAAGAGAAATCACTCAATTAGTCGTCGAAATTCTTTAAGACTCTCTATCGCAGGAATTTTTGGATTACGCGAACTCTTCGATAGAGAGCAAGCTGTATTAAATGAATTAGAGGTAAGTTAATGCGTTTCTCAACTATTTATAAATAATCTTAGTCACATTAAGAGACATAAAATAAATTCAATTCAAAAATAAACAGAAAACGGATTCATGCACTTCATTATTATTATTGTGTATTTTAAACAAATATTTATATGTACTGTCTTAAAGTAAATAATAAATATCATTCTAGAACAATTCAAATGTTTAACTCAGAGTCATAAAATATCGTAATATTAGTTAATATGAGCAGCACAACAGACATTGTCGCCATAAGCATTTAATAAATCCAATCCATTGTCTCATATTTTAAAATTTGCAAAATTTCTTCCTTATTATTAACAGTAAGCGCAATTCAGGGGTGTAAAATTGATATTTTATTATCTGAGCTCAGAACGCTCGCAGTGATTCGCTAAGCTCAAAGCTTTCAGGTCCTCAAAATGCATTCCTTTCCCATTTTGGAAAATATGCTAGTATATTGATCAGTCGCGCTAACTCAGTCAGATAAACAGGGCAGTTTTCACCTAACACTGTAGCAAAGTTAACACCCCTTACAGCGTTCTATCAGTTTTTCATTCTCATATTCATAAAAAATGTGTAATAAATAAGTATTATTGTCTGAAATGCAATATTTTTATTCATTTTATATCATTCAACTCAAACAAAAGAGTTGTTATAATTAAGTTTATTGTTAATAAGCGAAAATTAGCAGAACCATAATCTGACAGAGTTGAATTGAAACGAAAAATTAATAAATTTGGATTAAAAGTTGAAATTTTATCGATCATAGTATCTTAATTCGTTTTTGGCAATAATACACAAAGAAAATCCATTAGACTGACTGTCTGACATTGAAAACGAAGTTTCATGACTTTCATTTCCTTAATATGCTAAAAAAAATCATGAAAAAAGTTACTAGCTTGACTGCTCATAAGCGCACTTAGTTATTTCTTCTATCGTTCTGATATTAAATTGATTTTAAAATTACATTGTGATTCCATTTGATTGCATGACAACGATGAGTATGAAAATGATGTTAGAACATCATGTTTCAACTGTTTTGTCTGCAGTTTTATTCTTTTTTTTTACAAATAAATTTAGGAAATCCAAAGGAAATGTACAATGTCAAAAAAAATTTCCACAATTCAATGTTAGCTTGAATAAGCAATTTGTATGATAAAAACATGAAAATTTTCGCATAACATATCCGGCAATATAACCTTGACGCTCCTAAATTTCCTCAATGTGATAACTGTTTGTAAAAAAAGCCGAAAAATACATAAACGAACATATAAAATGTAAATAAAAAGAAAAATATTGTGAAAAAATCGGATGAAAATGTTGTTATAGTGCTGCTGTTTGTTCATAACAATGATATTATTTTTTTTTCATCGGTTTGGCTTGATATCCAAATAAGTGTGAGTAATAATATATTCAGTTATTTCATTTGAGAAAAATGCGTTCAAAATGGAACAATTTTAATAAATTTTTTTCTTGTGGAATTCAAATCATTTCAATGATTTGGATATTTTCATATTGTAGTGGAAGGAGGCTTCACTTTAGTAAATTGGTTTCCAATTTTTTTGTTCATCATATTTTTTATTCAGATATGATATGAGCATAAAATTTATAAAAAGTTGTGTAAATTTATTCAAATCAGAATATTTAATCGGTTTATATTTCATTTGAAAAGCATCATTGTCATATCCTTGTCTGTTTACAGTCTGTTTCCTTGTTAAATGTTTCAAAATGCAAATAATAGCTTTTCTGATCACTTTAAAAAGACTTTCAAAATAAATCCTTTTCACAAACAGTTCTTGTCATTTCCTTAACATGCAAAATTTGATAAATAATCATCGTCTTTAGTGAAGTTAAACAATTAAGTACTTGAAATGACTTCAGTTTATCATTTTACTCAAAAACTATTTACTATCCTGCCGTCTGAATTGAGGAACGATGTTTATATTAAATAACTTTTAAGGATTATGCAAGTGAACACAATAATAATAAATGATAAACTAGATAGATAAATAGATGATCCGCTTATAAATGCAGATTGAATTGAAAGTGTGTGTATAAGTTTAATCTCTCATCATCATTTTAATTAAATCAGAACTTGTTCTGTTTGCATTTTGTATTGGCATGCTCTGGATTGATGTATCTCCTTGTATTCGTATCAAATTGAATAGAAATTTGTCTATTTATGGGAAATTGATTTATTTTAACATTACTGACAAAATATCATTGGTTCAACATGAAAATGTTTAAAAATACTGAATTTCTTTCGATGATAGAACAAAATTAGTGTATTTTATGTTAATGAACATCTGTTTCAGTTTCTCAAGTTTAAGTTTAAATACGGAAATGGTTGTAATTACTCAAAAAAAGAAAATAACTTACATCATAAATGGAAGTGTTTTGATGACATAGCAACTGGATTATAATTAAAACATCTTATACCAGATTATTCAAGGATTATTATGAAAAATTTAAGTATACAAGAATTTGATGAGTGAACGTGTCTAATTTGGAAATTAAGGATTATAAAACCTTTTAAAATTATGAGTTCATTGAACTTTGAACTTATTTCATGAATTTTGAGCCAAGATTAGAAAAATGAATCAAAACACTTTTTAAAATTATCATCTTTACTTGAAAAAAAAATTTCATTGCATTGCAAGCCTTATGAACGTAGTTGACCACTTACAAATAACAAACTGTATAAGCAAACAAATGAAATTTGTCACACCATGCCATAAACAAGTCAAAATTGAATTCATAAGTGTTAAGATGCGGGTCTTCATTACAAGATACAATTCAAACATAGTTCAATTTGTTCATATGTTGATTGTGACATTTTACGTAAATTTCTAGATTAATTCTTATTCGATTTGGAATGACAAATACGTGTGTATGTATCGGTGTGTGGTCAGAATGCAAAATCCGAAACAAATATTCGAACATTTTATATTTGAGCTAGAATATACATAAAATGTAATCAAAGCATGAAAAGATAATAATTTAAATTTAGAGCCAGTCAAAGTGTCACGATAGAGAAATAAATGCGGCAAACTATTCATATTATGATATTAAAATTCGACACACATAAACGTTTGATTGATCCATATCTCATGGCCTTTCACCTTCTGGTTAAGTGAAAGAATGAATGATTAATGATGACATAAACTGAATCTACTGCATTTTTTTTAAGTTAAATTTCAATTTGTTTGCCTTTCTCATCGAAGTTATTGTAAGAAGTTATGTGAATATTTTATTTTTGTCAACAATAAATACAAGTAAAAAAAAAACATAATATATTGAATGGTCATTGAACTTTAAGTTTGTACACACGACAAACAATCTTCATTCTTCTTCTAGTTTTCTTCTAAACACATCTCATGAGATTTTCTAGTTGAATTGATGCAGCGATTCAAGAGATTTCACACTTTTACGGTATTTTGGTATGGAGATCAAGCAAGAGAATATGAAACAAAATAATTATTTCTTTTATGGGGCGAATTCCTGTGGGAACGATTTATTTCACATTTTTACTGCATTGACTTGAAAAATATGTTACAGAGATCAAAGTAAAAACATATGCATTTTGAGGTTAAAACACATGTTCATCACTGGTAATCATATTAAAATAAGGAACTTCCTTAAAATTTGTAGAACTTATATTAATAAGCAAAAATATTACAATTACCTGAGTTATCGTGACTGCAATAACGTGACTCATCAAAAATCGTTAAAAATTATTCAAAAATTACTCTTATCTGATGCACTTTAATTTGGAAAACGCACTCATACAATTTTATCAAGAGACCTCATGTCATGGTGTCAAATACTGTTATCGTAAAGGTACCAATTAGGTGATAATTATTATTTTTAGTTTGTATTGGGTTTAAACAGGCACTTACATAATGTCATTATAAAAGGACTTGAACATAAATTATAATAAGTAACCGAAAGGAAACATTATCCTGTTACGATAAAAAAAATACAAAACAAAATAAGGTTGAGTGAACTTAAAATAATTATTTCTGTTTATTTTTTTTCAATAAACAATCATTAATATTATTTTTTTCTCTCTGCCCTTTTCATTTATTGTTACAAATTTGAATCCAATTGTAGTAAACACAAATTTTGGGGTATTGTCCTCGAATTATTCGGATCGAATGTTTGTTTACTACACGATTCCTTTTAACTATACTCATTTATTTTTTAACTAAAATAAATAAATAGAATTAAATGATACGGGTGACCCCTAAAATTAAAGGCGAATTACTTCAATGTTGTGTACGAGCTCCCTTTTGGTCGTGCCTCTCTTTTGTTGTTACAGTGAAATTGTTTTTTTTTTTACATTTTTTGCTTTTATAATTATGAAACATTGTCGGGATTATTAACCTTGTCATTGATACATGAACTTATATTATTATTGTTATAAGTGTAGAATAAACGTATTGCATTCTAATTATTTTCTGTCTTATGCATGGCATGTCATTCACTTTTGGTTTCAAATTTACAATCATAATATTAATAACGTTGCGTTTCATGGGTGATTTATGATTTTGTTTGTTTGAGTCAAGTTCATGTTAATTTTTTTCTTGTTTATTTTTAGGAAGTAATTATAATTTTTTATTTTAAATTTCTAAATATAGGGTACGATATGAATGAAATTTTTTATTCATCATCTGAATATGCAAGCCATGCAACCAATTTTATCAAATGGAGTAAATTTTTTTGGAACAATAACATGGACAGATACAAGAAACAACAATGACTTTACTCTTCAATGTATGTCTTTTTTTTGACGATAGCTCATATTCTGTGTCGTCTCTCACTTTGCACAGCTCATATACAGTAAAATTTCAGTACATCCCATAATATGTTAACCATATGGTGGCATGGCATGGCATGGAATATTCTGATGCGTTTTAATTTTCATGATTATATTGTTGTTTCAGTGTGCTTTGTTCAAAAAATAGAGAGTTGTAGATATGAATACAAAATATACATTGTACGTTGATGTTGATGATGAAGATGATGAAAAGTTGTTTGTCATAAAACTTTTATATTGTATAGAAATTGTGTTAAAAATTGAATAGTTTGTATCGTAGCACAAACTATTTTTTAATGGATATGCAATATACTTTGTATAAATGATGCCTTTTATTCATAAATCATCATCTGAATTCCCTGGTGCTGGAAAATTCATCACATCTCGTAGGGTTTTCATTTATTTCAAATTGTACAATCAAATTTTTTCAGTACTTGAGTTAAATTTAACTTTGATTTCAATTTCAGGGCTAAAATAAATGTATGAATGATTGAAACAATATGCTCCAAAACTTGGACTTACTCAATGTTTTTAAAATTAAATAGTATGTCAAAAAACTTTGAATGGAAAATATATACAAAAAAAATCGTGAAGCCAGTTGGTGTGATGAAATGTTTGATTGATGTGCAAATTAATTAGAACTAAATTTAGAAATTAATTTTTTTTTCATAAACATTTAATTTATTTTATCTTTTCTTTTTTTCTTTACAGGTAAGCAACTTTTTTTATAATATTTGAGTAAAAATACTTCAATTAAAACTGTTTCGTAAGTACCCTATTACTAATAATAACTTAATTTTAATGAAACTAATTAAAAATACGATCGAATCATCATAATAAATGATTTATAAACATAAATAAAATCTTAAATCAATAATTGCTGCATCACAATTATCTCTTTGTTTTATCTTTTTTCATCATTAAATGGATGATTACTTTATAAATTTTGATTATTATTAAGTTACAGAGTAAGAATCAGACTAAGAGATTTTATTTATCGATTTTAATAAAACTATCAGTGGCGGATTTACCAGTAAGCTTAGGAAGCTGCAGCTTAGGCCCCACGATGCATATAGGCCCCAAAATTTTCAATTATTCTTCAAACAACAAAAAAATATTGAAATAGCTGCAGAAAGGCCAATTTTAGCTAAATATGTGTTTGTGCCCATAGGATATTTCGGTGTTTTCGTTCTAAAGCAAAAATCTAACTTATTTCTTATTTTTTTTTTAAATTAAAACGAATTTTGTGTTCAAAAATGTTTTTCATATATATATTATTATTATATTTTCGGTTAGCTCATTTTGTCCTGTTACTAAGGAATTAAAGCAGATTAAAATTTTCCTTGATATGGACAATTCCACCGTTACGCTGATTAAAAGAAATTTAAAAAAAAACTTGAATAAACTAACTAAAAAATTATTTGTAACCAAACTAGAAATAGGTTTTCTATGTGTTGAGATACTAAAATTTTTAATTATTTAAATGTTATAAATTTGACAAATTGTTTGTAATTACTGAATAAAAAATAGCTTAAATTATTTTTTTTTTATACAAAATATAAATTTTTCTGCGAATTCTTGAAAAGTTGTATTTTTCAAGAATGTATAGAGGATAAAAATGCATTTATTGAATATTCTTATTATTCAATGTGCTTTGTTCGCAAGCATATAAAAATCAGTTTGAATTTTTTCTCAATATTTTTTACGTTGTGGAACTGTCCATACATACGACATAAAGAGACTATAAATAATTTCTTTGATATATTTATAACTTTATAAAAAAATAACGAATCATTGGATAATAAAATATTTAATTGGAACATATTTAGGATTGAAAAATCTCTTTGATGTGTTTCAGGGCTTCTTATTCATTGTTATTAACAAAATTCAAATGAAAATTTTTTAGGCCTCATAATAAATTGAAGCTTCAGGCCCCAAGATTAGTAAATCCGCCGCTGAATGAAGCCAAAAAATATAAATCATTTTGTACTTTACCTTTTTCCTTTTCAAACCTTTACCCTTTTTTGAAGCCTTTAAAATATTTTTTTTCATTGTATAATAAAAAATCACGCATTACAATCTTTCTAAATATTCGTTTTCTATTCATTTATTTCTACATTTTATAAATAAATTATTCATTATTTCAAACTCAACGTTTCTTTTTTCTTCTTAAAAAATAATCTCTTAAATAAAATATATTTTTTTATCGTTCTACTGCCTTCACTAAATTTGTTCGATCACAATTTTTTCCATCATTGAATTTTTTTATTTTAATTTTAAAATTATTTGATATTTAATTTAAAAGCAATTTTCAACAAACATTTTTCATCATATTACACAAAAATATTCAACATTTTCATTCAACATCATTTTATCATATATATAAATATAATTATCATTGTTACACTTTTTTATTCATTATTATTATTTTTGTTCTTTGTTATCATTAAATTTTGTCCACTTTAATTATTACAACATGCATTTTTTTTATTTCAATATGTTTTTATTACTGTTACACCAATTTTTAACATACAACAACATACAAAACATATCATTTTTAATATAAATGTTATTATTATATTTTTTTTATTGTATTTTTAACATAAATTTTTGTTTTATTTTAGCCCTTTATTTAAATTACTTTGTTATGTTATTTTATTTTTTTTATCATTGATAATTATAGACTTTAGTATCAGTTTTGTATGAAATTTAATGATTTTAATTTTTTTTCTTATTTTTTGAAATGAAATGTTTGAATTTGTATTAAATTATAACGGTTTTTCAAAAAATAAAAACATAAAAATTAAGACGAAAAATCAATCAAATAAACGGAAAAAAATTAGCTTAACCCTTTAACCTTCTTTGGCAACTGAAATGACCAACTTTAAATTTTTGAATTGCACACATGGCCTCAAAGGAAAAGTGTAAGTATGAGAGATAAAATTCTTATAAATTCTAATATAAAAATAATTTATTTTTTATTTAATTATTTTTCCGACTCTTTCGAGTAACAACGTCAAAGGGTTAAAAAGGGAATAAATAAAATATTAAAGGCACTTTTACTAAACAAAAACTGAACTATTTTTTTTTAAATCATTTTTTAACTTTCGAAGCCTGATTTTACTTTGAAAAAGTTCAATATCTTTATATCTTAACTAAAATCGTTCAAAATTTCATGTGTTCTGATACAGGGAACATACATCAAAGTTCCATTAGCCTTAGAGTATTTTCGCATTTGGTAACTTTTTATATGTTAAACATTTTTATACTAAAATTAATTTATTTTTTAAATTAAAATGTTTTTGTTATTAAAATTTAAAAGTTAATGATACATTTTGGACCACAATTTTCTTTGTATCGTATAACTCTTATCAGTCTATGGGAAATTTCTTAAATTAAAATTAATAAGATGGACCAATTATATTATAATACTTTGATTCAGTTTAAAAATTCGATAAATTTACTCCATTTTACTTACATTAAAATGTACTTTGATCAATTTCTTCAGCACTAGGCAAAAAATCATTTACCGGCCGTTTACATTTGAGTAAAAACACTTCCATATTATCTTTTCCTTTTACATATACTTGACCACGTGATTCAAATTCATACGTCTCATTCAAATATGATATACAATGATTACTCACTTGGATACGACCAGCAACACCTGTTGAATCCATACGACTTGCAATATTCACTGCGTCACCTATATCATGTTGCAAATTAAAAAAAAAAATAGACAAGAAATCAGTCAAATCAATATAAAAATCTAAAAATAAATTTGTGTTACACTCACCCCAGATATCGTAATATAATTTACTTGTACCAATAACACCTGTGAAAATTTGCAAAAAGAAGAAAAAAAGGAAAATTTATAATAAACATAAATCATATAAGTTAATGAGGCACACGACATACGACGACTAGACACTGTGTGTGAATATGATGATGATGATCATTAAATTGAATATGAATTTGTGTGTAAGTGAACTGTCGTTTAAAATTAAAAGGCATGAATAATGATTGTCTTTGATGTTAATTAGATATAATTATGATATGGTATATGCAAAAGGTAAAAAATTGCTAATTATTGAGGTGGGTTTTGAATTAAATGATTGAAGAAAATTCAAGAAAAATATTATTTTCCGTTATATTCATTCATTTTTATTTTTATTTATTTTTCTTTCTTCAATCAGCATGAAAATATAAGAAAATTTTAATTTTATTCATTTAACAATAAAGTAAAACTTTTTTAAATGCCAAACAACTCAAACATTTTAAAAGTTTTAAATGCAAATTTTTAGTTTTGAATCACAAGAAACTTTGTTTCACTAAATAAGACGACATAAATGTTGCAATTTATCATTTCATACTCTGAATTAGCCATTTACTGAAACCTCATTAGATAGGTCCTCGGTGAATCACCCGGCGAGATATCGGTAGACGAAGCCGAACTCCCCAGAGAGACAAAAACGGCATTGGCTCAGCTAAGGTCAGGAGACTCAAAACTGACTAATAGCTATTTAAGATACATCGGTCTCTGATACGTGCCAATTATGCCATAGCTCACCCCATGCCCTTTTCGAATGCCCTAGTCATCCTACTACCCTGACGACCTAAGACCTCAGGTCAAACCTCATTAAGGCGGCAGAGTTCTTGGAATTAAAAATGGAATTTTTTGAAAACTCTGACAATGCCGCTATAACAACAACCACAACCTCATCAGATGGCAGTTTCATTTAAAACTTTAAAGTAAAAAAATTCAATGATTGGTCTTTTTCGCTATTTTTTTTAACAGCTTCATAAACTTATGTATTCTTGAAAGGTCTGATTGTAATATGAGCTTTGGCTCTCCTCGGAGATGACATGAAATCATGTTTTCTTTTAAAAGTCAAATTGTAGCGAAAGCAAAGTATCGTCTTTAAAGTTCAAAATTCCTTATAGTCTAGACTAAACTTTTCATCCACATTCCATACAAAAGTTCAGATTTTTTTTTTCTTAGCTTCAACTTCAAAAAAAATATCGATTTCATTTTTTTTTCAACATCAAAGAACATGAATTTTTTTTAGAAATTCCCAAACCATCAGCAGATCACTTCGTTAATGACATAAACAGGATTTTCTTTTTTTCATTTTATTATATTATACTTGTTCTAATTTTAGCTTATAAAAGCATTAAAGTAAAATTGCGTGGGTAGTCAAAATACTCATTCATTCATTCATGTACACACACTTCGAAACCTGTTGAATTGTATTATTATTATTATTTTAGCTAGAATACAAAAGAAAAATATGTGTTTTACACCATAAAATGAAACATAAATGCGTTCTGAGTCAAGGAAAGCTCTTGTCAGAATTGTGATTCTGAAAACATTCACTTAATTTTCATTAAATCTTTTTCCAATTTCCTTCGAGCTATGGAACAATTTTCTTTTGAACATTTCCAGAAATAAGATTCTTCTCTTCCTCTTATTCATGAAATTCAAAATAATAAAGAAAATGAGTCGGGTTTTGTTATCACTAGTCTACCAAAAAAAAACCTACCACAAAAATGCGTTTTATTTGGAAAAGTATTTGCCTTGAGCATTTAAATTGTCTGTGGTGTATGGGCGTAATATGTATTTTTACGGTTTATGGTATAAAAATAGATTTGTTCAGATTATTTACGTTTGTGTTGAAACCGAAAAAA
Organism: Culicoides sonorensis; assembly: GCA_900002565.1. Lineage (NCBI taxonomy): Eukaryota > Metazoa > Arthropoda > Insecta > Diptera > Ceratopogonidae > Culicoides > Culicoides sonorensis. The sequence continues at coordinate 1,206,533 of LN483370.1, forward strand.
GGGATGCTTATTTATTTTTTTTTTGTAAGGTATCTTTCAACAAATTCACTCCATAAAAACCTTAGATGGGCTTCATAAAAATTCATCACAAAAAAAATACAATATTAAAAAATCAAAGCATGATTTAATGTGAAATGAATTTTCATTTTGATTCGAATTATGTTTCATTAAATTTAAATGGAAATATTTATTTTTCATGTAAAATTAGGTCAAATCTGGGAAAATTGATTTTTCATTCATTTTCATTATGGATTTTTTTTGTAGTGACATATAATTTTGTTCTTTTAGCATTTCAATATATTGAAATTATTTTGAATTTATTTTATTTTTATTTCAATTTAATTGAAAATAAATTCAATTTCTTAGAAATAATTAAAATAAAAATAATAAAAAAAAAACATTGATGGTAAACATGTTTACTTTTGTGATTTAATGGAGACGCCTTGTCTTTTATATTGAAATTTGTTTAGTCTACATCGATTTGATTTCGATTCAATTTAATTTGATTCAATTAAATTGTAAATAACAGGGCGTCTCCATTAAAATTGGTAAAAATAAATTTCTTTCATTCAGGTACTTTACATACAAAAAATATGTTTATTATTAAAATTAATTAACTTAAATTCATTCGAAACAGAGACAGGACCTTAATTTGCAATTTCCTTTATTCATTTTGAAGATTTTTTTTTTGTTTTTTTAATGGAATGACCTTTGACAAATAAATAAGACAGACACAAAGAATCTTTTAACTTAATTAATTTAATTGTAAATCACAACCGTAAATCTACATTTAATTAAAGAAAAATTACGTCAATGAATGTTATATTTGATGTAACTGATACAGATTTATTTTTATTTTCCCTTTTTCCATTAAATTAAGACATTACATGAATGAATGCGTTATCTTATAATTAAGGAAAATAGGAAATGATACAATGAAATTACGAAAATGTTGCGATGATACCACGAGGATACCAAAAAATTATATTATACAAATTATTCATCACATTTTCGAGCCACATGTGATTGGTGATGTGGGTGGATCATAAAACCATATTTATATCTCTGTTTTTGTGGTATAAGTTGCTTTATTATAAAATGAAATACATTTTTTTTGTTCTTGTAGGTGAAGCTTTCACGAACAAAGGATCTCATAAGAATCAATTCAAGTCAAAGCTACAAAAGTAATTCATTTTCTTAATGAAATTTCGAAAATATTCCAAAAATCATTGTTTACAGTCTCTAGTCTACTCACTTAGTCGGACAAGTTACCATACAACAATAATATCATTACCACATGCGGTGAGTAATTCAATGGATGATGTATTTTCACAAATTATTATTATGTTATGTCATAATCCATTGATATGACTTCTTATAATTCCCATTCATGGTTTCAATTAGCAACCAGAATCAACACATAATTTTATGAATTTTGTACTGAAACCCCATTCAAATTACACGTGATTAAATAAAAATAAACTGAATTATATGCAATTTTTGAATTTAAATGTTTTTTTGTGGGTTACAAAACATTTTCAAGTTTTTGTGGTTTTTTGGGGTCTTTGTTCTGTTGGATCATCATCACCACAAATGTCAAAGTAAGGAAAATAAAATACATGAAAAATGTTTCCTTTGAGTTCTCTTGGCAAAATATGAGGGAGGCTCGAGTAATTTTTAATTGATATAAATGTGCAATGTAATGAAAAAACCGAATCAGCTCATATTTTACGAGATAAAGTTCAATTATCATTCAATCATGTTATGGTAGACTGAATATTTATTAGTATATATATGAAGTCGTAAGTGTTTGAAGAGAGTGTATGAATGTAAATGAATGTAAATGA